>WNGS01162543.1:33950-49277 GCA_020271785.1 Procambarus virginalis | reverse complement strand
TGACGGCTTTGTGTATATTTATTAAACAGTTGAGTTCCACTGTACAGGTTGTTTATGACAACCATGGGTTGTAATGCTACGAAGCTCATAAAACAATTAAATAAACATAAACAAAGCCCCCATGATTGAGGAATGACGTAAAGATTTCGTAATTGCTCTCGTAAATGTTTAATGAATCCTAGTCCAAGCGTAGTAATTAATAATAATAATAATGCAAATAACTATTGGAATGACGGAAAGGTACATAAACTAGAGCATCTATTTCTGTCCATGGTGTGTCTAGGGTTACTCCTGGTTTCTGTCTAGAGGATCTCCTAATGTCTTATATCTTGCATATTCCCGCCAAAGAAGGGCATGATGTCACGGCTCGCGCCTGCGCACTTGAAGGTCAGACAATACTCACATGTCCCACAGAAAGCCTAGCAAAAACACTTTTTTTAAAGGTCCTAGTCACGTGATCTCACACCTGAACCCAGCTAGGCCTACACAAACTTCACGCAATGGGCTAATTCATCCACCCCATCCTCCAAAACTGGCAGTATATATAACTATTGGTCGAACGTACAAAAATGGACTGTTGTATCCAGAAAAGTTCTTTTTGTATCAATGTAATTTTCCAAATGGCTTTATCAACATTGAAACTGTAACTACATAACCTAATATGTTCTGGGCCTAAATAAGCACTCTTAGGCCTAATGTATGCCTATGTGTGGCATATATATGCACGACCCATAATGTATATGTTTTCACCTAGTTGTTTTCACCTAGTTGTGTTTGCGGGGGTTGAGCTTTGCTCTTTCGGCCCGCCTCTCAACTGTCAATCAACTGTTTGCTAACTACTTTTTTTTTCTTTTCTTTTTCCACACCACACACACACACACCAGGAAGTAGCCCGTAACAGCTGACTAACTCCCAGGTACCTATTTACTGCTAGGTAACAGGGGCATTCAGGGTGAAAGAAACTTTGCCCATTTGTTTCTGCCTCGTGCGGGAATCGAACCCGCGCCACCGAATTACAAGTCCTGCACGCTATCCACCAGGCTACGAGGCCCCTAATACGAGGGGGAGGGGCTACGAGGAGCTACGAGGAAGCTAATATGTGCACGTCCCACAGTGTATGTGTGCACGTCCCACAGTGTATATGTGCACATCCTACAGTGTATGTGTGCACGTCCCACAGTGTATATGTGCACGTCCCACAGTGTATGTGTGCACGTCCTACAGTGTATGTGTGCCCGTCCCACAGTGTATATGTGCACGTCCCACAGTGTGTGTGTGCACGTCCCACAGTGTATATGTGCACGTCCCACAGTGTATGTGTGCACGTCCTACAGTGTATGTGTGCCCGTCCCACAGTGTATATGTGCACGTCCCACAGTGTATGTGTGCACGTCCCACAGTATATGTGTGCACGTCCTACAGTGTATATGTGCACATCCTACAGTGTATGTGTGCACGTCCCACAGTGTATGTGTGCACGTCCCACAGTATATGTGTGCACGTCCTACAGTGTATATGTGCACATCCTACAGTGTATATGTGCACGTCCTACAGTGTATGTGTGCACGTCCTACAGTGTATGTGTGCACGTCCCACAGTGTATATGTGCACATCCTACAGTGTATGTGTGCACGTCCCACAGTGTATATGTGCACGTCCCACAGTGTGTATGTGCACATCCTACAGTGTATGTGTGCACGTCCCACAGTGTATGTGTGCACATCCTACAGTGTATGTGTGCACGTCCCACAGTGTATGTGTGCACGTCCCACAGTGTATGTGTGCACATCCTACAGTGTATGTGTGCACGTCCTACAGTGTATGTGTGCACATCCTACAGTGTATGTGTGCACATCCTACAGTGTATGTGTGCACGTCCCACAGTGCATGTGTGCACGTCCCACAGTGTATGTGTGCACGTCCCACAGTATATATGTGTACATCCTACAGTGTATGTGTGCACGTCCCACAGTGTATGTGTGCACGTCCCACAGTGTATATGTGCACATCCTACAGTGTATGTGTGCACGTCCCACAGTGTATGTGTGTGCACGTCCCACAGTGTATGTGTGTGCACGTCCCACAGTGTATGTGTGTGCACGTCCCACAGTGTATGTGTGCACGTCCCACAGTGTATGTGTGCACGTCCCACAGTGTATGTGTGTGCACGTCCCACAGTGTATGTGTGCACGTCCCACAGTGTATGTGTGCACGTCCCACAGTGTATGTGTGCACGTCCCACAGTATATGTGTGCACGTCCCACAGTATATGTGTGCACGTCCCACAGTATATGTGTGCACGTCCCACAGTATATGTGGGACCTCTGCTCCATAGAGCAGAGGGTTTTAGTTGACAAGGACTTGAAACCCGCCATATACTGCAGGTATGTTGACGACATTTATATACAGGTACCTGATGTCAGACGTCTGCAGCAGCTGAAGGAGGCATTCAAGCAAAATTCGGTGTTAGGTTTCACTTACGGGATAGAGAGTGAAGGGAAGCTGCCCTTTCTAGATGTAACAGTCACGGAAAGGAATGGTGGGTTCCACCCTGCAGTCTACACTAAGGAAACAAACATAGGAATGTGCCTCAATGCCAATAGTGACTGCCCAGACAGGTACAAGAGGAGTATTGTCAACGCTTAATTCGATCGGGCTCTCAGTCACAGCTCAGGATGGAAGCAAGTCGATGAAGATGAACGTTTGATCATGAATTCCCACTGTGTCTCTCATACGCTCTGGTAGGATCTGCCCTACCAATTCGTTGGCTGCTGTACATGAGGATAAGAATGCTGGAAGTGCTACCTTAGTTGCCTTTTGTATGCCTATCCCCTAAATCTCATTGGTAGTGTTGCTTAGTCCAACTGACTGTCATCTAAATCTAGGTTGAGCGCCTTCCTGAATATTGACCTGAGGAGCTCATCATATTGATTAAGAAATGGGTTGCCAAAAGTGGGTGCACACCTTAAGAAGTATGTTAGCCTGGGCAAGGTAAGGCACTTTGTGAGAAGGTAGAGGGCATCATGAGAGTCCAAGTCCCCTATTCTCGCTTCCATCCTCTTTAGGTCTCTAAACTTTTCGTCAAGGACTGCAGCATGTATATATATATATATATATATATATATATATATATATATATATATATATATATATATATATATATATATATATATATATATATATATATATATGCATGTGTGAGAAAGCTGCATGAACGCACAAGCCATATTGGTGCGGTGGTCACGGTACTGTGTACGTTTAGGGGTGATCCTTGACGGCATGGGTTCGAATCCTGGCCGGGTCAAAGAGTTCTAAGTGATATATATGCATATATATATATATATATATATATATATATATATATATATATTATATATATATGACAATGTCAGACCACGGGGGAAAAATGAAACAGGAATTTCCTTAAGTACTTTCGTATATTAATACATCTTCAGAAGGAGTCCTTCTGAAGTCCTCCACTCCTTCTGAAGATGTATTAATATACGAAAGTACTTAAGGAAATTCCTGTTTCATTTTCCTCCGTGGTCTGACATTGTCACAGTTTAATCACGTGTTTATTTTCGTGATATACACACATATTTTATATATATATATATATATATATATTATATATATATATATATATATATATATATATATATATATATGCAGAATAACCACATGTGAAAAATAGAAAATGCTTAACGCGTTTTCGGCTAATTCGCCTTCATCAGAGCAAAGTAGAATGAAGATACTCTTCATTCTTCATGCATATATATATATATATATATATATATATATATATATATATATATATATAATATATATATATTTTTTTTTTTTTTCGAAGACGAAGGAATATATTTCTAAGACGAAGGTCTTAGAAATCACCTGGACTTTACATTCACTGGACTCATTATTTACCTGGGCTTAATAGTCACCTGTGTTCAATATTCACCTGGGCTCAATATCCACCATACTCAGTAAGGGTTCTATGTTCACTTGGGCTTAATAGTCACTTAGGCTCAATATTCAGTCCTGAGCTCTATGTTCATCTGTGGTCAATGGGCTCAATATTTACATGGGCTCAATATTTACAAGGGCTTAATATTTGCATGGGCTCAAAAGAGCAAGTAAAGATTCATCAGCGAAATTTGTTAAGTTTTCGTATTGATTTGTGTAGGACGTGTTAGGCTACCGAGCCAGACTGGTGTGTCTCATTATGCTTCAAACTGTCATGTATAAATACCTCCAAGCTGTCATATACAAACATATAACACCTTGGACCTATCAGAATATGTGTCTCCTTATCTCGGTTACCACATTGTAAAGGCGGTCTAATCATCTAGGATTGACTGCTCAATAATTCATGTACCTTAGCAGCTCTAGTGCCTTGTCCATGGCAGACAGACGGAAAAATATATATCTGCTATTAGTTTAAATGAGCTCTGTCAGTGTCCTCGGAGGAGAGAAAACGGATGTTGGTTATCATTGTAAATTTATGGATGCGTTTGTGGTAGAAAACAATTATGAAACAAAAATTCTCTTCATACACATTGTCCCACGCCTCATACACAAACATGCACACTTCGTAAATACACTCGCATATTCATACACGTACGCACATGCACACTGAATACATACACATGCACTCTCTGACTCATATACACATGCACAAGCACACACAGAGGAACAAATAAACCATACACACACGTATATTCACACGCACAAACACACACACACACACACACACACACACACACACACACACACACACACACACACACACACACACACACACACACACACACACACACACACACACACACACACACACACACATACATACACACACACACACACACACACACACACACACACACACACACACACACACACACACACACACACACATACACACACACACACACACACACACACACACACACACACACACACACACACACACACACACACACACACACACACACACACACACACACACATGCACAAACACGCACTTAGACTAGTGCTTTAGTACTTGAGCTGAGGGGTATGAGCTACGAGGAGAGATTATGGAAACTAAACCTCACGTCGCTGGAAGACAGAAGAATTAGGGGAGAAATAATCACCATATACAAGGTTCTCACAGGAATTCATAGGGTAGATAAAGTCAGATTATTTAATACAAGAGGTACACGCACAAAGGGACACAGGTGGAAACTGAGTACGCAAATGAGCCACAAAGACATTAGAGAGAACTTTTTCAGTGACAGTTATCAGTTATCATAACTTCCTAGTTAGCACTAGGAAGTAATGTGGAGGTTGACGCCATGCTCAGTTTCAAATGCGGATATGATTGAGCCCAACTGGCTTAGGAATCACAAAAGATTCCTTGTGGTGTATGTGTACTTCATTGGTAGACTCATGGCATTTGTTTTTTATCTTATCATGAGATAGTCTCCTTATCTTATATAGTTATTTATTTCGGTCGATCTTCTTAGACTAAATTCTCGTTTTGTCGTGATTGTGAAACTCAAATTAATTTGCTGCAAAAATAGACAGGATTCATCAATAATTTAAGCAGCCACTTATGAAACCTGTGCATCTTTCCTCAATTGCAGCGGCATTGTTTAAATATATTAAACTGTTTATGAGCCCCGAAGCACTAGAAGGTTGTTTATAACAGCAATAAGCTTGTGTTGTTAATGTTTCGATGCTCGTACACTCTTTAGTAAAGTAAACGAAGATCCTATGATTAAGAAAAGATGTATAGGTCTCGTAAATGGATGTGTAAATACTTGATGAATCCGGGGCCAAGCAGCTTAAGTTGATGATAACTAGCGCAAAAAAGGGTTTAGTTGATAATGTGTTGTAATTATTATCCAGTGATAGTGTTCGTTGTTATCGTGAAGCGATAGCGTGGAGCTGTTCAACCAGTCCCTGCTCCCCCACCTACAGTGCGTCGATCCCAGTGATGGTAGCAGCTTAGCATCTGCCCTGCCATTCTATACTGTTCTAGAAGGATATATATGTTTATATACACGTCCTGTGTATTCCAATTGTACTGGAGTTGGCAGTAGGGAGACCAAAGAGTTACCTGGCTGTGGGTGGCCGCTGTGTTGTGGTGGCGCTCGCATCAACATGATCCTGGCGCGCTGGGTGAGTAATATTTTCAACACTTTCAAGAATACGAGAATAACACAACATATTTCCTTTCTACCCTATTCCGCTCCTTCCTCCCCACCCCCTCTACCTCTCTTTCTCTCTCTCTCACTGCCAAGCGCCAAGCCACAGCAACGTTTGCTGCTATTCCATCACTTGCCTGCGGGCAGCCTTCCTGTACCTCCATATCTCTCTCATACCATACAACAATTATAAGTATATAATTCATTAATAGATTATGAAGCGTTTTCCTACAGAAAAAATTACCACTAGATATTTTTTTGGCTGGTCTGTAGGCCTCTGGCTGGGTCCGCGGGGTGTTATTCATTTGAGTCTTACTAAGGCGAGGGATGAGTGGTTTCAGTTTATGTCCAATTTGTTTATTATCTTTTGCTGTGTAAATATACTCTACACTGTGTTGGGTAATGTTCCAATGGTTTGCTCAGCATTTCTACGCAATACTGTACTGACAATTCTTATCTTCTTCTGGAACCTGTTAGCCTATTTCCCCGGCAGAGAGGTATGCAAGCCTCATGTAGGCGATGACGTAAGAACACTACACTACGGAACACCTACATGAAGCAGCTTTTATATATATACCCAACATTTTACAAGTGACCATTTTTAACCTTAATCTGTTGACCCATCTTATATAGTTTCCCAAATAACTGTTTATTCGATTTTTTATTTAACTTGAATTCTTTCTTGCTATTTCTTTCCTTACTAGCTAACCACTTGGGCTGGACAGTTGAGCGACGGTTTCGCTTCATGCAGGTCGGCGTTCAATTCCCTACCGTCCAAGTGGCTGGGCACCATTCCTTCACCCCCCCCGTCCCATCTCAAATCATTATCCTATCCCCTACCAAGTGCTATATAGTCGTAATGGCTTGGCGCTTTCCCTTGATAACTCTAAGAGGAGGACTCTAACAATATTGCTCAGTATTGTCCTCACGTGATAGTTTCAACTAGTCTTTTATATTTCCTTTATTGATGCTTTACTTCCACTTGCATACGTCAGTCGTATGCTCCCTCAGTCTCAGGCGTCAACGATAATCTTATTACTAGATGCTAAAATGGCATCCATTAAGGAATTATCAGCAATAAATGTATGTGCAAATGTTACAAATGTATCTGTTCTTTAAAAGAGAATATCTGTCTGCCAGTCCAAAGTTGGAGGCCAGGCGGCCAAAATTAGAGCTTCCCTCACCCAAATTGACATAAGGACTGGTCTGGGGTGCGGGATGAACATAGGCTGGGCGGGGTCGCCTGAATTCAATAGAGAACTGCGTGCCAAAACACAACACTGGGGCAGCACGGTGTGTGCTCCCAGCCGTCATGGGAACATAAGAGATGATGCAATGGACCTATTGGCCCATAAGTGAGGTCCATCACCTCATCCCCGGCTGTATATCCAGCAGCAGGGAACATTGTAACTTTACGGGCTATTCATGCCCGTGCAACCTCTTTGGTGGCTTAATCTTTATCAATCAATCAACTTTGTAACTATTCAAACTCTGCCTTTGATAATGTTAACAATAGTTAACAAAATGCCTTTCCTACCCGCAGGCCTAATAAAGTCGTAAAAATTTACTTTAGAGAGTTAATTTTTAACTTCCTTCCCTTTTTAAAGTAGACAAACAAAAAATAGGAAGATTCCCGTTGGAATCTTTGATCTCACCTTTTCTGTCACATACAATAATATATGCCTACAAGGAACCTACAAGGAAAGCTGCAACCAAAATACACTTTATATGTATTGGAATAACGGGGCAGGTTATCTTGAGATGATTCCGGAGATTTTATTTTGCTGTTCAAGCATTTGATGCCTCTGACAATCTTCTTTCCATCAGCGTCGAGCTGGTTGATTAGATAACCGAAATTCATTGTCTATCTGGGTTTTAGGAGAATAAAACTCAGCAAGAATGACTAAATGATGTATTATGTACACATGTCGTTCCTGCCTGGAACATCTTCAGGTGAATCATGTTTTTTTGTGGAGACGATGAGTCACAATAACGTGGCTGAAGATATGATGACCAAACCACTCATCACAAGATGATGAGACGACGACGTTTCGATCTGTCCTGGACAATTGTCAAGTCGATTGTGATGAAAGCGAGGTTTTTGTTGTTGTTTGAGATTCAGGTACTCGGTACAAAAAGTTGCAAGTAGCACGGGCTATGGTGAGTACGTAGTGGACTTACCTGGCCCAGGAGCGGGGCTGTGACTTGGGAGCAAGATTGATTGATTGATGAAGATTACATCACCCAACAGGTGGCACGGGCATGGATAGCCTGTAATGGTAGCAATGCTGTTTTGTTGTTTTAGATTTAGCCACTCAGAACGAAATGTCCATGTGGCACTGGCTATGGTGAGCCCCGTAATTGAGTTCGGTTATTCGCGATAACCTTGTTACTGTGATATTTAGGTCAAAGTTTTAAATGGAGGTTGGGTTTCCTCCTTTTTCCCTGTTTTTTCGCTTCTGTTTTAGTGCACTGGTTTTAGTCTTGTTTTAATAACATTATCTTGGTGGTGGATGTAGGTGCAGAATGATCACGAGTGAGTCCCATTCCTTAACGGCTTTTCTAATCATTGTAGTGGCTGTGGAATGTGCATCTAATGCAGCTGCTGTCGTTGGATTAATGTTTAGTTTGATGCGCAGGGCTTCAGTCGCTTCACATTCCAGTATGAAGTACAATAGTGGGCGCCTCTGCTTCTGTTCCACAGATATGACACTCTTTAACTATTGGGTTTATTACCTCCCAGCAGCACTTGTAACCAAGTCTGAGTCTGTGTATGGCTACTGCAATGTCTCTGGATATCTTTTTGTCAGGTTTGAAAGAGTAGTACCCAGTGGCTTGTTCGTACCATATCGCAGTGGATCTTCTTTCCGCTACTTTGGCTCTGTGGCGACTTTTGATAGTTGGGAGTATTTTCTTCTTGATTTGCTCTTTAATCTGTGAAAAACTTGGAGGTATTGGAACCTGTACAACAGGCAGAGGAGTGGCAGTTTTTGCTAGTGAGTCTGTCTTTTCATTACCATCTATGCCAGTGTAACTTGGTATCCAATTTAGGGTGATTGACAGCCCTAGATTATGGGCTTCTGTTCCCATATGTTGGGTTTCTGTAAGGAATTGTATATTATCTCTGTGCTGACTGGATAACAATGTCTGGAGCGAAGATTTAGAGTCAGTATGAATGACGACATTCTGTAAATTATTATTAATTGCATAATTAATGGCCTCTTTCAGGGGATATAATTCTGTTTGCAATGTTGAGCACCCATTATTCATGCTCCAGTAAGTCTTCATGGTTGGTAGTGTAAACTGCTGCCCCAACAGAACCTCTTTCTTGATCAACTGATCCGTCTGTGAAGATGTGAGTGGTTGTAGGTCTTGAGATGGTTTCCATTTGTTGTTCTATGACTGTTTTGAGCCTCTGCGAGTCACATGCTGATTTTTTAACTGGTAATCCTTCAATGATTATTTTTAGACTCGATTCTTCCCATGGAGGAGGCTGCCGAAAGTGTTGATATGGTCTATCTTCTCCTTTGTTTTTAATGGTCCATTTCAAGTCCACTTTCTCAAGAATCTTGACCAGATTATCCGTCCATGTACTTGTTCTATATTGAAGGTTTCTCTGAAGCGATCTATGTATGCTATCTTTGATTGACAGTCTGGCGGTGGGGAAGCAACGTTGTTGTTGTTGTTGTTGTTGCTTTAGATTCAGCTACTCGGAACAAAAGTTCCAAGTAGCACGGACTATGGTGAGCCCGTGGTGGACTTACCTGGCACAGGAGCGGAACTGTAACTGGTGGAAGCAAGGTTTGTTGTTGTTGTTTTAGATTTAGTTACTCAGAACGAAGTGTCCATGTAGCACGGGCTATGGTGAGCCCGTAACTTACTTGGCACAGGAGCGGGGCAAGCAGCACGGGCTATGGTGAGCCCGTAGTGGACTTTACCTGGCACAGGAGCGGTGCTCTTGCTTCGGAAGCAAGATTGATTGATTGATAAGATAAAGATTAAGCCACCCAAGAGGTGGCACGGGAATGAATAGCCCGTAAGTGGCAACATTTTTTGTTTAGTAATTCTTTTCAGTATTCTGAGGTTGCATTTTATCGTCAAGTTGTTATCGCGGGGGAGGATACTGCTTCACAGTCTTTATGAGGGTGTCCAGCTGCTGGACACCTTTGTTGACCAGGAGAGTGGCTCTGTTGATGGCTTCAGGGTGGCCACAGCAAGATTCAGGAACTGTTAAAGTTCTTCTAAGGTCGTTGGTTGCTTCACATTCCAGAAGATAGTGAAGTAATGGCTTTTCTGTGACAGTTTGGCAGAAGATGCATTCTCTCTGTCGGGGTTCACCAATCTCCCAGTTGCATCTGTAACCTAGACGTAGTCTATATAACCTAAGTGTCATTTCCCTGTGGATTCCTTTTGGGATATTTAACCTTTCTAATTTGGTTGCCTGAAGATACCATGTTGCAGAGGGCGAACCTTCAGCTATTCTCTGGTGTAGGTAGGCTTTGTTGAGGTGTGAGAGTTTTTTGGTAATGATGTTTTTAATGTTCTCTAGGCTGGGATGAATTGTTTTATATATCACTGGATGACGAGTTGCCAATTTAGCAATTTCATCAGCTTTCTCATTTAATGGGATTCCAACATGGGATGGGATCCAGTTTAGAGTTATGTTGAGTCCTTTGCCTTTAGCGACTGCTCCAAGATGCAAAATGGTGGTATTATTTCCACGTTATCTTTCCACTGTTTTGTCCTAGTATTTGAAGTGCAGCTTTTGAATCTGTGTGTATAATTGCATTTTGAGTGTTTTGTGCAATCACATAGGCGAATGCCTGTTGTATGGCAAACAGCTCAGTTTGGGTTGATGATACTAGTCCTCCCAGTCTCCAATATGCCTGTACGCTGGCCGTGCAAAGAGCAGCGCCAGCACTCTCATATTCTGTGTCCACCGATCCGTCTGTGAAGATGTGGGTGGTTATAAATTGTTGTTGTTATAAATTCAGCAACTCGGAACTAGTTCCAAATAGCACGGGCTATGGTGAGCCCGTAACTTACCTGGCACAGGAGCGGGGCAAGTGGCACGGGCTATGGTGAGCCCGTAACTTACCTGGCACAGGAGCGGGGCAAGTGGCTCGGGCTATGGTGAGCCCGTGGAGGACTTTAGTCTCATTCATCAACTTGTAAACCTCTAATATGTCACCACTAATTTGTCACCTTCTTTTAGTATTCATTGCCTTCTTTATTCAGAACAGACCTTTAGCGAAACATATGAAAGGTTGTAGTAGTATGACAAGAAGTAAAAATTTCCAGTTAAATACTTTGACTGGAAATGGTTGCGGCAGGGATTCGTTTACCAACCACAGATTAAACAGTTTTGCAAACACCCTGATTGGTATAGCCTTAAGTAGACGTATAGTGATTCCGTCTGGGCCGGGAGCAGCATTGCTGCTTGCCTTGACTGTTAAATTTTTTGACTGTTTCTTTTGTATTTCAGTGATGGGAACATCAGATCACTTTATATTCCCAATTTCCTGATGGGAACATCAGACCATTTGGGAAGGCATCGAAGGAGGGAGTGGGGAATGGTGGGGAGGACGAGGGGACAAGGGAATGGGGCATGGTGGGAAGGAAGAGAGGACGGTGGAGTGGGGGAATGGTAGGGAGGCCGAGGAGACGGTGGAGTGGGGGAATGGTAGGGAGGCCGAGGAGACGGTGGAGTGGGGGAATGGTAGGGAGGCCGAGGGGACGGTGGAGTGGGGGAATGGTAGGGAGGCCGAGGGGACGGTGGAGTGGGGGAATGGTAGGGAGGCCGAGGGGACGGTGGAGTGGGGGATGGTAGGGAGGCCGAGGGGACGGTGGAGTGGGGAATGGTAGGGAGGCCGAGGGGACGGTGGAGTGGGGGAATGGTAGGGAGGCCGAGGGGACGGTGGAGTGGGGGATGGTAGGGAGGCCGAGGGGACGGTGGAGTGGGGAATGGTAGGGAGGCCGAGGGGACGGTGGAGTGGGGGAATGGTAGGGAGGCCGAGGAGATGGGGTGAGGGATGAATGGTGGGAAGGACTTGCGTTGATGAGCCACAACAACGCGTGAACGGGTTCTGCTAGTCACATAATATAAGACAAAGACCATTGACCTTTTCATTAAAAACAGCCTGAAGCCACTGAGAACCCTTTACTGCAGTTGAACGTGGTATATATGTATACCTGTCCAAATGAGACAAATGTCTGTCAATGCATGTGTGTATATATGTATGTATATGTGTGTGTGTATGTATATGTATGGGTATAAAGCATATATGGAAGCTGATCAGAATTACATTTCACCTTTATAAATGTACGTTAATGACACTATGTAAAAGACACATCGAACACTTTATGTAAGGCATACGCAAATCTGTGTATCTATTGTGACGATAATCTCTTTCAAGAGATTGAGTCTGCTCTTCCCTATAGTAGTCACGTCCCATGCTACATTCAAGATCCGTTCAGCAGTAGCAAAACGTTTGTCAAGGCAGCACACACACCTGCATACCCCCACTCCTGCACCCCCCACACTCCTCACCGCCAGCTCGTCGCCTGCACTTCTATTAGCCAACTACCAGTGTCGGCCTGCCTGCATTCTGATTGGCTGATCGAGACCACACCACTCCAGCTCCGCACCACTCACGGACCTCGTAGAGTCAACGTCGGGGCCGGCCAGCAGTTTCCTCCTCAGAATATCTTGTGCTCTGGGCTGTGAACATTTAATTGATATACCTCGTGTATCAAGTAGCGGTTCTTAGCTTGCGCTTATATTCCCAGCACCATTTATATTACTTGTATTATATTTTTGTACTATTGTTAACGTAAAACCATTACTTATTCATTTTTATGTTAGTTTTTTCACTTGTTATATTTGCACTTTGCCAAGCCAAGGAATTGTCTTTATTTAAATTTGTTTTCTAGAGTAATTAAATTTCATTGTTTATTCTATGTGTTTTGTGTGTCTTCCCCTACCTTACCACAGACGATCAGGCAAGCAGTCTCTTTTTTTTGTGTATGTGACCAGGCATTGACATCTGCCATTGGAAGACTGCCGAACACCATACTCCAACACTTTACCGTCACAATATGTATTTACGTATATAGGTTAGCTTAGCATTTTAAAAGCACCGACTCACCTTCAGTGGTTGATTGTTCAATAAACCCTTCAAATATATGTTTAACACATCTCTAACCCTGTCCATGGAGGACAGAAGAAAATGTATATATGCTGGTTAACATTGTAAATGTGTGGCCACGTCTGTGGTAGAAAAAAAAAACTTGTCCCCACGAGGGATGAACGTGGTATATATGTACACCTGTCCCCACGAGGGATGAACGTGGTATATATGTACACCAGTCCCCACGAGGGATGAACGTGGTATATATGTACACCTGTCCCCACGAGGGATGAACGTGGTATATATGTACACCTGCCCCCATGAAGGGTGAACGTGGTATATATGTACACCTGCCTCCATGAAGGATGAACGTGGTATACATGTACACCTGCCCCCATGAAGGATGAACGTGGTATACATGTACCCCTGTCCCCACGAGGGATGAACGTGGTATACATGTACACCTGTCCCCACGAGGGATGTAGCCTTCGTGGCTACATCCACGAAACGTATTTATGATAACTTTAATACATTCTAAAGTTTTTTTTCTTTTAGTCAACCTCGAAATTATGACACTTGGAGGAATCCTCTTCCAATTAAACCAAGATGCAAGAGCACTAGTCAGAGGGATCCCCCTCCCTGTATATATATATATAATATATATATATATATATATATATATATATATATGTATATATGTATATATGTATATATGTATATATATATGTATATATGTATATATATATGTATGAATGAAAACTCACACCCCAGACAGGCTTGTTCGCATATATATGTATATATATAATATATATATGTATATGTATATGTATATATATACATATATGTATATGTATATGTGTATATATATATGTATATGTATAAGCTATACTTGCATGAACCACAAGAGAAGATTAAACATCTTTGGACAACACCCACCAGTGGGACTCGAACCCAGAAAGCACAACCACCTTCAAGTAGCTGCCATAACTAGTATGCCTTAACCTACTACACCACATCAGACCCTTAAAAGAGGGTCTGCTTTCTGGGTTCGAGTCCCACTGGTGGGTGTTGTCCAAAGATTGTTAATCTTCTCTTGTGGTTCATGCAAGTATAGGCTTATAGCTGGACACGAGTTCTCCCACATTGACAGTGGCTTGATGAAAAATGCTTGAGTAACCCCTCACTAATCTGGCGCCCTTGGGAGGTGGAGATATTTGAGGTAAATACTTTCGAAATCTCTATCTCTTTTAAGGGTCTGATGTGGTGTAGTGGGTTAAGGCATACTATTATGGCAGCTACTTGAAGGTAGTTGTGCTTTCTGGGTTCGAGTCCCACTGGTGGGTGTTGTCCAAAGATTATATAATATATATATATAATATATATATATATATATATATATATATATTACAACACACTATTATTAAATTTTGATGTTTTTGCAGGTGGTGGTGTTGGTGGTGGGGGTCGGGGGCGCCGAGGCTGCCTGCTCAGGAATTAGCTGGATAAACGAGGCCTGTGTTGAGGACATTCAGTGTACAGCTGAAGGGAATTTACTCACTATATGGGAAGACTGGTGCGGTCGGCAGCGACTTGTTCACATACAGTGGTTAGTAAGTTGTTTTGTTTATAATTATTTTCATACAAATAGATTTGCAGAGTCTCAGGAGGACAAAAATTTATTTTATACCGTTTCGAAGTATCTAAATTACATAAAGTCAATTTGTTTTTAATACAGTAATTGTTTGATCTCTGACAAAACAAACTTTCTTTTTACGAACTAAATTTAATTTACCTAACAATTACAATTATTTTTATATTACCAGAATAAAACTATAAAGTTTGTAAGTTATTGAACCTATAAACAATATATATATATATATATATATATATATATATATCTATATATATATATATATATATATATATATATAGATATATACATATATATATAATGAGACAATATTATGTCTTGATAATGAACAAATGAATCAAATGAAATAGGTAAAAAA
>WNGS01162543.1:15146-26812 GCA_020271785.1 Procambarus virginalis | reverse complement strand
GCCAATCAGAGTCATCACCAGTGAAGACACAGTTGCCACCAGGGATGCCGATACAGACAAGCCCTGAGGGAAAAACACCCACCCAGAGCTCCTCGTGACGACAGTGTTCCCCTAGTCGGTGTCACCAGAGCAGAACCCCTGTGTGTGCTCGAATCCATGGTGCATAAGCAGCTTTATCCTTCCCACCAGGATCAGCAGGTGGGTTCACAGGACTAAGACCCACCACATCAAACAAATGCTCAACCTGCACTTGAGACATTGCACAGGGCCTCCTGGTGGAACTAACTAGATTCGCCAACACACATGTCTAGCTGGCAACATACCAGAGACCTATCGGCCTCTCTTTTTGGCGCTACCCTCGTGCCCTGAGGAAAAAAGATGGAGGAATCAGACCGATAGCTGTGGCAATTCACTCCGGGCGTCTCGTCGCTAAGGGCTGCTAGAGCAGTTAGTCAGGCAGCAGCCGACATGCTGAAGCCAAAACAGCTTGGGTTTGGCATTCCCCAAGGGTGTGAGGCAGCGGCTCATGCAGCTAGAGCTACATTGCCAACATTACGGATGAAAAAGCTCTGATAACGCTGGACTTCAAAAATGCTTTCAATCTGGTTAGAAGGGATGCAGTACTCAATGCGGTCATCGCTTTTTCCTTCCCTCTACCCGTTTGTAAAACTCATGCTACAGCAAGAATCTAACTCTGCTTTTTGGGGAACATGAAATCGAATCACAAGAAGGTGTCCAACAGGGTGACCCCCTTGCTCCTTTCTTTTCTGCCTAGTCATCAAGGAAGTCACCGATAACCTGTCCAGTGAGCTCAACATTGGTTTTGGACGATGGTACTCTAGCCGGCTCCCCAGACTCACTCTTGGACGACATAAGAATAATTCAGGAGCAAGGAGCAAGCCTAGGCCTCACCCTGAACCCTTCCAAGTGCGAATAACCTCCACCAACCAGCACATAATAGAGCAAATAAAGGTTGTTTTGCCTGACATTCATACAACCAACCCTGAGGACAGCACACTCCTAGGTGCTCCTCTTGGAAGGAATGCCATCGACGAGGTCCTTGGTAAGAAGATCACTGACCTGAAGAGGATGAACGAGAGGATTGAAGACATCGATGCCATGATGCACTTTACCTCATCACCAGATGCTTGTCCCTCCCCAGGCTGACCTACTTTCTAAGATGTTCGCCATCTTTCAACAATATTAAATTAGAAGAGTACGACAGCTTGCTGAAATCAACACTAGAAAAAGCCCTCAATCTTTCCCTCAGCGACTCACAGTGGAAACAGGCCTCCCTTCCTGTCAGACTCGGGGGCCTTGGCGTGCGCACAGCAACACAAATTGCTGTACCAGCGTTCCTGTCCTCTTCAGTGGGGTCTGACAACTTGGTGAAGGAAATCCTACCTGAGCACCTAGTTCAACAGGGTACATGATCCCAGCTTCACAGACTGCACACCCAAATGGGTCTCTCTCGCAGGACCAGCACCCCAACCACCGCCTTCTGAAGCCCATAAGCAATCCAGCTGGGATCGCCCCATTGCCGACCAAGAAGCTGCGACTTTGCTAGAAGCTGCGACAACACCACATGACACTGCCCGACTTAGAGCTGTAGCAGCTCCCCATGCAGGTGATTTCCTATTAGCAACCCAATGTCAGCAACCGGCACACCGTCTCACACCGCAGGCCCTCCGAATTGCCGTGGCTCTCCGTCTCGCTGCCCCAATCCACACCGAATACAGGTGTATTTGCGGCGAGGCAGAGGCCGACAGTTACGGACGGCATGGCCTTCTCTGCCAAAGGACAGGAGGATGGCATGCAAGACACGGCGAGGTCAATGACATTATTAAGAGAAGCCTTACCACAGCCGGTTGTCCCAGAGAGAGAGCCCCGTTACCTAATGTCCCGCAACTCTGACGAGCCTGTTGGTCGCCCAGACGGAATCACGGTGAACCCCTGGAAGAATGGTAGGCAGTTGGTGTGGGACTACACTTGCGTTTCAACTCTAGCCAATACCTATGTTGACTTCAGTGCTACTCAATCAGGAGGAGCTGCCAATCACCGGGAAGCGGCCAAGTCACGTAAATACAGAGACCTTGAGCACCACTACAATTTTGTCCCCATTGCCTCAGAGACACTTGGTGCCTGGGGTAAAAGTGCTGCTAGCTTTTTGAAGGAGTTGGGGTCTAAGCTAATCGAAACAACTAGAGACCCTAGGGCTGCCAGTTTTCTTTTTCAGCGCCTTAGTGTGGCAATCCAGAGAGGAAATGCTCACTGCATCCATGGTTCCTGCCCGCCATCTGAGGAGTTTGAGGAGCTATTCAACTTGTGACAAGCAGCCTTGTACCCTGCATGTAATCAATATTGTAACTTTTTTGTGTAATGACATTTTCAAATAAAGTTAGATAAATAGACATACATACCAAAAGAATAGGGGTGGTAGGAGAAGAAAATATTAAAGTGTTCAGTGAGGATCCACAAGGTCTTCTCTGAGTACTCTTTATTTTCTTCTCCGAGGCTATGGGTCCCTACACTTGCACCAGAGGTGGTACCCCTTCTAGGTAAAAAAAAATAAAAAAAAAATATATATATATATATATATATATAATATATATATATATATATATAATATATATATATACATATATATATATATATATATATATATATATTATATATATATATAATATGTGTGTATATAATATGTGTGTATATAACGAAAATAAACACGTGATTAAAAATGTGACAATGTCAGACCACGGAGGAAAAATGAAAGAGGAATTTCCTTAAGTACTTTCGTATATTAATACATCTTCAGAAGGACTCCTTCTGAAGATGTATTAATATACGAAAGTACTTAAGGAAATTCCTGTTTCATTTTTCCTCCGTGGTCTGACATTGTCATATATATAATATATATATATATATGTCGTACCTAGTAGCCAGAACGCACTTCTCAGCCTACTATGCAAGGCCCGATTTGCCTAATAAGCCAAGTTTTCATGAATTAATGTTTTTTCGACTACCTAACCTACCTAACCTAACCTAACCTAACTTTTTCGGCTACCTACCCTAACCTAACCTATAAAGATAGGTTAGGTTAGGTTAGGTAGGGTTGGTTAGGTTCGGTCATATATCTACGCTAATTTTAACTCCAATAAAATAAAATTGACCTCATACATAATGAAATGGGTAGCTTTATCATTTCATAAGAAAGAAATTTGAGTAAATATATTAATTCAGGAAAACTTGGCTTATTAGGCAAATCGGGCCTTGCATAGTAGGCTGAGAAGTGCGTTCTGGCTACTAGGTACGACATATATATATATATATATATATATATATATATATATATATATATATATATATATATATATATATATATATATATGTATATATATATATATATATATATATATATATATATATATATATATATATATATATATATATGCTGCAGTCCTTGACGAAAAGTTTAGAGACCTAAAGAGGATGGAAGAGAGAATAGGGGACTTGGACTCTCATGATGCCCTCTACCTTCTCACAAAGTGCCTTACCTTGCCCAGGCTAACATACTTCTTAAGGTGAGCACCCACTTTTGGCAACCCACTTCTTAATCAATATGATGAGCTCCTCAGGTCAATATTCAGGAAGGCGCTCAACCTAGATTTAGATGACAGTCAGTTGGACTAAGCAACACTACCAATGAGATTTAGGGGGATAGGCATACAAAAGGCAACTAAGGCAACTTCCAGCATTCTTATCCTCATGTACAGCAGCCAACGAATTGGTAGGGCAGATCCTACCAGAGCGTATGAGACACACGGTGGGAACTCATGATCAAACGTTCATCTTCATCGACTTGCTTCCATCCTGAGCTGTGACTGAGAGCCCGATCGAATTAAGCGTTGACAATACTCCTCTTGTACCTGTCTGGGCAGTCACTATTGGCATTGAGGCACATTCCTATGTTTGTTTCCTTAGTGTAGACTGCAGTGTGGAACCCACCATTCCTTTCCGTGACTGTTACATCTAGAAAGGGCAGCTTCCCTTCACTCTCTATCCCGTAAGTGAAACCTAACACCGAATTTTGCTTGAATGCCTCCTTCAGCTGCTGCAGATGTCTGACATCAGGTACCTGTATATAAATGTCGTCAACATACCTGCAGTATATGGCGGGTTTCAAGTCCTTGTCAACTAAGACCCTCTGCTCTATGGAGCAGAGGTCCCACATATACTGTGGGACGTGCACACATATACTGTGGGACGTGCACACATACACTGTAGGACGTGCACACATACACTGTGGGACGTGCACACATACACTGTAGGACGTGCACACATACACTGTGGGACGTGCACACATACACTGTGGGACGTGCACACACATACACTGTGGGACGTGCACACATACACTGTGGGACGTGCACACATACACTGTGGGACGTGCACACACATACACTGTAGGACGTGCACACATACACTGTGGGACGTGCACACACATACACTGTGGGACGTGCACACACACACTGTGGGACGTGCACACATACACTGTGGGACGTGCACACACACACTGGGACGTGCACACATACACTGTGGGACGTGCACACACACACTGGGACGTGCACACACACACTGGGACGTGCACACATACACTGTGGGACGTGCACACATACACTGTGGGACGTGCACACATACACTGTGGGACGTGCACACACATACACTGTAGGACGTGCACACATACACTGTGGGACGTGCACACACATACACTGTGGGACGTGCACACACACACACTGGGACGTGCACACATACACTGTGGGACGTGCACACACACACTGGGACGTGCACACACACACTGGGACGTGCACATATACATTATGGGTCGTGCATATATATGCCACACATAGGCATACATTAGGCCTAAGAGTGCTTATTTAGGCCCAGAACATATTAGGTTATGTAGTTACAGTTTCAATGTTGATAAAGCCATTTGGAAAATTACATTGATACAAAAAAGAACTTTTCTGGATACAACAGTCCATTTTTGTACGTTCGACCAATAGTTATATGTACTGCCCGTTTTCGAGGATGGGGTGGATGAATTAGCCCATTGCGTGAAGTTTGTGTAGGCCTAGCTGGGTTCAGGTGTGAGATCACGTGACTAGGACCTTTAAAAAAAGTGTTTTTGCTAGGCTTTCTGTGGGACCTGTGAGTATTGTCTGACCTTCAAGTGCGCAGGCGCGAGCCGTGACATCATGCCCTTCTTTGGCGGGAATATGCAAGATATAAGACATTAGGAGATCCTCTAGACAGAAACCAGGAGTAACCCTAGACACACCATGGACAGAAATAGATGCTCTAGTTTATATACCTTTCCGTCATTCCAATAGTTATTTGCATTATCATTATTATTAATTACTACGCTTGGACTAGGATTCATTAAACATTTACGAAAGCAATTACGAAATCTTTACGTCATTCCTCAATCAAGGGGGCTTTGTTTATGTTTATTTAATTGTTTTACGAGCTTCGTAGCATTACAACCCATGGTTGTTATAAACAACTGTACAGTGGAACTCAACTGTTTAATAAATATACACAAAGCCGTCATGTTTGAGAAAAGATGTACAGGTTTCGTAAATGGTTGATGTCTCCTGGGCTAGATATTGACGCACGTAATATCACAATTCGCTATCACAATTTTCGGTAACTGACTGATAAAACCTGGCTGCTGCCTTTGATATCTAAGGCCATCTCTCCCTTAGTCATCTATGGTCATCCGTTAACAGCTCAAAATACGACTCTTTTCCCCAGAAAGCAGAAACGGACAAATAAAAGCAAGATCAAATCTGACGATTTAATTTGTTTTTAAATTAAGACCCATTTCAGAAGGCAACCCATTAAGAAAAGCACCAGGTCACAACGATTCTCATTATCTATGCCCGGGACTTGATGGGTTAGGTGGGTTGCTTGGACTCGTATGTTTCTGGGTATCTTCTTCTTGAGGTTATCTTGAGATGATTTCGGGGCTTTAGTGTCCCCGCGGCCCGGTCCTCGACCAGGCCTCCACCCCCAGGAGGCAGCCCGTGACAGCTGACTAACACCCAGGTACCTATTTTACTGCTAGATAACAGGGGCATAGGGTGAAAGAAACTCTGCCCATTGTTTCTCGCCGGCGCCTGGGATCGAACCCAGGACCACAGGATCACAAGTCCAGCGTGCTGCCCGCTCGGCCGACCGGCTCCCCGGGCTCCCCGGGCTCCCCGGGTAGGGTAAAAGGGTGGATTTTTTTTAAGGCGTGACGAATCAAGAGTACGAGTCGGATCGTGATACGCTCCGAGCTAAACCCAGTTATAACTATTACTTCCAGTTTTCGGAGAGAGGAAGCTCGAACTATATATATATATATATATATATATATATATATATATATATATATATATATATATATATATATATATATATATATATATATATATATATATATATATATATATATATATATATATATATATATATGTCCCCTTCCTGTTAGGTAAACTAATGCTCTTCCCCAGGATGCAACACACACAGCAGTAGGCTAACTCTCGGGTCCCTATTAATTCGTAAGTGAACAGACGCATCAGGCGAGATGAAACATGCCCAGTTGTTTCTGTCCAGCTCGGAGGTTCAACTCGGGTCCCTCGAGTATGAGTCGAGGGTGGAAACCACTGTGCATCAAGACTCATGATCGTAATATAGACAGAAGCAATATTAAATATGCTTGTCAAGTGAACACACACGTGTAAACACTCAATACTAGAGCCCGTCCTTAGACCAACTCCATAATGATGAGACACTACACCCACCCACAACCTCGATGGGTCCCGGTGGTACAGTCGGGTTCGTTCTCGGCTCACAATCCAGAATTCTGGGTTCGAATTCCGGGCGGGACAAAAATAGTTGGGCGCGTTTCCTATCATCTAATGTGCCTGCTCACCTAGCAGTAAATAGGTACCCAGGAATTAGTTAGCTTGTTGTAGGGTTGCATATTGGGGAGGGTCAGTAGTTCGACCCTTGGGAAGGGGGGGGGGTACATCGATATAAGCCTAACGTACTCTGTATGTATAAACTGGCTGCCTGTCCCCTAACACAACGAATTATTAAACCATCTGGGTAGTTATCAAGATATTTGTGTCTGAAAACATATTACTGTTCCAGTAATAGTCTACATACAAACTGGCAAATGAACCTGTGTCATAAAGAGATTATTCTCAAGTTCTAACTTTATTGTAATATACATCGTTGTTTTAAAATATAACAAGTGTATGCCAAAAACGTTTTCTTTGAAGAATTTGGTTTTCTGTAAACGGAATTCACGGCCACACTAAAAATAGCTTAAATTTCATATTCACATTATTGTCAATAATGCATCATATTAATGTAAGCAAACATAATGAAACCTTACTTAACCCAACCTAACCATGGACAGAGAGTAGATAATAGTACTATTATGTAGGTGTTCCCAATCCATTCCTTTGAGCGGATCTCCTCCCTGAGGACAGGTTGCAATATTACTCAGTCTAAATGATAAAAGAAGGAATTTCGATGTTATTTGAACCGCAGTGAAGGACTGCCCGAAACGCTTTGCGTAATGGTGGCTTTAGGCATTGTATGTACTAGCTCTATCTATAAATTCATCAATATTTGTATCACCCTTTGTATGTTCTCGGTGTACTGCTGCTCTCAGATTGCTCATTGACAATCCAAGGTTACACTCAACGGCTCCTTTTTCGCACACCTCCGTCACTATGTGATGGAGTGCGAAAAGATACGTGAATTTAGAGACAATTCTATAACCAATGTTCCAGCGATGTGTAAATATTTCATTCAAAATGATCTGCTACCAGAAATTTTAGCCAAATATCCCCAGTTTGCTAACTGTAGGTAGTAACTGAGTGATTGTAACCTATCCACCGCTGTCCACTGGATGGGAGGCGGTGTGCAGGACAAACATATAAATTTTGACACTAGCTCTCCACATATGTCAGTTGCTTAATTTAGAACCTGTACTTGAGGTCGATCTCGAACCCATTGTTGATGTGACGACTTATATTGAATTTTGTAACTAGCTCATCAAGATTGTAACTTGCTTAGCTAAATGAATTGTGGGGTTCAGTCCCTGAGCCCATTATGTGCCTCTGTAACCCTTTCCACTACCGCCCACAAGATGGGTATGGGGTGCATAATAAATGAACTAAACTAACTAACTAACCTTTGTATGTCTGTACTTTACCTAAATAAACATTTGATTTTTTTTTTAATTTGACAAAATAAATTGTTGACATAAATGAGAGTGTGGATGATCCCATGATAAGACTATATGTCGCCAGAACCCGCCATGATCTGGTTCTCAGACAGCACCAGACTCATAAACGATATCCTGGCGTAAATCAGATAATTCGAAGGTTCCTATGGGCCAATATGGCCATACTGTTTTTCTACTGAAAACAGTAGAAAACCTATTGTTTTCTTATGCAATTCACGAGAACGTCGTAAGGGACATAATTATAGGTCAAAAGGTCGCCATTGAGGAAAAGATAATGACAGAATCAAATCATAAACATAACTTGGTCAATTCAAAATTCATTTTCGAATTAAAATGTTTTATTTATCAGCACGTCTAATATAACATGAAGAGCCATACGTTACAAGTCTTTACATTCACATGGGAGTTAAATTTACCATTAATTATTTCATAAAATGTGTCATAACGTGGTCTATATCTTCGCCTCACAACCGAGGGACCGGGTTCAATCCCCGGCCAGAACAGAAACAATTGGACAACTAACAGAAGTGCCACTAACAGGAGTGTCGCTAAAAGTGTGCCACTAACAGGAGTGTCGCTAAAAGTGTGCCACTAACAGGAGTGTCGCTAAAAGTGTGCCACTAACAGGAGTGTCGTTAAAAGTGTGCCACTAACAGGAGTGTCGCTAAAAGTGTGCCACTAACAGGAGTGTCGCTAAAAGTGTGCCACTAACAGGAGTGTCGTAAAAGTGTGCCACTAACAGGAGTGTCGCTAAAAGTGTGCCACTAACAGGAGTGTCGTTAAAAGTGTGCCACTAACAGGAGTGTCGCTAAAAGTGTGCCACTAACAGGAGTGTCGCTAAAAGTGTGCCACTAACAGGAGTGTCGTTAAAAGTGTGCCACTAACAGGAGTGTCGTAAAAGTGTGCCACTAACAGGAGTGTCGCTAAAAGTGTGCCACTAACAGGAGTGTCGCTAAAAGTGTGCCACTAACAGGAGTGTCGCTAAAAGTGTGCCACTAACAGGAGTGTCGCTAAAAGTGTGCCACTAACAGGAGTGTCGTTAAAAGTGTGCCACTAACAGGAGTGTCGTTAAAAGTGTGCCACTAACAGGAGTGTCGCTAAAAGTGTGCCACTAACAGGAGTGTCGCTAAAAGTGTGCCACTAACAGGAGTGTCGCTAAAAGTGTGCCACTAACAGGAGTGTCGCTAAAAGTGTACCACTAACAGGAGTGTCGCTAAAAGTGTGCCACTAACAGGAGTGTCGCTAAAAGTGTGCCACTAACAGGAGTGTCGCTAAAAGTGTGCCACTAACAGGAGTGTCGCTAAAAGTGTGCCACTAACAGGAAAGCCGCTAACAGGAGTGTCACTAACTGGGAATCCCTTATACAACATGAAATCCCTCATTACGGATCTTATGCCTCATACAGAACGTAATCCCTCACAGAGCGTAATCCTTATACAGGACTTAATCCTTCATATAGGACGTAATCCCTAATAAAGGACGTAATCCCTAATAAAGGACGTAATCCCTATTATAGGACGTAATCCCTATTATAGGACGTAATCCCTCACACGGGACGAAATCCCTCATACAGGATATAATCCCTCATGCGGGTGTAATCCTCGTCCATCAAGTGGCCGTAAAGAGATGACATACCTGCGACCATTACTATGGCCAGCCCCAGCAGGTGACGTAAGAGCACCGGGGCGCAGGTTTCATAAAGCTGGGGGAGGAAAAACTGGCCGGAGCAACAACCAGTGTGTCAAGGTCTGCCGTTTTCACCGACCTCACCCGCCCGCCGGGACCGGTCTGGCGCGCGCTCCGACGCTCCTACACACACACACACACACGCACACACACACACACACACACGCACACACACACGCACACGCACACACACACGCACACACACGCACACACACACGCACACACAACACACACACACACGCACACACACACGCACACGCACACACACACACACACACACGCACACACACACGCACACACACACACACACACACGCACACACACACGCACACGCACACACACACACGCGGGCTTCTCCTCCCCAGGCCCCTCCCGCACGCCAACCCCCCAACACTCGCTTTCTATCTCACCTCCCACATGCACTTTTAGGTCATATTTCTGCCTCTACCTTATGGGAAATTAATTTATTCCGGCATTTTCCTCCCCCCTTCTTACGCTGGGGAGGGGTGGTGGATGGAGCCAGTGGCCAGCCAGCCGTTGGCATCTCCACAGTCTGTATCTGTTTGACTTCAGAGGTAAGAAATGCACTTTCGCTTTCATGTACGTTCATTTGTAGTCGTGTGGCGAGAATGACTGTGTAACCTTAGCACAAGTGAGGCCACTTATCTCTGCCTGTGACTGTGAAAAGTTGTTTTGTTTATACATTAGTGGATTTATAATCGTCTTCTTTCAATTGTCTCTTGATCTTGTTTCCCATATTTTAACACACTTTCCCGTTGTTGCGAAACGGGAATTTTGTGAACTGCTCTCATCTATTGAGTCAGTTCGGATTCCATTTATTCAGAGTAACCTCTTGTTGACGAATTACCAGGACGTATGTATGCTGAGAGGTGTAGATCACGCTTCTCAGTGTATATACACTGAGAGGTGTACCCTGCTTCTCAGTGTATATACACTGAGAGGTGTACCCTGCTTCTCAGTGTATATACACTGAGAGGTGTACCATACTTCTCAGTGTATATACATGAGAGGTGTACCATACTTCTCAGTGTATATACACTGAGAGGTGTACCCTGCTTCTCACTGTATATACACTGAGAAGTGTACCCTACTTCTCAGTGTATATACACTGGCAGTTTATTTTGCCTTGACTTTGCTGAGGCCTAAATTATATTTCCTAATTAGTCAGAAAGCTATTGTAGTGCCGTTAATAATATGATAGGCCTTATAACCATCCAGAGGGTAGTAAAACCCACACCCCCCCCCCCCGGCCTTAACCCTCCAGAAGCTGATAAATACTTTAAGCCCTCTGAGGCCTGGCTAAGTCTTAACAACTAAACACCAAAGGCTATAATAAGTCTTAATAACCATCCAGGGGTTCATATAAGCCTTAAGCCCAAAACCAATAACAATTTCTAGTGGCTCGAATACCAATTAGTGGTTCCCAGTGGTTGTCACACACTGTGCATTATTGACAGTAGTCCTGTTGTCCACTGTCTTGATTTGTGGCACCCACCTGTCATTATTGACAGTATTTCCTGTGTTGCATCACACACTGTGCATATTCGGACACGTAATGTTATACTGTGTGTCACACACCTGTCACTTGACAGTAGTCCGTGTTGTCACACATGTCATTATTGACAGTATTTCCTGTGTTGTCACACATGTTCAT
>WNGS01162541.1:31805-41990 GCA_020271785.1 Procambarus virginalis | reverse complement strand
CAGAGAAGTAAAAAATAGGACGCATAGAAAAGGAATGAGAGAAGAGGCGCAAGCTACAGACGCGACGTAGATGAGTGACAGGAATGTAGGGAAGCATTTCATTAGTTTGAAAGTAGTTAGTGGGAATGAAAATAATATTGGAGTTAACTCTACTATCAAGTTAACTTCAAAGGATACCTGATCAACCAGGCTGTGATTCATACGTCAGGCTGCGAACAGCCGCGTTAAACAGCTGGTTGAACAGTCAGCAACCAAGAGGCCTGGTCGAGGACCGGCCGCCGGGGACGCTAAGCCCGGAATCATCGCAAGGTAACCGTAAGGTATGGTCTTGAAATTGAGTTACAAATTGAAAATTGCAATGTGGACAAGACTGGACTGTGTGATGGGAGGTCCACGATCAACGGGACTCACGATCAAGGGAAACCGACATTTCCATTATAATGTCTTCGGTGTCAGGGAACGAATTAAATGGGATTAACTAGAAAGTGAGTCGGATGCAGATTCCTTACACAGCTTCATACAGATATGACAGTGCCGAAATGTTCCGAATCTTTTATACCGTTCGAGTAAATATTCAGAGTCGCAACATATGAAGCTGGGTCTCATAGTGCATTTACACTATAGTGTGAATACACTATGTGTGAATGCATACTATGAATATAATATTATAATATGAACGAGAGAAATTACAATTAAGAGCAATGAGCTAGCACCGACATCCTTACTCTAGACACTGCAACAGCAAGGCGAGCAATCAAGACGACTTGAGGCTCTCAAGGTCGGCCACAAGCAGGTTAAACATGGGTGAATTATTGGCAAGATTGACTATTCTTGCCAGTCGTAGATGGCTTACAAGAGGAAGGCTCTGATATAGTTCTTTGAAACTGGCAGCAAGGTTGACCTTTTACCACCCGAGAGAGAGGAGACGAAGGAGGAGATGTTTGGCAGTACTGTGTGTGTGAGAGTTTGTGTACTACCTGGCCGCCGATGTCTCCCGCCACGGTAATGAACGTAACACCAGACTGCTTGCTGAACGACAGACGGCTTTCTGGTGTTACGTTCATTACCGTGGGGGAGACATCGGCGGCCAGGTACACAAACTCTCACACACACAGTACTGCCAAACATCTCCTCCTCGTCTCCTCTCTCTCTCGGGTGGTAAAAGGTCAACCTGCTGCCAAGTTTCAAAGAACTATATCAGAGCCTTCCTCTGTAAGCCATCTGACGTACTGGCAAGAATAGTCAATCTTGCCAATAATTCACCCATGTTAACGCTTGTGGCCGACCTGAGAGAGCTCAAGTCGTCTTGATTGCTCGCCTTGTGTTGCAGTGTCTAGAGTAAGGATGTCGGTGCTAGCTCATTGCTCTTAATTGTAAATTTCTCTCGTTCATAATTATGAATATTTATATTCATAGTTATGCATTCACACATAGTGTATTCACACATAGTGTAATGCACTATGAGACCAGCTTCATATGTTGCGACTCTGAATATTTACTCGAACGGTATAAAAGATTCGGAACATTTCGGCACTGTCATATCTGTGTATGAAGCTGTGTAAGGAATCTGCATCCGACTCACTTTCTAGTTAATCCCATTTAATTCGTTCCTGACACCGAAGACATTATAATGAGAAATGTCGGTTTCTTGATCGTGAGTCCGTTGATCGTGGACCTCCCATCACACAGTCCAGTCTTGTCCACATTGCAATTTTCAATTTGAAACTCAATTTTCAAGACCATACCTTACGGTTACCTTGCGATGATCCGGGGCTTAGCGTCCCCGCGGCCCGGTCCTCGACCAGGCCTCTTGGTTGCTGGACTGGTCAACCAAGCTGTTTAACGCGGCTGTTCGCAGCCTGACGTATGAATCACAGCCTGGTTGATCAGGTATCCTTTGAAGTTAACTTGAGAGTAGAGTTAACTCCAATATTATTTTCATTCCACCTACTAACTACTTTCAAACTAATGAAATGCTTCCCTACATTCTGTCACTCATCTACGTCGCGTCTGTAGCTTGCGCCTCTTCTCTCATTCCTTTTCTATGCGTCCTATTTTTTACTTCTCTGTGAACTACGCTATCTCACATGTCACAATTATGTCCATTTCTGTTCTTTTCTACAGTGCTGTGAGTGGTTATTGTCCATGTTCTGCCTTATAACGTAGCCATCATGGCTCCAGGACCACTCCTCTTGCACACCTTGAATTGCTTCTGTCTTTCCCGTTCCTTCAGCATGTCGTGACAGTGGGGGCTGTATGCTCCCACTGTCTGACACCATTCCTTCCCCCGTCCATCCCAAATCCTTAACCTGACCCCTTCCCAGTGCTATATAGTCGTCATGGCTTTGCGCTTTCCCGACAATTCCCTTCCCTGTCTTACACAAGTCAATCTTGAGGTTATCTTGAGATGATTTCGGGGCTTAGCGTCCCCGCGGCCGGTCCTCGACCAGGCCTCTTTTTGTTACACACCCCAGGAAGCAGCCCGTAGCAGCTGTCTAACTCCCAGGTACCTATTTACTGCTAGGTAACAGGCCATCAGGGTGAAAGAAACATTTTGCCCATTTGTCTCCGCCTCCACCGGGATCGAACCCGGAACCTCAGCACTAAGAATCCGAAGCGCTGTCCACCCGCTGTCAGGCGCTGTCAGGCGTCAGTCAAGTACAAGGTTCTCAAATCTTCCATGTCTGCATTTCTAAACGAGACTTGGAGGTTAACCAGTCCTGCATATGTCACTGATTTAACAACCTGTCCTCTTAAAAAGAACGTCGCATTTGGCCGTTTGCCCGTATGGCCGAATTTGGACGTAATTTGAAAATGAAAAAAATATGAAAATAAATTTGGGATTTTTTTTTCAACAACAGTAAGTTAAGGGTCCTCTGATAGGTTAGGTGGGCAGGAAATTCTCAAAGTTTCAAAACGTTATGAAAAACGTTAATTTAAAGTGTCCTCTCATAACCTCTGTGCGTACGCCGGACGACTCAAATAGAAAACGGAACAGAACGTCACTTTTGTGAGTCGATTTCATTTCAAATTACGTCCAAATTTGGCCATATCGCGCATACGAGCCAAAAGTGACGTTCTTTTTAAGAGGACGGGTTGGATGTTAATCTCTTGATGTGTGCTGTCTATGTTAGGTTTGCTATCATGTCTATTCTTGGAATATATTTTGTATGCCTTTTCGGAAGGAATCGGTCGTTTATAGCGTACTGTCCTTGGTGAGCTCATTCTCAATTCTCATCACCTTACACTTGTCTACGTTGAAGTTCATTATGTCTAGAGTCAGATATCTGAACCCATTATGTTATTAATTGAACCAGAAAACGACTGCTAATTATTTTAAATCAAAGTCTTTAGTTACTGCTGGATGAAGAAGGCGAATGTGGTGAATGATGCCAAGTTGACCCATCCAGTCCATGAGTCGAAGTCGTCCTCTTGTGTCTGAGGTGATCGGGCTCACCACTACACCACAGGCGACCCTCTCTGTATCCTGGTACACAGGTAAACTCTCACCATGTTCAGCGGCTTCCAGTTATCCCTGTTTGATCTTCCAGTTTGTCGAAGAGGCTTTCACGTTGGTGGCTCGCTCCTGTTGGCTACTTATTTGGGCACCTGTGACGAGATGTTAGGTGGTCCTGCTGCCTTTCTAGTTTCCAGATCTTCGACATGTTGTCTTACTGCCCCTCACAGCCACTCTGATGTCAGTCATTTGTCCCTCATCTGGTTCTGTTTAGCCTATTTGCAGCCTGACTTTCCCATCATTCAGTTATTTTCTTTCGGATAAGATTATGTTTTCATTATGATTCTGCGGTTCCTTTGTTTTTTTGCTGATATATCATTATAGTATTGTTTCCCTCCAAATTTTGCTGCAGTACTTCTAGTTGTTTTGGAGTATATGAAGTTCTCCACACAGTGTTCTCCTTTCCTCTCACTCTAGCTTGTTGATCTGACTTCAAAGCTCATCTGTCAAACCATCTTTTGATGTTCATATTTATTCTGTCTTTAACAGTTGGGGAAGAATCCATTGTCAGCTTACTTGCAGTTATGAAAGAGAACGTGTTTCCTGTTCTTTCCAGTCCTATATCTCAGTTCGTTCTCCTATGTGATCTTTCCCAGGAGTCAAGGCTCAGCACAGCAAGAGACGTGGAGTCATCACCATGCTCCTTCAGGTGTAAGAAAGGATAACGACTTACAAACATGGTCCTGGTCACTCACGTCTCAGATGTTGAAAATCTTTTAAGAGTCAGAGAATGCTATACAGAATTGAAAGAGACCTTCACGTTCCAACGTTCACCCCCACCACGAAAGCTAACAGAGAGGAGGAATGGCCCACACTGAGCCTACCATTTTACCCGTATCCGACACCAAAGAAATGTGTTAGCCTAAGCAGCCACAGTTTCCTCGGCAAATTCAACTTGCAAGTGAAGGGAAATGGTGGAACACAGATCATCATGCAGGTAAGCACATGGGTGGTACAAGGCCACATACACTCTCAGTCAGACTTGTAATCCAGCAGCTAGTTTGACAAGGGGGATCCTTCCAGGAGACTATCTTAAGACCCTACTAGGAGACCACACAAGGAGACTGTGTCTAGAGACCCTCCTAGGAGACCCTACCCCAAGACCTGGGGTAGGGTCTTCCAGGTAAAAAAAATACCTGGAAGTGGTCATAACACTAAGCCTAACTCCAGAGACCCATATAAATAGCAACACATCCTACACTAGCAAAAGTCAGAACATCATTTAAGTATCTTAAGGAGCCATTTATATTTCTGTACACAACGTACGTGAGTCCAGTCTTAAAGTATGCTGCCCCATCGTGGAGCTCCCATCTACGAAACACAAGAAAATTTGAAAAGGTTCAGAAGCTTGCAACGAGGCTCGTCCCAAAATTGCCAAGGATGGGGGGGGGGGTTTAAGGGGTATAAAGAAAGATTGAAAGAACTAGACCTGCCATTAATAGAAAAAGAGGAGGAGACATGATAAAGACACACAAAATACCAAGCCGACTGAAAAAGTGAAGAAATAGGAAATGCTCTCAATGAATACTAATAGAACAAAGGAATGGGTGCCTTTAAAAGGCATTGGTGTGAATGAGAAACAGGTGAGCCACACAGATGCTAGAAAGTTATACATTAGAACAAATGTAGTGTGAAAATTAACGGAACTAAAAAAGCAGGTTATAGAAGCGAACATCATTCAAAATTTTAGAAGTAAATATAATAGGGAAATAGGTCAGGAGTATAGAGAATAGGTCAAGAAACAACCGGAGGCCAGGAAGGTCGTGTCCATGAGTTAAAGCTCGATCTAGTAGTCACAAATAAATAAAAATAAATAGATGATCACACACACGCATACACACACACACACACACACACACACACACACACACACACACACACACACACACACACACACACACACACTTCTGTTTTAACATATGAAGCTAAAACAGAAGATTTTTGGACCTGTAAATTTGAAGACCTCGTCCTGGAAACATTCTTGTATCAACATGTTAAACAAGCTACGAGGATGAGGGAAGGGGACGTTCCCTCTATGCTAGATTTGATATTTACCAGGAAGGAGGAAGAAATATTTGACATTCAGTACCTTCCTCCCTTGGGTAAAAGTGACCATGTCTTTTGGGAATAAAGTATGCAATGCATTATAATCTGGAAGAAAATAAGAAGGTTGATGCAATTGAAAAATCTAACTTTAGGAGAGGACATTATGGCAACCTTAGAAAATTTTTTAGTGAGTATAATTGGACAGACTTGTTGCTAGGCAAGGAAGTGAATGAGATGTATGTCAAGTTTTGTGAAATATATGATAAAGGCACAAAAACATTTATACCAAAACAGAGATGCAGAACTAGGAAACAGGATTGGTTCAACAGAAAGTGCAAGAGGGCCAGAGACCAAAAGACACAAAAATGGAATCAATACAGGAAGAGGCCAAACCCCCAAACATACCAGCGATACAAAGATGCGAGAAACAACTACACGGCAGTGAGGAAAGAGGCAGAAAGAAATTTTGAAAAAGGGATTGCAGACAAATGTAAAACAGAACCAGGTCTATTCTATAAATTCATAAACAACAAATTGCAGGTAAAGGATAATATTCAGAGGTTGAAAATGGGAAATAGATTCACGGAAAATGAAAAGGAAATGTGTGAAACATTAAACGAAAAGTTCCAAAGTGTGTTTGTACAAAATGAAATCTTCAGGGAACCAGATACAATAAGAATTCCAGAGAACAACATAGAGCACATAGAGGTGTCTAGAGACGAAGTGGAAAAAATGCTCAAGGAGCTAAATAAGAACAAAGCAGTTGGTCCAGATGGAGTTTCACCATGGGTTCTGAGAGAATGTGCACCTGAGCTCAGCATTCCACTTCAACTGATTTTTCAGGCATCCCTGTTTACAGGAGTTGTAGCTGATGTGTGGAAAAAGGCTAACATAGTTCCAATCTACAAAAGTGGAAGCAGGGAAGACCCTCTTAATTATAGACCCGTATCATTGACAAGTGTAATAGTCAAAATATTGGAAAAAATAATTAAAACTAAATGGGTAGAACACCTGGAGAGAAATGATATAATATCAGACAGACAGTATGGTTTTCGATCGGGAAGATCCTGTGTATCGAATTTACTCAGTTTCTATGATCGAGCAACAGAGATATTACAGGAAAGAGATGGTTGGGTTGACTGCATCTATCTGGATCTAAAAAAGGCTTTCGACAGAGTTCCACATAAGAGATTGTTCTGGAAACTGGAAAATATTGGAGGGGTGACAGGTAAGCTTCTAACATGGATGAAAACTTTTCTGACTGATAGAAAAATGAGGGCAGTGATCAGAGGCAATGTATCGGACTGGAGAAATGTCACAAGTGGAGTACCACAGGGTTCAGTTCTTGCACCAGTGATGTTTATTGTCTACATAAATGATCTACCAGTTGGTATACAGAATTATATGAACATGTTTGCTGATGATGCTAAGATAATAGGAAGGATAAGAAACTTAGATGATTGTCATGCCCTTCAAGATGACCTGGACAAAATAAGTATATGGAGCACCACTTGGCAAATGGAATTTAATGTTAATAAATGCCATGTTATGGAATGTGGAATAGGAGAACAAGACCCACACAACCTATATATTGTGAGAAATCTTTAAAGAATTCTGATAAATAAAGAGATCTAGGGGTGGTTCTAGATAGAAAACTATCACCTGAGGACCACATAAAGAATATTGTGCGAGGAGCCTATGCCACGCTTTCTAACTTCAGAATTGCTTTAAATACATGGATGGCGATATACTAAAGAAATTGTTCAAGACTTTTGTTAGGCAAAACTAGATTATGCAGCGGTTGTGTGGTGCCCATATCTTAAGAAGCACATCAACAAACTGGAAAAGGTGCAAAGACATGCTACTAAGTGGCTCCCAGAACTGAAGGCAAGAGCTACGAGGAGAGGTTAGAGGCATTAAATATGCCAAAACTAGAAGACAGAAGAAAAAGAGGTGATATGATCACTACATACAAAATAGTAACAGGAATTGATAAAATCGATAGGGAAGATTTCCTGAGACCTGGAACTTAAGAACAAGAGGTCATAGATTTAAACTAGCTAAACACAGATGCCGAAAATATAAGAAAATTCACTTTCGCAAACAGAGTGGTAGACGGTTGGAACAAGTTAGGTGAGAAGGTGGTGGAGGCCAAGACCGTCAGTAGTTTCAAAGCGTTATATGACAAAGAGTGCTGGGAAGACGGGACACCACGAGCGTAGCTCTCATCCTGTAACTACACTTAGGTAACACTTAGGTAATACACACACACACACACACACACAATGAGTTACCCTAAATGAGTCGGATATAAGGGAAGTTAAGTTGGAAGCCCCCTTGGGAATGAGTGATCATAGTGTATGAGCTTTGAGTACCTGGTTGAGCTAGGAATTATCACCCCCAAGAAAGAACTGGGAACCAAAGTGCTGGCGTACAGAAAGGGAAACTATGAGGAGATGAATAAATTCCTATGGGATATACATTGGACACAGAACTCGGAACCAAGTCCGTACAAGACATGATGGACTATGTCACCCAAAAATGTCAGGAGGCTGTAAGCAGGTTTGTCCCAGCCCAACAGGAAAAAACAGAGAAGCAAAGGAAGAATCCGTGGTTTAATAGGGAATGTATGAAAGCAAAGGAGCTGAACAAAAGGGCATGGAGGAACTTCCGTAATAACAGAACACCAGAAAGTAGAGAGAGATACCAGAGAACCAGGAACGAGTATGTCAGTGTGAGAAGAGCAGCTGAGAAAAGGTATGAAAATGATATAGCTAATAAAGCCAAGACTGAACCAAAGCTACTACACAGTCACATCAGGAGGAAGACAACAGTGAAGGAACAGGTGATTAAACTTAGGGGGGGCGAGGACAGGTACACAGAGAATGACAAAGAGGTGTGTGAAGAACTCAACAAAAGGTTCCAGGAGGTCTTTACAATAGAACAGGGAGATATCACGGCGCTGGGAGAGGTGGCAGCAAACCAGGTGACCTTGGATAGGTTCGAAATTACAAGAGATGAGGTCAAAAAGCACCTATTGGAGCTGGATGTGAGAAAAGCTGTTGGGCCGGATGGAATCTCGCCATGGGTATTGAAAGAGTGTGCAGGAGCACTTTGCTTACCACTCTCCATAGTGTATAGTAAGTCACTGGAAACGGGGGACCTACCAGAAATATGGAAGACTGCTAATGTAGTACCAATATACAAAAAGGGTGACAGACAAGAGGCACTGAACTACAGGCCAGTGTCCTTAACTTGTATACCATGCAAGGTGATGGAGAAGATTGTGAGAAAAAACCTAGTAACACATCTGGAGAGAAGAGACTTCGTGACAACCCATCAACATGGGTTCAGGGAGGGTAAATCTTGCCTTACAGGCTTGATAGAATTCTACGATCAGGTGACAAGAATTAAGCAAGAAAGAGAAGGGGGCGGACTGCATTTTTTTGGACTGTCGGAAAGCCTTTGACACAGTACCCCATAAAAGGTTGATGCATAAGCTGGAGAAACAGGCAGGAGTAACAGGTAGGGCGCTCCAGTGGATAAGGGAGTACCTAAGCAATAGGAAGCAGAGAGTTACAGTGAGGGGTGAGACCTCAGACTGGCGTGAAGTCACCAGTGGAGTCCCACAGGGCTCTGTACTTGGACCTATCCTGTTTCTGATATACGTAAATGATCTCCCAGAGGGTATAGACTCATTCCTCTCAATGTTTGCTGACGACGCCAAAATTATGAGAAGGATTAAGACAGAGGAGGACAGCTTGAGACTTCAAGAAGACCTGGACAAGCTGCAGGAATGGTCGAACAAATGGCTGTTAGAGTTTAACCCAAGCAATGTAATGTAATGAAGATAGGGGTAGGAAGCAGGAGACCAGATACAAGGTATCATTTGGGAGATGAAATACTTCAAGAGTCAGAGAGAGAGAAAGACCTGGGGGTTGATATCACGCCAGACCTGTCCCTGAAGCTCATATCAAGAGGATAACATCAGCAGCATATGCCAGGTTGGCTAACATAAGAACGGCCTTTAGAAACTTGTGTAAGGAATTTTCAGAACATATATACCACATATGTCAGACCAATCCTGGAGTATGCGGCTCCAGCATGGAGTCCCTATCTAGTCAAGCATAAGACTAAACTGGAAAAGGTTCAAAGTTTGCCACCAGACTAGTACCCGAGCTGAGAGGTATGAGCTACGAGGAGAGACTGCAGGGAATTAAACCTCACTTCGTTGGAAGACAGAAGAGTTAGGGGGGACATGATCACCACATTCAAGATTCTCAGGGAATCGACAGGGTTGATAAAGACAGGCTGAACACAAGGGCACACGCACTAGGGGACACAGGTGGAAGCTGAGTGCCCAAATGAGCCACAGAGATATTAGAAAGAACTTTTTTTAGTGTCAGAGTGGTTGACAAATGAATGCATTAGGAAGCGATGTGGTGGAGGCTGACTCCATACACAGTTTCAAGTGTAGATATGATAGAGCCCATTAGGCTCAGGAAACTGTACACTGTTGATTGACGGTTGAGAGGCGGGACCAAAGAGCCAGAGCTCAACCCCCGCAAGCACAACTAGGTGAGTAAACCAGGTGACACACACACACACACCACACACCACAT
>WNGS01162540.1:0-12190 GCA_020271785.1 Procambarus virginalis | reverse complement strand
GTGCTCCAGGCTGGCCTGTCTCTCCTACTGCAAGTGGTGAGTGTCACCACCCGTGGTCCAGTGTGCTCCAAGTGCTGGCCTGTCTCTCCTACTGCAAGTGGTGAGTGTCACCACCCATGGTCCAGTGTGCTCCAGGCTGGCCATCTTTTCTTTGTAACCCAAATTGGTGAGCGTCACCACCCATGGTCCAGTGTGCTCCAGGCTGGCCTGTCTCTCCTACTGCAAGTGGTGAGTGTCACCACCCGTGGTCCAGTGTGCTCCAGGCTGGCCTGTCTCTCCTACTGCAAGTGGTGAGTGTCACCACCCATGGTCCAGTGTGCTCCAGGCTGGCCTGTCTCTCCTACTGCAAGTGGTGAGTGTCACCACCCATGGTCCAGTGTGCTCCAGGCTGGTCTGTCTCTCCTACTGCAAGTGGTGAGTGTCACCACCCTTGGTCCAGTGTGCTCCAGGCTGGCCTGTCTCTCCTACTGCAAGTGGTGAGTGTCACCACCCATGGTCCAGTGTGCTCCAGGCTGGCCTGTCTCTCCTACTGCAAGTGGTGAGTGTCGCCACCCATGGTCCAGTGTGCTCCAGGCTGGCCTGTCTCTCCTACTGCAAGTGGTGAGTGTCGCCACCCGTGGTCCAGTGTGCTCCAGGCTGGCCTGTCTCTCCTACTGCAAGTGGTGAGTGTCACCACCCTTGGTCCAGTGTGCTCCAGGCTGGCCTGTCTCTCCTACTGCAAGTGGTGAGTGTCACCACCCATGGTCCAGTGTGCTCCAGGCTGGCCTGTCTCTCCTACTGCAAGTGGTGAGTGTCACCACCCATGGTCCAGTGTGCTCCAGGCTGGCCTGTCTCTCCTACTGCAAGTGGTGAGTGTCGCCACCCGTGGTCCAGTGTGCTCCAGGCTGGCCTGTCTCTCCTACTGCAAGTGGTGAGTGTCACCACCCATGGTCCAGTGTGCTCCAGGCTGGCCTGTCTCTCCTACTGCAAGTGGTGAGTGTCACCACCCATGGTCCAGTGTGCTCCAGGCTGGCCTGTCTCTCCTACTGCAAGTGGTGAGTGTCACCACCCATGGTCCAGTGTGCTCCAGGCTGGTCTGTCTCTCCTACTGCAAGTGGTGAGTGTCACCACCCATGGTCCAGTGTGCTCCAGGCTGGCCTGTCTCTCCTACTGCAAGTGGTGAGTGTCACCACCCATGGTCCAGTGTGCTCCAGGCTGGTCTGTCTCTCCTACTGCAAGTGGTGAGTGTCACCACCCATGGTCCAGTGTGCTCCAGGCTGGCCTGTCTCTCCTACTGCAAGTGGTGAGTGTCGCCACCCGTGGTCCAGTGTGCTCCTGACTGGCCTGTCTCTCCTACTGCAAGTGGTGAGTGTCACCACCCATGGTCCAGTGTGCTCCAGGCTGGTCTGTCTCTCCTACTGCAAGTGGTGAGTGTCACCACCCATGGTCCAGTGTGCTCCAGGCTGGCCTGTCTCTCCTACTGCAAGTGGTGAGTGTCGCCACCCGTGGTCCAGTGTGCTCCAGGCTGGCCTGTCTCTCCTACTGCAAGTGGTGAGTGTCACCACCCATGGTCCAGTGTGCTCCAGGCTGGTCTGTCTCTCCTACTGCAAGTGGTGAGTGTCGCCACCCGTGGTCCAGTGTGCTCCAGGCTGGCCTGTCTCTCCTACTGCAAGTGGTGAGTGTCGCCACCCATGGTCCAGTGTGCTCCAGGCTGGCCTGTCTCTCCTACTGCAAGTGGTGAGTGTCACCACCCGTGGTCCAGTGTGCTCCAGGCTGGCCTGTCTCTCCTACTGCAAGTGGTGAGTGTCACCACCCATGGTCCAGTGTGCTCCAGGCTGGCCTGTCTCTCCTACTGCAAGTGGTGAGTGTCACCACCCATGGTCCAGTGTGCTCCAGGCTGGCCTGTCTCTCCTACTGCAAGTGGTGAGTGTCACCACCCATGGTCCAGTGTGCTCCAGGCTGGCCTGTCTCTCCTACTGCAAGTGGTGAGTGTCACCACCCATGGTCCAGTGTGCTCCAGGCTGGCCTGTCTCTCCTACTGCAAGTGGTGAGTGTCACCACCCATGGTCCAGTGTGCTCCAGGCTGGCCTGTCTCTCCTAGTGTAAGTGGTGAGTGTCACCACCCATGGTCCAGTGTGCTCCAGGCTGGCCTGTCTCTCCTAGTGTAAGTGGTGAGTGTCACCACCCATGGTCCAGTGTGCTCCAGGCTGGTCTGTCTCACCTGGTGTAAGTGGTGAGTGTCACCACCCATGGTCCAGTGTGCTCCAGGCTGGTCTGTCTCACCTGGTGTAAGTGGTGAGTGTCACCACCCATGGTCCAGTGTGCTCCAGGCTGGTCTGTCTCACCTGGTGTAAGTGGTGAGTGTCACCACCCATGGTCCAGTGTGCTCCAGGCTGGTCTGTCTCACCTGGTGTAAGTGGTGAGTGTCACCACCCATGGTCCAGTGTGCTCCAGGCTGGTCTGTCTCACCTGGTGTAAGTGGTGAGTGTCACCACCCATGGTCCAGTGTGCTCCAGGCTGGTCTGTCTCACCTAGTGTAAGTTATTACCTTCAGTGTACCTCAAACTACCTTAAAGCAACCTACCTCATTTTTGTATAGTTTTGTATATCTTTTTTGTCTAGTTCTTTTATTATAATTGTCTTTTTTGCCTTTTCTCCGTCAAACAGCCCTCTTATGCCAACTAGTATAGACCCAGAACTAAACCTCTTAACTAGTATCTATGACAATCATCACTTTAATGATCCAAGTTGCCTGTATTATACAGCACATGATGTAAACAATGTTTTAACACATAATCACAATGTTGACCAGACCACACACTAGAAGGTGAAGGGACGACGACGTTTCGGTCCGTCCTGGACCAATCTCAAGTCGATGAGTCCCTCAAGTCCATCGACTTGAAAATGGTCCAGGACGGACCGAAACGTCGTCGTCCCTTCACCTTCTAGTGTGTGGTCTGGTCAACATACTTCAGCCACGTTATTGTGACTCCTCGTCTGCACATAACCACAATGTTCCTGTAATTAACTTGAATGTAAGATCTCTAAGCAAGCACTTTGATGAAGTTAATGCCCTGATTCAAACAGTTGACAACAAATTCTCTTTTATTGTGTTTACTGAAACGTGGTTAAAAGAGGATACTACTCAACTCTACAACATACCTAACTACTCAGCCATACACAACTGTCGTCCTATACAAAGAGGTGGTGGTACTTCTCTTTATTACCACCAAGAACTGACTTGCTTAAAAGTAATTAAAACTAGAGACCCTTATGGAGATTATATATTTGCCTGTTTCAGAGTTAAGGGTAATGATGCTGTCCTGACTGTGGGAGCAGTCTACAGGGTTCCTAACACTGATGTGACTGAATTCAATTCAAACCTTAGAAATCTATTACTCGATAACAAACTGAACAAAAACCATCTAATTATCGCAGGGGACTTTAATATTGACCTCTGCGAGCCTGAACACCATACTGCTGTTAGCTTCCTCAACTGTATGAATTCCTGCTTCCTCATACCCTTAATTACTAGACCTACTAGAATCACTGATAGTACTGCCACGACTCTAGATCACATCTGGACCAACATAACCTCTCCGCTTACTTCAGGTATAATCACCGATAGTACTACAGACCATTACCCCACATTTCTCTTAACTAACATTAACAAACCACCTCTAGAGTCAAGGGAGTTAAGCTTTAGGCTGCACAATGAAACTGCTATAGACAATTTTATAACTGCTGCTGCTAATGTCAACTGGGAGTCAGAGTTAGGTAACATAGGAGACATCAACCTAGCAGTGCAATCTTTTCTTCAAAAAACTCTCAGCCTTTATAACACCCACTGTCCTATGCTAAAGAAACAAGTCACAACCAAAAGGCTTAACAATCCTTGGCTTACAAAGGGAATACTTAAATCCATTAATAAAAAACTTGACCTTGAGAAGAAGTATAGGTTAAGAACCGTCTCCAAAGAATTTTCAAAGAATTACTCTTCATTGCTGTCAAAAATAATTAGAAGAGCCAAAACTAAATACTACGAAGATAAATTTACCCAAATAAAGAGCAACATTAAGAAAACATTGAGCACAATTTCACAAATATTGGGATCAAAGAAGATTTTAAATAACAAACCAACACTCCTGTCCAATAACGATGGTCAGCTTACAGCCTCTGATTCTGCTATTGAGTTCAATAGGTTCTTCTCGTCCATTGGGTCATCCCTTGCAAATGATATTCCATCTTCCAGTACTGATGTTAAGGACTATCTTACAGGTAACTATCCACAGTCTCTGTACCTAAAGCCTACTAATTCCACTGATGTCAATGAGATAATCCTTTCCCTTAAAACCAAGTCTAGTGCCCTTGAGGAGATTCCGACATTAATTTACAAAAAAGCCTCCAGATCCTTAGCCCCTGCAATTACATTGCTCTTCAACAAGTCACTTGAACTCCAAACCTTCCCAGATATTCTAAAGAAAGCGAGAGTAACCCCTGTCCACAAATGTGGTGATCTCACAGATGTTAACAACTACAGACCTATATCAATCCTGCCTAACTTGTCAATCATATTTGAAAAACTAATCTACAAGCAGCTTTACTCTTATCTAGCCAAGCACAATATACTTAGCTCTTGTCAATATGGCTTCAGACCTAAAAAAAAGCACTAATGACGCACTTATTAGTATGATTAACTAGACTCATGCAGCTCTTGATAAAAATGAGTTCTCTGTTGGGTTATTTGTGGACCTGCGTAAGGCTTTTGACACTGTCAACCACCAAAACCTTCTTCTTAAATTACATCATTATGGAGTCAGAGGACATTCCCTGCAATACCACAAGTCTTACCTTACTGATAGACTCCAGTATGTTTCTGTGAATAATTCAATTTCTCCCACCCTACCCATCAACAATGGTGTTCCTCAGGGCAGCATACTTGGCCCTCTCCTCTTTCTCATCTACATTAATGACCTTCCAAATGCCTCTCAACACCTCAAACCAATTCTATTTGCTGACGACACAACCTTCATTTACTCCAGTCCTGACCCCCTTGCTCTAAATGCCACAGTGAATACTGAGCTAAATAAAGTCCATCTTTGGCTAACTGCCAACAAACTCACCCTTAACATTGACAAAACTTTCTATATTCTGTTTGGCAATAATCCTCTAATCAAATAACTCTCAGGATTAACAAGACCTTGGTGCTCTCATCGACAACAAGCTGAATTTTCAGGGACACATTCTAAATATAGCAAAAAAAGTTTCTAAAACTGTTGGCATTCTCTCTAAGATCAGATATTATGTACCCCGCCCTGCCCTGGTGACTCTCTATTACTCCCTCATCTATCCATATCTCAACTATGGTATTTGTGCTTGGGGTTCTACTGCCCAAAATCATTTACGTCCTCTAATTACTCAACACAAAGCTGCTATTAGGACAATATCCAACTCTGGCCCCAGACATCACTCGGTACCATTACTCATATCTCTGAATATGTTAGATATTAAGTCACTGCACATTCTCTCATGTGTATTATACATATATAAAACGCTGTACTGTAATGCCAATCCTGACCTCAAAAGCTTCATTGAAGGTTGTAACAGATCCCATGAGCACCACACCAGAAATAAATACAGTTATGATATTCCAAGAGTACGACTTAACCAAACTAGAAATGTTCTACAAATCAAGGGACCCAGAATGTGGAATGACCTTCCCAACCATGTTAAAGACTGTACCTCTCTCAACCAGTTTAAGATGAAAACTAAGCACTACCTAATTAACTCCCTGTAACCTACCTTACCCCTCTATTGCCAACTCATGTCTTGCTTTTGTTAAACAATGCTGTTTGTTCTCCAACTTGTGTAATTGATGATTTCTGCCATGTTCCCCCTTTTTATATTTGTTATACCTTTTTTCAACACAATTTATACCTAATCCCAGTTACTATTAAGTTTTAGTCTAAGTGTCCCCCCCCCCTACACCTTGCCCGAAATGCTATACGTAATAGTGGCTTTAGGTATTGCATGTACGACCTCTGTCTATAAATCCAACTTTATGTTCATAAATCATCTTCTATGTATGTACTTTTCCCTGAATAAAAATTTTAATTTATTTATTTATTACGACTATATAGCACTGGGAAAGGGTCAGGAAAAGGATTTGGGATGGGACGGGAGAAAGGAATGGTGCCCAACCACTTGGACGGTCGGGGATTGAACGCCGACCTGCATGAAGTGACCTGTGATAATCTGTGACCGTCACAATGGCCACAGATTAAGGGACACAGAGACTTGCTGACATTCAGTGGTTGAAGGTTGATGAAAGAAAACGGTTGTTGAATAACATAACGAATGATAGAAACAATTGTTTATGTAAAGGATAACTATTATAAATGTTATATTTCAGTAACAAAATGTATTTAAAGAAAATGGATGATTTCTGGGAGATACTTTATTTATTTATTTATTTATTTATTCATATACAAGAAGGTACATTGGGAATGTGAGAATATATAATATGGTAATTACAATCTTGTAAAGCCACTAGTACGCGCAGCGTTTCGGGCAGGTCCTTAATCTAAGAAAATTTTTAGTAGGTAAATACTAGCAAAAATTATAAAAAAGAAATGATAACAGTTACATGGCAAGAAAAGAAAAAAGAAAAAAAAAGATGAGAGAAAATTGTAGGTACAGTATAATAAAGCACTTAGGTAGCTAAGATTGATTGCAATGAAAGCTTGAATGGTAGTTGACAAAATTGGTAGGCACAATACAGCAAATGGCTAGCACATAAAGGAAGACAGCAATGAACACAATGATAAGGTTGTTTGGGTTAAATACATAAGAATTAGGAGATTGGGTAACACTAGATACAGAGCAAAAAATAAAGCTCAGTGTAGGAAACTAAGAAGATGAAATTAAGTACTTTTTGGTTTTGTTTTTAAATAAGGCAAAAGTTTTACAGTTTTTCAATTCACTAGGGAGTGAGTTCCATAGACTAGGTCCCTTAATTTGCATAGAGTGTTTACACAGATTAAGTTTGACCCTGGGGATATCAAAGAGATATTTATTTCTGGTGTGGTGATAATGGGTCCTATTACATCTGTCCAGAGAGAGTTTCAGAGCATGGTTTGCATTTAAGAACAGGGTTTGTAGATGTAGTAGACACAAGAGAATGTGTGGAGGGAGTTAATATTTAGCAAGTTTAGGGATTTAAACAAGGGAGCTGAGTGTTGTCTGAAAGCAGAGTTAGTTATTATTCTGATAGCAGATTTTTGCTGGGTGATGATGGGCTTAAGGTGGTTTGCAGTGGTGGACCCCCATGCACAGATACCATAATTAAGATAGGGGTAGATTAGAGCATAATAGAGAGAGAGGAGAGCAGAGTTAGGAACATAATATCTGATTTTGGAGAGTATACCAACTGTCTTAGAGACTTTCTTAGTTATGTGTTGAATGTGGGTGCTGAAGTTGAGTCTCTTGTCTAGGAATAGGCCAAGAAACTTGCCATCATTTTTATTACTGATGTTAATGTTGTCTATCTGTAGCTGAATTGCATTTGATGATTTGCTTCCAAATAAGATGTAGTAAGTCTTTTCGATGTTTAATGTTAGTTTGTTAGTTGACATCCATAAGTGGACTTTTTTTAATTCATTATTCACAACATTATTTATATTAAACAAACAACTAAAAAAATAACATTTGGTAAAGAAAATGGATGGTTAGAAGATGAATAAAAAACTTATGCAAGAAAACGAATGATTGTGAAAACGCGTGATTGTGTGATTGTGCAGAGCGCATATAGTCCTGCTAGAAAATTTATGAATAAATGAAACAAAAATGAATGAGTCCTAGATAGAAACAAAGGAGTTCAAGAAAGAAAACGATCAGGCAAAGTATATAAAAGAAACTGTAAATAATTAAGACTGCTGACATTTAAGGGGTAACCAACTTACTGATGAATTACTCCTGTGTTTGAAGAATGTCTTGCTGCCGGACATGGGTCCACCCACGACCACTCCCGCCCACACCACCACCAGCACCCACGCTCTACACCAGCACATTGCTCCCGGAGCTTGAATAAAAACAGTTTAACTGATCAGTAAGAGTAAGAGAATTATTATTAATATTATTATACAATTGACAGTTTACAATAATCCCTACCACAATGTTCCTGTCATATTTAATGATCTCTCTCCCACACACAGAGAAAGAGCTTGGAGCTAAACCTTTATTATGGGTCCGGTAGCACAGTAGTCTACGTCCTGGACTCACCGTCGAAGAACCCAGGCTCACTCCTCAGGTAGGACAGAAACGGTTGGGCACGTTTCCTTTCACCTGGTCCTTCGATTGAGAGCTGAGAACAAAAATTACTGTGCTACAGGACCCATATACAGCCTCGTGCCTTCGTTATCAAGAGAGGACGTTTCGCTCCGTTCCGGACCATTACCAAGTGACGACGTTTCGGTCTATCCTGGACCATTATGTGCCAAGTCGTGTAACGGAAAGTAAAGGTAATTATCATTAGAAGGCGCTAAGCCAGTATATCTATATATAGCACCTTTCAAGGGTGATATGATTACAAGGAGCTGCGAGATGCGGACGAGGGCAGGAAATTTGGGTTAGTTTCCTATTCAAATGAGAATTAGAGAAAACGGTAAAACATTTACAGAAAATGGGTTAAAGGGTTGATATATATATATATATATATATATATATATATATATATATATATATATATATATATATAGTCGTACCTAGTAGCCAGAACTCACTTTTTGGCCTACTATGCATGCCCGATTTGCCTAGTAAGCCAAGTTTTCATGAATTAATTGTTTTTCGACTACCTAACCTACCTAACCTAACTTTTTCGGCTATCTAACCTAACCTAATCTATAAAGATATGTTAGGTTAGGTTAGGTAGGGTTGGTTAGGTTCGGTCATATATCTACGTTAATTTTAACTCCAATAAAAAAAAATGACCTCATACATAATGGAATGGGTAGCTTTATCATTCATAAGAAAAAATTAGAGAAAATATATTAATTCAGGAAAACTTGGCTTATTATGCAAATCTGGCCTTGCATAGTAGGCCAAAAAGTGAGTTCTGGCTACTAGGTACGACATATATATATATATATATATATATATATATATATATATATATATATATATATATATATATATGCGAACAAGCCTGAATGGTCCCCAGGACTATATGCAACTGAAAACTCACACCCCAGAAGTTGCTCGAAGTATGCTCCTGGCAGTATGGGTTCGAGTCATTTCTGGGGTGTGAGTTATATATATATATATATATATATATATATATATATATATATATATATATATATATATATATATATTGGTAGCAGTCTTTTTTGTAAACATATGTTGTTAAATATGACTGAAAAAGTAAGATTAATAATTCTGACATGATTTTTTTCAATATTTCCTATGTTCCTTTTTACTGTTGATGGTAATTGAAAAATCAATTCTCCAAAATTCATTTTTATTTCTAGTCTGATGCGACACTTGAATGCGTTTCGTAATAAGTTATTACATTTTCAATGACTTTAGTTTACACACACACAACTATAACCTGCAAACACTAAACAGAGTTCTTACTTATGCTAATATTTAAACAGCTTTTGTCTTATATTCTCGCATTTGGGTGAGGTGATATGTTACAACAGTTTTGGATGAGGTGAACAAAACTTTCAACACAAGACAGAACACGGTTCAATGGGTATAGATGAAAGGGAAGAATGGAAGTAACTGCAGAGGGCCTATTGGCCCATACTTCTTGATGCTTCTATATTAGAGCGGAGTCTTGAAGTGGGTAGAATATTGTTGTGCATTAATTGGCTGTTGATTGTGGTGTTGACTTCTTAATGTGTAGTGCCTCGCAGATGTCAAGCCGCCTGCTATCGCTGTATCTATCGATGATTTCTGTGTTGTTTGTTAAGACTTCTCTGGTGATGGTTTGGTTGTGGGAAGAGATTATATGTTCCTTAATGGAGCCCTGTTGCTTATACATCGTTAATCGCCTGGAAAGAGATGTTGTTGTCTTGCCTATATACTGAGTTCTTTGAGGCTTACCCAAAGAAATATATATATATATATATATATATATATATATATATATATATATATATATATATATATATATATATATATATATATATATATATATACAGAGAAGAAAGAGAAGATTCGAGAATAAGTTAGAAGAATAGGGAAGCATAAATAAGGGAGAGTAAGGGAATAAGATAGAAATGTAAGAAGGAATAAGAGATGAAGGATAAAGATAGAAGAAGGGCGTCCTCCCAGGCAGGGAGGAGCTGTTAGCGAGACGCAGCAACAGTCTGATGGCTCCAAGCTTGACTATGTAAACAGATTCAAATACCTTGGCCTTGAGGTGCCACTGTATGGTCCTGTTGTATTCAGACTCTGTCGCCAGTATAAAGAGAGGCTCCGAGCTCTCAAGGCTGTTGCAGGTTATCACTCAGGCTATGGTGCCAATGTCAGAATTGTCAAAATGATGTACCTTGCATACATCAGATCTTTAGTGGATTATGCTGCACCTCTGCTTGTTTTGATGCCTGAAAGAAAGCTTGGAGGGCTTGAAAAATTGCAGAACGAAGCCTGAGGATAATCCTTGGGTGCCCTCGTACCACAAAGATACTTAATATGAGAAAGGAACTTAATATTCTGAGCGTTGTTGATCGTGTTACTGAAATTAACTGTCAAATTGGTATAAAAATGCTTAGGCTAACTCATCCTAATCCTTGCACAGAAGCCCTCCAGACTTACTTTATTGAAGATCAGCATTGTTCCAAATGGATAACAAAAACTGGAACTCAACTCAGAATGTATGGGGTTCATGATTTGTACCAAGAGAAACAACAACGGCACTTTCCTGCACCGTGGGAGGTTACACCCTTTCCAGTTTTAATCCCTCCCTTTCCACCCAAGAAGCAAATTAGAGATAAGTCCAAGCTTCGTCTTGAGGCAAAGCTCAACGCCTAATCTAACCTAACCTAACCTAACCTAACCTAATCTAACCTAACCTAACCTAACCTAACCTAACCTAACCTAACCTAACCTAAGCCCAAGCTTCGTCTTGAGGCAAAGCTCAACGCCTAACCTAACCTAACCTAACCTAACCTAACCTAACCTAACCTAAGCTAAGCCATATTGATGCTCTGTCCACAGAACATTCTCTCTCTCAGATCATATACACTGATGGTTCCCTACACCGCCCGGCCTGACGGCTCAGTGAACAGCGCTCGGGATTCGTAGACCTCTAAGGAACCGGGGATCTATCCCCGGCGATGGCGGAAACAAATGGGCAGAGATTATTTCACCCTGATGCCCCTGTTCAGCTAGAAGTAAATAGGTACCTGGGAGTTAGACAGCTGCTACGGGCTGCTTCCTGGGGTGTGTGTCTGTGGGAAAAAAAATGATTGACAGTTGAGAAGCGGGCCGAAAGAGCCAGAGCTCAACCCCCGCAAGCACAAATAGCTGAACACATCTATGGGTCATCCCCACATTCAGCAGACTACTAGAGGCTACTCTAGAGGCTAGCCTAGAGTAGCCTAAACTCTAAAACTCTACTCTACAACCACTACCACCACCACAACCCCTACCACCACCCACACCGCTACCACCACCACAACCCCTACCACCACCACAACCCTACCACCATCCCAACCACAACCACCGCCACATCAACACACTGGACACACTCCATAAAGGACGGATGTCATTTGATTACCTTCATAAACTTCGCATAAAGACACTATTCAGAGTGGGATTTACAGAAATTTGCGTCTTTTACTGGTATTTGAGTGCGTTTACGGGTATTTGAGTGCGTTTACGGGTATTTGAGTGCGTTTACGGGTATTTGAGTGCGTTTACGGGTATTTGAGTGCGTTTATGGGTATTTGAGTGCGTTTACGGGTATTTGAGTGCGTTTACGGGTATTTGAGTGCGTTTATGGGTATTTGAGTGCGTTTACGGGTATTTGAGTGCGTTTACGGGTATTTGAGTGCGTTTGCGGGTATTTGAGTGCGTTTACGGGTATTTGAGTGCGTTTACGGGTATTTGAGTGCGTTTACGGGTATTTGAGTGCGTTTACGGGTATTTGAGTGTTTTATTGGGTATCTGAGAGTGTCTTACTGACATATAAGTGTTCTCCTAC
>WNGS01162538.1:209536-224208 GCA_020271785.1 Procambarus virginalis | reverse complement strand
TGTTTTCCCTGTTATGTTATCCATTTTGGGTTATTAGTATTCGATCTTCTCAATTTGTATGGTACACTATGTTCCTGTGCTTTGAACAAAATATTTTTAAATAAGTTATATTTTGAATCCACATCAAAATCCCATTTTACATCAACCATCGCTGGGTTCATGTTTCGCTCCAAAACCAGCCCCTTTCCCTGCCCAGGACTTTCCAATCTATTTCACCCCAAAAATTTCTTAGGCCATTAAAATCAGCTTTTGAAAATCTGGCACTTAAACAGAATTTTCTCCTACAAATCTATTACATTCTATGCTAAATCTGATTTCTTTGTGATCATTGTTCCCTAGCTCACTCACTATTTCTTCGTCATTATGTGTTTCCCCTGTTAGTTAACACTAAGTCTAAAATATTTTTTCCCACAGTTGGTTCCTTATGTGTTGCTTAAGAAAGCAATCGTCAATTAATTCTAGAGAATATTCTGCTTCATTATTCCCAACCAGAAGATATATTGCTGCTCAAACCTGAATCTAAATCATTTCTATATAATATGAATAACAGATTTCCAAGGACAGATCCTTGAGGTATACCCTAATTAACTTAATATAGTACTCCGATACCGTGAGCCTCTATCTTTTTTAATCAGCTCTTTCATGTTGCACTGTATCAAAAGCTTTGCTTAGTCAAGGTCCACAACATCACAAACCTTACCACTATTATCAGGGGGATGTTTTTTTTGTAAAAACTGGCTATTGAACTAACCTTATACTTGCTTACTGATCCAGAGACCCCAACCACATCCCTGATAAAAATATGACCGGACCACGGTAACCACACTTCAGCTGCCGTCAGTCGACATGCAATGGACACTGGAGTGCTTGCAATTAGTTAGGAGATCACCCGTAAGCATCTTGTTCTCTGGGAGGGGTTCAGCTTCACCTTTATTCAGGAGTGCGGCTCCAAACTGGATTAGTTGTCATGAGTACACACCCACATGGGCCGCCGTGACTACCCCACAATCTCCTTCTTGTGGGATGATCGACTAAACTCCCTAGCGCTGTTATATACTTTGAATATCCCGATTCCAATTTTATTTTTGAGGCACTATATGCCCTCGCAATCTATCACATATTAAGAAAGTAATTAGAAACAGAGCAATGCAAAGATGTACAGTGACCACAACACAGGCAGTTGCAACATCAGGATCTGCGGGTTGGTAAAGAATTCAACCAACAAGACAAATCCTAAAGATTTTTTCAGTATATAGAAAAAAATTGGAGAAAGAATAGGTCCATTAAAAACCTGAGACAGGATAGATAACTAATAATGACGAAGAGATGTGTGGTATTTTTAATAAACTATTTTATCTTTGAATTTACTAAAAAAGAAATTAACATTATGCCTTCAGCCGAACAAGTCTATGTGGGTGGGGAAAAGGACGGTTGACTTATTTAGCAGTTACCAGGGAGGTTGTTAAAAAAGATAAAATGTGATATAAATTTTCAAGAAAAGAGATAGATCACTTCTGTCAAATTATCGGCCAATTAACTTAACGTCTACTGTGGGAAAGTTACTTGAATCGATAGTTGCAAATACCATTCGTCTTCATCTTGAAAAACATAAATAATAAATAATTCAGAACATGGTTTTACAAATGGCCGTTCATGTTTAACAAACATGTAATAATTTATTCCATCATAGTTGCGGCAGTTGATAGTTGTAAGGTTTGTGATGTTTTGTACCTTGACTTTGGCAAAGCTTTTGAACAGTGCCACTTGAAAGATTGATAAAAAGTTAGAGACTCACGGTATTGGGATACTATATTAAGTTCGATTAGGGCATGACTATACCAAAGGAAACAAACAGTTAGTATAAATGGGGTTAAGTCAGAGTGGGAAAATGTTGTAAGTGGAGTGCCTCAAGGCTCTGTCCTGGGACCTCTGTTATTTATAATATATAAACATAATTTAGATTCAGGTTTGAACAGTAATATTTGCAAATTTGCCGATGATGCAAAAATCGGGAGGGAAATAAACACTTAAATTATATTCCTTGGAAAGGCAAAAAGAGTTAGTGGTGACATGATAGAGGTCGCTATCAGCACACTGGCCGATAGTTTGACGCAGGTGATTTATCTCCTTTTTAAAAAATTGGTACCACATTAGCAACCTTCCACGACTCTGGCACTCTGCTTGACTCTAATGATTTATTAAATATGGTAGACAAAATGGCTCGCAAAGCTCCTCTTTGCATTCTTTAAGCACCCTGGCAAACACTTCTTCCGGCCTTGGGAATTTGTTTTGTTTGAGTTTCACAATTTGTTTAATAACATCGTCCCTGGTAACTGCTAAATTAGTCAACCTGTCCTCGTCCTCACCCACATAGACTTGTTCAGCTGAAGGCATAATGTTAAGTTCCTTTTTAGTAAATACAGAGATAAAATATTTATTTAAAATACTGCTCATCTCTTCGTCATTATCCGTCATCTGACCTGTCTCGATTTTTAAGGGACCTATCCTTTGTTCGCTTAGTTTTAATATGGTAGAAGAAATTAGAAATATACCCCCAATTCTCACGGTAAATTTCCCCAAACACGATAGACTCCACATAAAGTCTGACAACAAACTAATGTCCACATTAAGATCTAACAACACACAAAACTACACATTATTATCTGATAACACACTACACTCTACATTACGACCTGACAGCATACTAAACTCAACATTCAGATCTGATAACACTCTATACTTCATATTAAGCTTTGATAACACACTAAACTCAACATTAAGATCTGACAACACAGTATACTCCATATTAGGCTCTGATAACACACTAAACTCCACATTAAGATCTAACAACACACCATACTTCATATTAACCTTTGATAAAACACTAAACTCCACATTAAGAACTTACCACACACTAAACTCCACGTTAAGAACTTACCACACACTAAACTTCTTATTAACACCTGACACCACATTACACTCAACATCCAAGGGTCCCAGTAGTACAGTCAGGTTCGTACTCGCCCCACAACGGAAAATTCTGGGTTCGAATCCCGGGCCGGAAAGAAATGGTTGGGCACATATCCTTTAACCTAATGCCACTGTTCACCTAGCGGTAAGTAGGTCCTCAGGGGTTAGTCAGCTCATTGTGGAGTTGCATCCTGGGTGGGGCAGTAATTCGACCTTGAGGGGGGAGGTTCTTGATAAAGTCTAAGGTGTATGAATACACTCTGGCTGCCTGTCCCCAACACAATGAATTATTATTATTATTATTATTATTATTATTATTATTATTATTATTATTATTATTATATTATTATTATTATTGTTATTGTTATTGTTATTATTATTATTATTATTATTATTATTATTATTATTATCATTATTAAGATCTGATAACACACTATACTACATATTCTAATGTGAGGTTTGGTCAACATTTTACAGCCACGTTATTGAGACTCATCATCTGCATACTACATATTAAGCTCTGATAACACACTAAACTCCACATTAAGATCTGATAACACTAGACTCCATACTAAGCTCTGATAACATAGACCGTTAAATTCATAACTATTCAGGATATAATTGACTGTAACATGCATCTATATATCTCACAATATGCACAAGGAACATCAAATAACCATCCTGATGTTTCTGATGTATGCATAATGGGCTGAAATTATCTCCAAAGGTAAACTGTAATTTTTTTGCTCCTATATTGATGGAATCAGATACTGATCTGCAATATGTATTGTCAGATGATAGATTTACATTCTTGGGACACCTTTTGATAACACTAATGAAGATATGGTGGAGTGAAGATGGTTTTGATAGTGTGTATATCGAAGACATTAACAGTGATTGGAAAGATGGGGAGTGTGTGTGCATGTAAGAGGATATGGGGAGGGGTGTGTGTGTGTCAGGAGAAATGGGCTGGGTATATGTGTATGTAAAGATGAGGAAGGAGTGTATGGAGGAGTTATAAAATATGCTTACTTGTTATGGGGGGTATAGAGTATTAATGAGAAGGGCCAACAGCTAGAATCAAGATGTATCAAAAATAGTGGAGTAGATAGGCCTGGCCCCCCATGGAACACAGATTCCTGCTAATGTTTCAAGGTTTTAGAAACAGATCTGCTGTCTAGAATACAATCATCTACACCACTGCAACAGGGTTAATGGATACAGCTCAAAAACTAACTTATTTATTAAACCCTCTTAACAACCCCCCATATACATTACTATAATAACAATAACTACTTTACCACACTATCTTACGTTAACTATCTTGGTCCACATAGACAGGATACAAGGCTTACACTTGGGACAAGCTAGGGTAAGGTTTATTTCAAAAGAACACGAAGGCTTGAAGCAGCCTGGGGTAGTTAAGCCTCACGTGGTACCATAGTCACAACACAAACACTTAGAGATGCCCAAAACACTGGCTTATACTACGCAATACTGGTCAATATAACACACAAACCTAGCTAGTAGCACGATACCTTAATACAACGTAACTTAACTGAGAAATACGCCAGCATGGGGTAAGGGAAGAGGAGAGTAGGAAGAGGAGAAGATATAGTCACACAGGAGAGGTGTTGACCCAAGCACAGCCGTCCAGAGAAGAGAGAAACAGCCTCTCTGCGCTCTCTCACTCTGATCACTGCCGGCCAGATACTTAGATCTGCTGTATAATCGTACAGCAGCAATCATTCCAAGTTTACTCAGACCTACTTTACTAGTTACTTACATCATTTCTAAACATAGCTGATAACTAGTTCAATATTTAATAATCAACAAGCCCAGAGTCTTAATGCTCTGTGAGAAACAAGATTCGTCTTACGTCTGGCAAAGAAGATAGGAACAAAAACGCATCAGCAGTCCTATCAATTAATGTAAAGTAATTATTTAGAGCTCAATTTGACCTCTGGTTTCCAACTAAGGAACCCAGGCTCGTAACACTCCTCCCCCCCTTCAGAGAAAAAAAATGTGGCTACTAGAATAGTAGTCATATTTTTTGTAAGAGTATACAGAGAATAAAAAGGAAAATCTATGCAATAAAAAAAATCAAACAAAAACAAAATTTTCTCTGCAAGGAAAAGCACAAAGGAGTTCTCTGAAAGAAAAGCACACAAAAATAAATAATCTGAAAGAAAGAAACACATAGAAAGGAATTCTCTGAAAGAAAAAGCACATACAAAAAAAAAGACTGGGGAAGTAAATAAATTTGACACGTAATATTTAATGTCACAGGAGAACCTAAAAAAAGTAACTAAATCATGACAGTTGGTATATGACTTCCTGTGGCTCATATGAATGTTACTCAGGTAACCGGGACAGTGCATTGGCTATCACGTTGAGCCGGTCCGGTAGGTGGGTAATGGAAAGATTGAAGTCCTGTAGGTACAATGCCCACCTGAGGATGCGTTTATTGCCTTCATCTGTTGTATAAATACCAGTGGGTTATGGTCTGTGTACACTTCCACTATATTAGTTGTTATATACTTCAAATTTTTTACATGTTAACACTAGCGCCAATGCTTCTTTTTCTACCACTGAATAATTGCGTTGCACCTTGTCAAACTTCACAGAGTAATAGTACACTGGGTGGTCCACATGATCATCCCCAGTTTGCAACAGCACTGCACCAGCACCAGAGTCAGACGAGTCAACATGAACTTTAAACGGTCGGTCGAACCTTGGACTAGCGAGCATTGGGGCAGAAGCTAAGATCAATTTCAAATTTTTAAACGCCTCAGCACAGTTTGTTGACCACTTAAACTTAACAACCTTCCGCAACAAGTCTGTGAGAGGCTTGGCGACACTGGAAAAGTTCTGACAAAAGCGTCGGTAGTACACACACATACCGATATACCTTTGAACGTCCTTTTTAGATCAGAGCACTGGATACTCAAGAATGGCACTGATTTTATCTTGCCAAGGTAACACTTTTCCTTGGCCCACTTCGTAACTGTGGTACGTCACTGTGCCTTGGCCAAAATGACACTTTTTTGCATTTAAAGTTATGCTTGCACTTTTCAGAACTGTGAACAACTGGCATAACCTAGCTATGTGGTTAGTCCAATTACTGTAAAAAAGCACAATGTCATCTAAATACGCCCGACAATTTGGCACATTAGCGTGCAGAGTTCTTTAGCCTCTGGAACATGGCAGGGGCATTACGCAAGCTGAACGGTAACACTTGATACTCGAAGACACCATCGGGTGTTACGAATGCAGTTAGTTGCTTGGCACGTTCGGTGAGCGGGATCTGATAATAACCTCTCGACAGGTCGAATTTCGAGACGTACGTGGCGTTTCCGATCTCGTCGATGCAGTCTTCTAGGAGGGGCAGCGGATAGGCATCCACAATGGTCAGCTAGTTGAGCTGCCGATAGTCGGTGCCTAATCGCCAGGAGCCGTTTGGTTTGGGGACCAAAAGGCATGGCGAGCACCAAGAGCTCTGGCTCCGCTGGATGAGGCCATGCTGGAGCAGGAAGTCGACCTCTTTCCATACGATGGCCTTCTTTTCCGGACTCATCCGATAGGGTTGAAGGCGACTGGGGGTGTAGTCCGTCAACTTGACATCATGGTAGATGGCATCAGTCTGGGTCAGGACCTCCCCGAACAGATTGGAGAATTCGTCAAGCAACGACAGTCCCTCCTCCACAGCATTCACAAAACTAGAATTATTGAGAATGAGATTAGTTGGGTCCCCAGAACAAACATTCCCTCCCTCACTGGAAAAGGAAACATTGGTTAGTGCGATGGGCCTGGGGCCCTGGAACTTCTTCAGAAAGTTCAAGTGTACGAGCATCACCTGGTTACGCTTGTCAGAGTGCTTCACATTGTACGTGAGGTCCCCAGCCTTTTCTGGCACAATATAGGGCCCTCGTACTTGTGAGACATATTGTTCCCTAGTCGAGGCTTTAATACCAGGACAGGGTCACCAGGCTGAAATACCCGCAACTTAGCCTTAGCATCGTGTCGTTCTTTCATATTTTCTTGGGCCTTCCCAAGATACTTTAGTGCAGCCGCCTTGCAGTCCCTGAGTCTCTGGTGGTGATGCGCAAAGAAAACCGAACCTTCGGTCAACGTTACGTTCCCTAACAAATTCTCCTGTAACATTTGCAAGGGTCCACGAACCTTATGGCCAAAGACTAACTCAAAAGGAGAACAACCCAGTGAACTTTGTAACCCCTCTCGAGCAGCAAATAAAACATAGGGCAGGTTCTCATCCCAGGATTTGTGGAAATTCTCGCACTATGTCTTCAACATCTGCTTTAGAGTTTGATGGAACCGCTCAATTACCCCCTGACTCTGTGGATGGTATGGGCTAGAAGCCTTATGAGTTATTCCATGGTCCTTACCACATTTCTAAAAAATATCAGACTTAAAATTAATACCATTGTCAGTTTGCATGACCCGAGGCAGTCCAAAAGTAGAAACAAATTACAACATACGAGCAACAACAGTCTTTGCTCGGATGTTTCTTACAGCAAAAGCCTCAGGGTAACGGGTCGTGATACACATCATCGCGATTAGGTAAATATTACCAGACTTAGTTCTAGGTAATGGACCAACACAGTCCATTACCATATGAGAAAATGGTTCCTCCGGCACGACAATAGGCCTTAGAGGAGCTTTAGGTGGTGTTTGGTTTGGTTTCCCAACAAGCTGACAAGGAATATATGAGTTACAAAATTTTGCCACATCGCTTTTCAGCTTGGGCCAAAAGAAGTATTTAAAGATTTTGTGATAGGTGATATTAATACCTTGATGTCCTCCCATAGGATCATCATGGGCAGCTGCCAAAACTTTCTCTCTATAGCAGGTAGGCAACATAACCTGGTGGACTATCTCCCACTCATTTGACAAGGGAGAACTCTGTGGTCTCCATTTTCTCATCAAAATCTGACCATTGTAATAGTACCCAGTTGCTGCATCTACAATCTCCTCCTTAGAGAGAGCTACATCGTGACATTCTGCAAAACTGGGGTCGGCTTTCTGTAAATCACTCAAGGAGGCGTCCCTGCCTTGGTCAGATGCCATTGGCCGAGGCTCAACAGTGTTCTCCTCCACCTCCTCACTACTTACGGTAGGAGGCGATGGTAGGCTCTCCACAATGTCCTCTGCCTCGTCACCAAGTCGGGCCATGAACGTGTCTGCAAGGTCCACTTGGCTTTCACCACTCGGAAAGTTCCTTGTGTCCTCGAGATTTACCACCTTGGCAATCACAGGGCTGCCCCTACATTTAAGTCCCATAGACCTGGTCACCGCGCACACAGGGTACACAACATTATCCTCCGTGGCACGTAGATCCAGGGAAACCTTAGAGTTAGGCAACATAATAGGCAGTCTGGAGTCCCCTACCTTATCCCCTGCTAAATCATTACCCAATATTACATCAACATTAGGGAAAGGTAGGTAAGAAGTGACTCCGACTGTACAAATACCCTTGTGGAAATCAGATTCCAGGGTAAACTTATGGAGGGGTACTGCTCGAGTATCACTAGTGACACCCTCGACTAGTACTACCTCTCCAGTGCCAAGAGTGTTGGCACCTTGCAACGCACTCTCCAAGATTAAAGTCTGGATGGCACCGGTGTCTCAGAAGATCACCACGTCCTTCCAGGAAGAACCCTCAGACAAAAGTCTCCCCTTCGACAAGAATGGGGTAAGCAGGTCCAACCACTGTGGGTTGGAGGTCTTACTCCCTAACCCTTCAGAAGGCCCCAAGCCCTGTGTCACAACAAGAGCATTGTGTCTTTTTTCCGGGTGCAGTTGCCAACAACGGTTAGTAATGTGGTTTGCCGTTTACAGGGACCACAGACTCGTCGGGGAGAAGAGACATTACTAACAGGATTGCCCTTTGGTTCACCCTTAGGTGCCGTGGGGCTAGACAATTTAACAGGGTTAGTTATGTCTGAAACAGAAGGTGCATTAGTTATAGGGTTAGAATTGGCTGGTCTGGACTGGCTGTGGGTATAAGTTTTGTTACTATGTGGACTACAATAATTTTTATTGAGCCTTTTGCCCGCCAACTGGTAGTTCTTTGCCATCTTGGCCAAATACATAATATTAGAATCTACCTCTGTCCTTCCTCTATGGTACCGTGCTACAGGCTCTGGCATATTATCTATAAAGTTCTCCAAGAAAACTAAATTTTTAAGTGCCTTGTATGTTTCGTCTTTAGCCAAGCGAATCCATTTTTCAAACAACCTTATTTGGTCATTAGCAAATTCAATAAGAGGTTGGTTGTGAGTAGGGCTAAGGTTGCGATAAGCTTTACGGTGAGCTTCAGGTGTAATTTCATATGCCCTCCAGATCTGTTCCCTGACTTTACTGTATTCAAAACACTCGTTGTCAGGCATGTTTATAAAAATATCTTGGGCTTTACCTCTAAGTCTTCCCTGTAGGATTTTCACCCACTCTTCCTCTGGCCAGTTGATGGACATGGTCTGAAAATGGTTGAAAAAACTTTCAGGGAAAATTCAGGCAAGTTATGTTTTTTATCATAATGCCTGGGTTCGAGTCCCTGGCAGGTGGTGGTACAGCAGTATTGGCTCTAATTCTTTTTGCCTCATTTTTGAGTCTTTGCTCTTCCACTTTAGCATTTTGCTCTAACAATTTTGCCTCTTGCTCTGCTACTCTAGCCTTTTGCTCTGCCAGTCTTAACTGGGCTAGTTGTAATTCTAATTCCATTTTCCTACTAGCTACATTTTCAGCTGGACTGGCCTGGCATAAAATAGTATCACTTGCCAATAGGCCTTGGTCTATGCAATTCTGTAAAATTTAATTGGTTATGACACACTTCTTATTAGTTTCATTTAAGTCGAGGCCCAATTCCTTGCCTAACAATACTAGGTTAGCTTTAGTAAGCTTCTTAATCTCCACTACTGAAGGTGCCTTTGCCAGATCCCTGCAATTTACCCTCCATCACAAATTATTTTAGCTCCTAGCCAAAGAAAAAATAAATATAAAAATTGGAAAAAAACTAAATTTGTATGGCCCCTATCACAAGGCCACACTTACCTCAATCATGAAGTGATCCAGCTGGGTGTCTAGTCAGTGCAGGATGTATCCTTTGCTAGTTGAGCTGGACCCTAGGCTACCACACAATTTTTCTGCGGAAAGCAAGAATTTTAGTTTTGGCACTCAAAAATCTAATTTTTTACAATTAAAAAGTTCATCCCAGACAGGCCCCCACTTGTTATGAATTATGCTTACTTGTTATGGGGGTATAGAGTATTAATGAGAAGGGCCAACAGCTAGAATCAAGATGAATAAAAAATAGTGGAGTAGATAGGCTTGGCCCCCCAAGGAACATAGGTTCCTCTTAATGTTTCAAGGTTTTAGAAACACATCTGCTGTCTAGAATACAATCTTCTACACCACTGCAACAGGATTAATGGATACAACTCAAAAACTAACTTATTTATTAAACTCTCTTAACAACCCCCATATACATTACTATAATAACAATAACTACTTTACCACACTATCTTACGTTAATTACCTTGGTCCACATAGACAGGATACAAGGCTTACACTTGGGACAAGCTAGGGTAAAGTCTACTTGAAAAGAACACGAAGGCTTGAAGCAGCCTGGGGTAGTTAAGCTTCACGTGGTACCATAGTCACAACACAAACACTTAGGGATGTCCAAAACACTGGCTTATACTGCACAATACTAGTCAATATAAGAAACAAACCTAGCTAGTAGCACGACACCTTAATACAACGTAACTTAACTGAGAAATACCCCAGCATGGGGTAAGGGAAGAGGGGAGTAGGAAGAGGAGGAGACAGAGCCACACAGGAGAGGTGTTGACCCAAGCACAGCCGTCCAGAGAAGAGAGAAGCAGCCTCTCTGTGCTCCCTCACTCTGATCGCAGCTGACCAGATACTTAGCTAATCGTACAGCAGCCATCATTCCAAGTTTACTCAGACCTACTTTACTAGTTACTTACATCATTTCTAAACATAGCTGATAACTAGTTCAATATTTAAAAATCAACAAGCCCAGAGTCTTAATGCTCTGTGAGAAACAAGATTCGTCTTACGTCTGGCAAGGAAGATAGGAACAAAAGTGCATCAGCAGTCCTATCAATTAATGTAAAGGAATTATTTAGAGCTCAATTTGACCTCTGGTTTCCAACTAAAGAACCCAGGGTCGTAATAGGAGGTGATAGAAAGGAAGAAGTGAGGAGAAACAGGAAGGTTGTGTGAGTATGGGGAGAAAGATGGATATAGAGTGAAGATGTTTAAAGTGATAAAGAGTGTATTGAAGTTAGTCACAGTGAGAAGGGGAGATGGGAATGATGTTGTGGGAGATGGGGATGGGTGTATGTTTGGGGGATAGATGGGGAGGCTGTGTTGGGGACATGGGAGGATGCACATTTACTATTATTGGTGTCTGTAGAATCGAGCTATTAGCTCTTGGACCCCCTTCTTTCTAGCGTGTATTGTGTATGTTAGGAGACATGGGAAGGGGATGATGAGGGAGATAAAGTGGGTGAATTTTTGGGGTGAAATAGGGAGTGTGTGTGGGGGAGAGGGGGAAGATGTTTAGTGAGATATAGGGAGGGTGTAAAGGGAGAGATGCTGTGGGTGTGATTGAGGAGATGGGGAGAATGATTGGGGAAAGATGATAGGGTTGAGGGGGGAAGATAGGAAGGGTGTGTGAGGAGAGACCTTGTGAGAGCGACCTGGCCTCCGGGTTTACCGGAACAACTAGTGAAAAATATATTTAAAAATAAAATAATGGTAATATTTAAATGCTATAACTGTATTGATTTAACGTAGAGTTTTCCAAAACATTTAAATAAATGGTCAAACTTTCTTTAATATGAAGTAAGTTTGTTATAGTTTGCTTAAATATCGAAAAGCTATTTCAAGACTGTACTTACATTGATATTTTTGTGGAAAATATTGTGGGTGCAGCGCCGTGTAATCACGCCAATAAGAAAGTCACCACCAGATTTACATAACAATGAGACAAGTGATCCCCATTAATTATCTTCATCCGTTCTTCAGACGAGGTTATGGCCAAAGTTGGCAGATAAGTTAATCTTGTCAATAAAATGAGGTCATCAGGTCAGCCTTTTTTCCGTAACATAAAATTTCCATTACAGGGTGACGGCGGTGGAGCAGTTATATCGAGAGGTAAAGATACGTGAACTTTGGATATGTAAGATGTTGGGACGAGAGAACTGCCTTCACACAAGGCGTGGGGGTGGGGGTGGGGGAGCTGAGGAGAAATTCTTGCAGTATACTTTGTGACACGGGAGAATTGTTCTTACACTATTGGGGAAAGCTGAGGGAGGGCATCTCACAGTATACACTGGGACATGAGAGAACTGTCCTTACACTAGGTGGGGAAAACTGAGAGGGGGGATCTCACGGTATACACTGGGACGGAGTGAACTTTCTCAACACTAGGTGGAGCGAGGGGGTGGGGTGTGCAGTGAAGAAGATTTTACATAGGGAAGTTTGACATTCTTCTGGGTCACGGATCCCTTGAGACTCTGATGAAAGCAATGGCAAAAACGGCCAGCCTACTCATGAGAAACTCTCCAGACACAAAGCAGAACGCTTTAAAAGAGACCAACGTCGTCTATGCCTTCAAATGCCCACTTGGGGACTGTAAGCCTCAAAGAACTCAGTAAAAGGCAAGACAACAACATCTCTTTCCAGGCGATTAACGATGCATAAGCAACAGGGCTCCATTAAGGAACATATAATCTCTTTCCACAACCAGACTCACCAGAGAAATCTTAGCAAACAACACAGAAATCATCGATAGATACAGCGATAGCAGGTGGCTTGACATCTGCGAGGCACTACACATCAAGAAGTCAACACCAGCAATCAACAGCCAATTAATGCACAACTATATTCTACCCCTTCAAGACTCCACTCCAATATAGATGCATCAAGAAATATGGGCCAATAGGCCCTCTGCAGTTACTTCCATTCTTACCTTCAATACCCATTGTTTCGTGTTCTATCCTGTGTTGAAAGTTTTGTTCACCTCATCCAAAACTGTTGTAACATATCACCTCACCCAAAATGAGGTATAAAATAAAATGATGCTGTTTAAATCATAGCATAAGTAAGAACTCTGTTTAGTGTTTGCAGGTTATAGTTTGTGTGTGTAACTAAAAGTCTTTGAAAATATAATAAGTTATTATGAAACGCGTTCAAGTGTCGCGTCAGACTAGAAATAAAAATGAATTTTGGAGAATTGATTCTCAATTACCATCAACAGTGAAAGAAAACATAAGAAATATTGAGAAAATTCGTGTTAGAATTATTATCTTACTTTTTCGGTCATATTTAATAATATATGTCTACAGGAAAGACTGCTACCAAAATATACTAATATATATATATATATATATATATATATATATATATATATATATATATATATATATATATATATATATATATTCGTACTTAGTAGCCAGAACGCACTTCTCAGCCTACTATGCAAGGCCCGATTTGCCTAATAAGCCAAGTTTTCATGAATTAATTGTTTTTCGACTACCTAACCTACCTAACCTAACCTAACCTAACTTTTTCGGCTACCTAACCTAACCTATAAAGATAGGTTAGGTAGAGTTGGTTAGGTTCGGTCATATAACTACGTTAATTTTAACTCTAATAAAAAAAATTGACCTCATACAGATGAAATGGGTAGCTTTATCATTTCATAAGAAAAAAATAGAGAAAAATATAATAATTCATGAAAACTTGGCTTATTACGCAAATCGGCCCTTGCATAGTAGGCTGAGAAGCGCGTTCTGGCTACTAGGTACGACATATATATATATATATATATATATATATATATATAATATATATAATATATATATATATATATATATGTCGTACCTAGTAGCCAGAACTCACTTTTGGCCTACTATGCAAGGCCCGATTTGCCTAATAAGCCAAGTTTTCCTGAATTAATATATTTTCTCTAATTTTTTTTCTTATGAAAAGATAAAGCTACCCATTTCATTATGTATGAGGTCAATTTTTTTTCATTGGAGTTAAAATTAACGTAGATATATGACCGAACCTAACCAACCCTACCTAACCTAACCTAACCTATCTTTACAGGTTAGGTTAGGTTAGGTAGCCGAAAAAGGTAGGTTAGGTTAGGTTAGGTAGGTTAGGTAGTCAAAAAACAATTAATTCATGAAAACTTGGCCTATTAGGCAAATCGGGCCTTGCATAGTAGGCTGACAAGTGCGTTCTGGCTACTAGGTACGACATATATATATATATATATATATATAGATATATATATATATATATATATATATATATATTATAATATATATATATATAATTATATATATATATTATATATATAAAATAATATTTGTGTCTGTGTGTGTGTGTGTGTATATGTCACGAAAATAACACGTGATTAAAAATGTGACCGTGTCAGACCACGGAGGAAAATTTAAACAGGAATTTCCTTAAGTACTTTTGTATATTATACATCTTCAGAAGGAGTTTTTTAACAGTCAATACTGGACATAAATAGGCAGGAGAGAATGGTGGAGTGGAGGGGTGATGTACAATACGTGGACACTGCAGAGCGCCTATTGGCCCATCTGATGCAACTCCCATTCATAACCACACACAGG
>WNGS01162538.1:144455-162283 GCA_020271785.1 Procambarus virginalis | reverse complement strand
ATGAGCGACACACCACAAGAGCAACAACACAGGAGCAACCCACCAGAGAACACCACAGGCAGCACCACCACAAGAGCAACACCACAGGAGCACACCACAGAGCAACACCACCACGAGCAACCCACAAGAGCAACACCACAGAGCAACACCACAGAGAGCAACTACCACAAGAGCCACACCATCGGAGCAACACCACAGAGCAACACCACAAGCGAGCAAACACCACAGAGCAACACCACATGAGCAACACCACCAGAGCAACACCACAGAGCAACACACCAGAGCAACACACCAGAGCACACACCACCAAGAGCAACACCACCAGAGCAACCACACAAGAGCAACACCACAAAGAGCAAACCACAAGCAAACAGACACATGACATTATACTGTTAGACCTAGATGCTCTAGATATTTCATCCCATAGATGCTTTGCTTCCATTCTGCCTAATTTGGTGCCTATATAACTCCTATTATATATTTATTTGCTTTTTCGTTTATTCTATCCAAATAGTTTCTGTGTGTGGCTCAGTTTCGATTCCCTCTTTGAGACTACATTTCAAATTGTCCCTAACATATATGGCAACTCCCCCTCCTCGTCTAATATATCTATCTGTGTGAAATAGTTTAAATCCATTTATTTGATTTTCAGCTAACAGTTCTCTATTTTCTACATTCATCCACGTTTCAGTATGTGCAATAATATCTATTTTTCTGTGCAGACAAGATAATTTAATTCGTTTCTTTTAATTCTTAGACTTCTACTGTTAGTGTAATATACCCTAAGTGAATTGTTATTTTAAGGCCCTTCTCTTTCCCTGATCATTTTGCCAATTCCTTTCTCCCACAAACACATACTTTTATTACCTCCTTCCTCCAAATAAATTCCCATATCACTATCTACTAATAGTTTAAACCCAAACAAACGCCTCTAACCACTGGTTCCAACGAGTTCGCAACAACAACAACCCCAGCCCTCGATAGATGCACCCCATCACAAGCATACAATTCATTTCTTCCATAGAATTTTCCCAGTTGTCTATGAAAGATATTGCATTTGATTTGCAATATCTTTCCAGCCGGCAATTGACATTAGGTGCCCTCGACATCCATTCATTTCCCACTCCCTTTCTTGGAAGAATGCCACACATGATCGGGATTCCTCCCTTGCTCCTAACTAATTCTATGGCTGTCTTGAATCTCTGTATTAGTTCCTCACTCCTAACTCGTCCAACATCATTTCCCCCTACACTAATACAAATAATGGGCTTGTTCCCATTTCCCGTCATAATATCATTCATGTTTCGAACAATATCACCAATTCCAGCTCCCGGATAGCAAACCCTTAACCTGTTCCCTCTATCTCTGGCACAAAATGTTCTGTCTAAATATCTCACCTGGGAATCTCCCACAACCAAAATTCGCTTCGTTCCTCCCTTTTCCTTTTGAGCAGTTTGAGGGACATGCGCTTCAATGCTCCTTTGCCTCCTCGTTGAACTACAGGCTCACCACAGCACTAACACGTCAAATGCGTTAGAAGTCCTTAGGATATTTGTTGTCGGTTTTACCAAGGTCTTCTTAAGACCCCTGTCCTTTACAACTTGCGAAGACGAAGTCTTTTTAATACTGGTCTCCTCCTTTGTTTCTTCCGGATGTTGTTTCAGCTGTCGTACCTCCTCCCATAGCGAATCCAATTCTGTCCTCAGAGCTCCAACTAGATTCATCAGTTCCTTCACTTATCCTTCCTTTATTACTGGGACAGGAGCTGTGCTGTGGGGGACAGGACATTCGCCCCATGAGTGTTGCGGACTGAGGAAGGAACCAAAACGTCATTGATGATGTATGCAGTACAGGAAATGTTATAGTGAGTGAACGTTCTCGACAGGTTGACACCCCCTCGGGTAACTGGTGGGCCTGGAACCAACATTATACGGACCGTTGGTCGACCTGACGTTCGAAGAGCGAACGCACTCCTCATTAAGGTACAGACAGTCACGGTGGAAATACGAGTGTACCTAGTCATCGGTAAAGACGTTGATATGTTTTTCCAGGCTGTAACAGGTAACCAAAGTCATCACTTTCCTGTCTTCCAGATTCCTGTCTCTCTGAAGAACCGCCAGTTCGTAACAAGAAACGCCTTTTGCATGCAGCCACCAGCGGTACCACGGTTCAGGGCGATGTTGTCTGTTCGTCCAAGTGCTTCAATCCCCTGCAGAACCTCGGTACTAATATTACCCAAAGTGCATAGGTAACTTTGCTCCTGACAGGAACATCAGTCAGATCATTGGAGTTCACATCAGTTAGATCATTACCCATGGTCTTGGTTATCACTTTGGTCACAACACAGTGCAGCTCCTCAAGCAGGACTTCCTCTCAACATTGGTCCATTGTCTACATACGTCTGATTGGTTGTATTTAAACATACGACTTTGGTTTATTTTCTTTGTAGAAATCAAACCAAATTCTTTTTGATGGGGAGATGGGGAGGTATCGCCACCTTCATTGGAGTATGGAGTAGCGATTTCGGCGCCATCTTTGGGTCGGCACCTCAGTTCCTCTGATATTGGATGCTATGTGGACAACGCCATCTGTTGGTGGTTGCGTGGTAGCGATCAATGGCTCCCGTTTCCTGCCCTAGTTAGAAGGAGAGGTCGATGTGGATGACCTCTGGTGGGTGGCGTGTCACAATCAGCACCATCTAGGTTGTGACACAAGGATATTGTCAACTCCCCAGTGAATGAGTGCTACCTCATAGTTTCCCCAGTGTACCGTCCATCTAATTGATGTTTTATGTTCACAGAAGCGACGTGTGGAGGCAGTTGTGCTGAGGAAGGCAGTTTACTTTGGGCAGTCCACGTAATCTTTGCTTGGTCCTGGATGAAGACTATGTAAGCTGCCGTCGATCTGACGGCAGTGTGTTAGCTGCTAATATATGCAGTGCTGGTATAGATTGGTGTACCCGGGATTGGCTTGGAAGAGCTGTGGACGACAGTGAGGTGCCTATTGTGAAGTGCTGCTAGCAAGCTGCTAGAGGCTTCTGCCAGTGTAGTCACTACCCCTGTATATGGTTGCTTGAGACCCCGGTCAGTGTGTAGCTGAAGTCCTTTGCCAGTGAGTGCCTGGAGAGCGGAAGTGGGGTGTTGGCACCTGGTGATACTGTATCGGTGGACTGGCCCATGTAAAAGGTGAATTCGCCAGTGTTTGTCAGTACGATGAGGATGACCATGACGATGAGGTACTGGGAGGAGGAACACTGGAGTTGGTGAACACTGCATACGCTTGTGTCCTGTGTGAAAGCGACACTACTGTATTTTAAAATTTTAAAATACACATACTTTTAAAATTATTTCTACACTTATAAGTGTAGAAATCATTTTAAAATATATATTTATTTATGGTGACGGTGAATATATTGGTAAAGGGAACAGTGTATTGTTTGTCCTCCCCTATTCTTTATTGCACTGATGTGGGAGTTTGTCTCCCAAGATTCTCCCACAGCTGACTAGAATGGCTCATTGCAGTGCACAGTGCACTGATCTTGTGCACAAGCCTATCTCTCTTAACCTTGGATAGTGACCTGGCATGTTGGGTATCTCCAGAATGCCCACTTAACCAGGAACACTTTCATAATACGGAGCCTGCCGTATGTCCAGGCAGGAAGTAGGTACAGGGAGTTAAGCATACTTGCCACCAAGCGTCAGTGAGTACATTGGCCAGTGCGGAGAGAGAGAGGGGAGACGCCAGCGACCGTCTAACCTCTGGGGTCAACCAGCGCGATGGTGAATAACAGCTATGACGTGTTCGTGACTTGTTCATGACGTCACCTCTCCTACTGATCATCGAACGTTCAATATGATTGGTTCCCGCTCATTTGCTGCAATGCTATTGGTCAAATTGTAACTCTTTTTGTGTTGTGCCTTACAAGATTCTCTGAGCCACAGGAAAAAGTATTCTTGTGAGGGATCTCTTGCAAAGAGGACGTGTTCTGTTCTGTCTATTCGGCCAATAGGCTGAACACCGTCCATTCCTCACCGTCAAGGTAAACTCAGCGTCTTTGCGATATACCCCACACTCGCCCATAATCAAGAGTGTGAGTATATTGTTCAGAAGCCCAAAGTGACTAATCTCCAGAGCGAAACAGACTGGTATCAGGTAACCCCTGGTAACAAAGATCGTTGTGAGTGACTTAGAGTGAGCTAAGGCAGTGCCGCCGCCTAAGTAAGCTGTGTGTGACTTTACCACAAGTGTACCTGCATGGTACCACAGCCGCCGCCAGCCGCCACTCTGTCCCGAGCGTGGAGCCTCGAGCCGCCCGCCACTGCCCTCACTGTATTACGTGACGTCACCACCTTACTCACCGCCAGTGCCAGTGTGTGTGCGTGTGTCTGTCTGTTAAGCATACAGCACACCCTACTCACGAAATAATCTCAAGACACTGTGAGTACCCTCCGTGTCTACGAGCGAAACCAGCTATCAGGCCACCTACGAGTGCTTGTATAAATGTGCCTGAGTGAGTGAGTAAGGAAAGGTACCTTATCTGTAAGTACAAGATCTTGTCATTGTTTTATTGTGTCTGTGTTGATCTGAGGTATCAACCACAGTTCTCACCTTATACCTGTCACAGGTTATAGGTGAATCGACGGTGTATGCGTGTTATCTGTGTGGTATCACGGCATTTCACTCGTCTGTGAATGTGAGTTTCACATACACCACACATTTAGTTATTGTGTGACATTATTATTGTGCATGTTATTGCCTGTCCCATTGACAGTGTATTTGTGATTTATTGCATATCATCATTACTGAGTATCCGCTTGGAACTCTTGTGATCCCTTTGCATACCGGCAGTTAGGTTGCTGTGTTAGTGATTGGCTGTCAACTGTGTTAAGTTAGGTGTTTCTCCACGAGTGGATACGAGTCGTTTAGCCAGACGTCAAGAGTCTCGCTAATATAACCATAGCTTTGCTGACGCCAATCTAAAGTAAATTAAGCACCCTGTGTATTAGTGGTTAAGTTAGTAAATAAACTACTGTTAAGTTTTATGCGGTGTTTCCGTTGAACCACTTCTGAATACTGCCAATATTACTCAAGCCTTCAGCTCTAAGTGTCTTCAACACCGAGTTGCCAAATTCACTAAACTATAAATGTGATGAGGACCCTAGGAGTCCCTTAAAGTGTTAAATCATTGAGGAGATTTCAACGATCAACGTGGAGCAGGACCAGGTGAGGCTAGTCTGAGAAGAGACCCTCAAGGACTCTAACTTGACCTTGCTCCCAGGCCCTGTACGGTTGCTCTCGTATTTTCTATTCTGCTAATTCCGACAGTTTCGTGAAGCGTCTGCCACGTGTGCATTGGCGACGTACGCATTGCAGTCGTGAAAGCAAAAAAGAAACCCCCCACAACTATACAGCCAGTTCTTGAAAGCATACTACCGACTTGGGATCGTATACAGTAAAAGAGGTTACAACATTAAGAACCCTGTTACTGGTCCTAAGTGGCCGTAACAGTGACCTATATATAACTCTTATTATAAGATTATTTGTTTTTCGTTAAATTCTTGCCAAATAGTTTGTGTGTGGCTCAGTTTTGATTCTATCTTTGAGACTACATTCCGATACTTTCTGAGACTCTGTTTATGCCATATGCACAATCAGAGAACACTGTATAAGCATCAGAGATCCGCGGTTGTTTAACCTCCTCCCAGCGAGCATCAGAAATATTGCCGGAACTACCGTGGACATCCTTAAGAGAAAATTAGATAATTTTCTCCAAGGAGTGCAGGACCAACCGGGCTGTGGTGGATATGTGAGCCTGCGGGCCGCTGCCAGCAACAGCCTAGTGGACCAAACTCTCAACAAACATACCACTATCTACTAACCGTTTAAACTCAAACAAAACCCTCCCACCACAGGTTCCAACGAGTTCGCAACAGCAACAACCCCAGCCCTATAAAGATGCACCCCATCCCGAGCATACATGTTATTTCTTCCATAGAAGTGTTCCCAGTTATCTATGAATGATATTGCATTTGATTTGCATTATTTGTCCAGTCAGCAATTGACACAAAGTGCCCTCGACAACCAATCATTTCCAATTCCATTTCTTGGATGAATGCCTCATATGATCTGGATTGCTCCCTTGCTCCTAACTAATTATATGGCTGTCTTGAACCTCTTTATAAAGTCCTCGCTCTTAACTCGTCCAGCATCATTTCACCTGGCACTGATAAAAATAATGGGTTTGTTCCCATTTCCAGCATTATACCATTCATGCTAGTACCAATGTCACCAATTCCTGTTCCCCGATAGCAAACCGTTAATCTGTCCATAAGAACATAAGAATAAAGATAACTGCAGAATTCCTATTGGCCCATACGAGGCAGCTCATATATATAACCACCCAGTCGCACTCATATATATGTCCAACCCACATTTGAAACAACGAAGGAACCCCACCTCCACAACGTTACGTAGTAATTGGTTCCACAAATCAACAACCCTGTTACTGAACCAGTATTTACCCATGTATTTTATCAATCTAAACATATTAATTTTATATCCACTGTTTCGTGTTCTGTCTTTTGCTGATACTTTTAATACCCTATTAATATTCCCTTTGTTATGCCCATTCATCCAAGTACACACCTCTATCAGGTCACCCCTAATTCTTGGCCTTTCTAGAGAATGTAATCTTTGTCAATCTTTCTTCATATGACGGGTTTCTAATTTGGGGGATTAACTTTGTCATCCTACGCTGGATGTGTTCTAGTGAATTTATATCCATTCTATAGTACGGAGACCAAAACTGAACTGCATAATTACGTGATTAAGTGTGTGGAGGAGTATGGTGAGTGTAGGAGTATGGTGAGTGGAGGAGTATGGTGAGTGTAGGAGTAAGGTGAGTGTAGGAGTAAGGTGAGTGGAGGAGTATGGTGAGTGGAGGAGTATGGTGAGTGGAGGAGTATGGTGAGTGGAGGAGTATGGTGAGTGGAGGAGTATGGTGAGTGGAGGAGTATGGTGAGTGGATGAGTATGGTGAGTGGATGAGTATGGTGAGTGGATGAGTATGGTGAGTGGATGAGTAAGGTGAGTGGATGAGTAAGGTGAGTGGATGAGTAAGGTGAGTGGAGGAGTAAGGTGAGTGGAGGAGTAAGGTGAGTGGAGGAGTAAGGTGAGTGGAGGAGTAAGGTGAGTGGATGAGTAAGGTGAGTGGAGGTGTCTGGTGGCCCTCCACCCAACCCGTCTTCTGAAAACTAACGTCGCTTTTCAGTCTTATGCGCGCTATGGCCCAAAATAGACGTAATTTTAAATGAAATCGGCTCACGAAAATGACGTAGTGTTCCGTTTTCTGTCTGAGTCCTCCGGCTTACTTGGAAAGGTTAGGAGAGGACACTTTCAATTAACATCTTTTTATTACGTTTTGAAACTTTAGGAAAATTGCCTGCCCACCTAACCTATCAGAGGACCCTTAACTTACTGTTTTGAGAAAAAAATCGATTTTTTTTTTCATTTTTTTTTAAATTTTGAAATTACGTCCATTTTCGGTCATACGGGCAAACGGCCAAAATCGACGTTATTTTTCAGATGACAGGTTGCCCCACGCTAGAGGTAGAGATCAATGTCCCCGGGCCGGCCCAAGGTATTATACTCACCATTATAGGTTGGATTCTTGACTCTCCACTCGAGAGTTGTATTCAACAAAATTTTATAGTTTACTCCTGGCTTCGTCCGCGTCACGCTTGTGTATTTGTTGTTGTGGATGCGTTTGTTTGTTTATGTGTGTTTTCGTGTATTTGCATATGTATGTTTAATGACCTGGTTGCACTCACCTAGTCGTAAGCAATATGTAGTGTTAAGGGCACAACACTGCCTCTCGTCTTTGCAACATTGTCTATAGTCTCTGTAACACTGTCTTTCTTCTCCGCAACGAGGCTTTTATTTTCTGCAACACGGCCTTTCTTCTCTGCAACACTTCCCCTCTCGTCTCAACAACACTCCCTCTCGTCTCGACAACACTCCCTCTCGTCTCTGAAATACTACCTATCATCTCTGCAAGTCTCGCTCTTGTCTCGGCTATGCAACACTCACTCTCGTCTCAGCAATAATGCGTCTCGGCTATGCAACACTCACACTCGATACTTCAGTATTCCCTCTTATCTCTGCAATACTCCTTATAGTATCTCGAACACTCCCTCTCGTGTCTGCAACATTTCTTCTCGTGTCTGCAACATTTCTTCTCGTCACTGCAACTCTTCACCTCGTCTCTGTAACCCTTCACCTCGTCTCTGCATAATTCCTCTGGTCTCCTCAACACTTATTCGCGTCTTTGCAACACTCCCTTACGTCTCTGCAAGTCTTCATCTAGGCTCTGCAATATTATCTCCAGCCTCTGCAAAACTCCAGCTCGTCTCTGTAAGGAAGAGATGTGTAGTCATTAGACTGTGTATATACCGGTTATATAATGTAATCCAACGCCTCGCACTGTACTTGTATAATGCTGTCACTGTACACACGGTAGATTTTCAGTCACAGCTACTAGGCCGAGCGTTTGAACCCCCCCAACCCGCACATGTGCATGTCAGGAGAGTGGCGCTCGTGCCGCGACTTGTCGACCCTCATCAAGGCGTCTCATAGAACACAGGGAGAGAGAATACGACAAAGGGGGATAGGTCAGGTGATAGAAGAAGAATTGGTAATAAGTAATGAATGGAAACCAACATAAGAACATGTCAATTTAGGAATATAGCAAAAAGGCATTAGGCCTATTGGTAGCTAAACTGAGTCAGAAAAAAGGAAAACGTACACAAGAATACAGGACACAACAGAAGGCCTATTAGCTCATGCAAGGCAGCTCCTATTGATATCCACCCAAACTCAATCGTATATATGTCTAACCTTCGCTGGAAACACTCTTCCTACCCTATGTCTGCTACCCGGCAATTTATTCCATAAACCAACAAACTTGTTAAAAGTGAAATATAGACACAAATAAACAGGTTCACTATAGAAAAAAAGATGGGCAGAAAACATAGTCACATCACGTTTCTTAAGAAAGTTAAATTATTCAAGTATGTACTGTGAAAGGGACGAGTCAACAGTAACAAAGCTAGGACTAAGGTTCATGTTGGGAAGGTTGTGTATCAAAGCAGAGACATCAAGACGGCGTCTGTGAAGAGTAGAGGCTGGAAAATTTGTTCAGGAAGAAGACCAATCTATAGGATGATTAAGAGTGGCTAAAATGACAGGAGAGAGAGCACTGTTCGTCTGCATAAAACACTTCGTTTGTGTTATTTTAACCTGTAATTATGACTACGGCTAGTTTCACCCCAGTACTGGAGAGGACAAGGCGAACAGGGAATAAACGGGTGAGCATAGCTTGAGCTACCTTAGCTTAGCTTGAGCTTAGGAATGGAAAAAGACAATTAGTTTCCCCTGAGAGTGACAAAGGTGGTCAGAAGAAATAGTACCAAGATAAGGAGTGAAAGTTTGGGCGAGCCAGGACGCCGGGGGACAACTGACAGAACCTGTTTAACAAGTAATAGGACGAAGAGAAACGCCAAGTTTGGGGGTTTNGAATGTGTTGGAGGTTTTGAAGAAACTGGGGCACATTCTGATGCTCACTGAGTGGCATCACGTAGAGAGTCCTTGAAAGCCTTGAGAGGAGTACGGCACTTAAGTCCGTAGAGCATCTCATAAGGAGATACTCCTATGACTCATTGGGAAGACTTCTGAAAATACACATGATGAGATCAAGTTGCTTATCCCAATCCTTAGAGCTCTCATTGCAAAACTTTTTAGGAGTGCTTTGATAGTCTGATGACTACGCTCAAGAGAACCCTGTGAAGCAGGATGATAGGGGCTGGACAGTACCTGTTTGATGTTGAACTCCTCCAGTGTCCGTTTGAAGAGATCACTGGTGAAGTTGGTGCCACAGTCGCTCTGAATCTCCCTCGGAAATCCATACTGGGTGAAGATCTTCAGCAAATTTTTCACCACTGTAGCAGCCGTAATGTTCTTTACTGGAACTGCTATCGGGAATCTGGTGGTAGGACACAGGATGGTTAAGATATAGGCGTTGCCGGAACTGGTCCGAGGCAAAGGACCAACACAGTCAATAATAAGTCTGGGAAAGGTTCCTCAGGCACCTGGATGGGTGTCAGTGGTGCTCTGGGGATAGAAACGTTCGGTTTACCTGCCATCTGACATACGTGACAGAGTTTGACATGTTGTTTGACATCATTAACCATACCTGGCCAGTAGTAGTCTTGTCGAATCCCATGGTAGGTCTTGTTAAACCCGTAGTGTGATAGTGCTCCGTGGGCCAGGTGCAGAATAGTGGGCCGCAGGCTGGTAGAATCACTAGTTGTTCAATGTTGGCCCAATCGTCCTCCTCCTTCAGTTTACTGGGTCTGTATCTGCGGTAGAGAACTCGTTCTCTAGGAAGAACCCAGAATACTGTCAGATTGAGTCTCAGCCTGAAAGAATAATGGTGTCAAGGTAAGATCTTCCCTCTGTAACTTACGGAACTCCAAAGCGGTCAGATTTGGGGTAGTTTCAGAGGGTCTTGAGGGACAGCGGTAGCAGTAGAGTCAGCTGGTTGCGGTCGTGCAGCTTGAGCACGGGTGGTCACCAAAACAGGAGGAGAAACTTCATCACTCTCTTGAACCTTTGCTGGAACATGCTCAAAAATCGGATTATCCATCACAGAGGTACACACCTGGGGTTTGTCCCTGACGATCAGGTTGGTCGGTTGCAGGTCTTCTGCCAAGTCGTTGCCCAGGAGAAGTTGCACTCCAGGCATGGGAAAAGGCTTTTCCCTGACGGCGACTTGGACTTCACCGGTCACGAAGGGACAATCCAGGTGGACTCTGGCGAGAGGATAAGGAGTAGTAGCAGTGAGGTCAGTGATGAAGACTGTTTCTCCGGTGTAGGCGACGTTGGGCACAGCTGATTTCAAGACTATTGATTGAAGAGCCGCTGTGTCCCTCAAGATCTTAAGTCCAAAACGTCCCTCAGAATCTGAACCGTTGGTAGTGATAGTTCCTGGATACAGATGTTTACTGAGAGAGAATGATCATTAACATGAACACCAACATTCATTACAGGCTTACTGGACTTAGGAGGAGTCTGTTTGGGTTTGGTGGATTCAGTAGTACCTTTGTATTGAGACTTACCACATTTTTCTATGGTATGTCCATAGAGTCTACAATACTTACAGTACAGTTGCGAGGTACCTTGATCTGGGCTCATTTTCTCGTAACTGTACCAAGACTTCTTACTGGTAGGTGGTTCTGGTGTCAGCCGGTGGATGAGGCTGTAAGTGTCAGCCGACTTCGCGCATTTCACTAGGTCGGTCTCTTCCTTATCTGCTAAATATAAACGGACAGGAGGAGGTACACGCCTCAAGAATTCTTCAACTAGTATGAGGTTGACGAGTTCTGGAAAAGTAGAGACATGTGCTGCCTCCAGCCATTTCATAAAATATCTCCGTTTGGTGTTGGCAAATTCTAAGAAGGTGGTGGTACTTGCCTTTATGTAGTCACGGAATTTTCGTCGGTAGCTTTCGGTGGAGAGAAGGTAGGCGTCCAACACGGCTTGCTTCAGGGTCGGGTAGTCATTCTCAGACGCCAAAGTGCTGAGTGTGACTGCTGCTCTACCTGTAAGATGTACTCGGAGAAGGGTAGCCCATTGGTCGGTAGGCCAACTAAGTTGATTAGCAAGGGTCTCAAAGGTTGTAAAAAAAACATCAACCTCCGATTCTACGAACGGTGGCATTAACTTACTTGCATGGGAGACATTGAAACTTGGAGGAAGACTAGCTGCAGCTTGTTGGAGTTGAGCTTGGTGTGTAGTGTCCAACGTGAGTTCTCTTTGACGACATTCTAGAGCCAGATCCGCTTGTTTTCTTGTCATGCTCGTGTTGCATCTCCAGGTGACGTTGTTTAGGGCCAGCTCACGTTCTTGCTGTCCTTGGAGGAGGAGGGCCTCTCTGTCACTTTCTTCTTTCCTCAGGGTGGCCTCTCGCTCCTTGAGGCGGATTTCTTCTTTCTTGAACTGGAGCTCTCTTTCTTGCTCTTCCTTCCTGATGGCAGCCTCACGTTCTCTGATTGCAGCTGCTTCCTTTTGTTGCTGTAGGGCTGCTTGTTGTTGCTCCTTCTCGAGCTTTGCGAGCTCGATTTTGAGTTTCATTGCCGTCAGATCATGCTTATCTGAAATAGTGTAATGTTCGTGAGTGTCAGAGTCTATAACCCTTCATCTAAAAAGTGATCCAAGAGTATGTTATGTACTTCATGCTTGTTGGCTCCATGGGGAACATCTAGGTGATACTCATGTGCAAGAGTTATCAATTCGGTCCTCTTGGCATGACGTAAGTTCTCTATTTCACCTGCTGGATTTGAACGGAAAGCTTGGATACGAAACATGGTGAAATTAGCAAATAAATGTGACACGAATATACTGTGGTGATATGGTGAATGTCAGAAACAGGAAAACGTGGCAACTGGTACCTATCCTGTGGAATTTTAACAATTAAAGTTAATTCAAGATGGTAAATGATTAAGGTCGCAGGAAATCTTGTACCCGGTACTCACTGTGGGAGGATAAGGGCAAGAAAATCCTACTAATTAGTTGAAACTGAGTTCCTAAAACAAATGAAACATTTAATGGTTCCAAAAGTGAATTAGGTAGTCCAAGAATGTAGGCATACCTTGCCGAGTCTCTATAGAACATAAGCAAGTTTTTCCCACTGAAATGAAATATGATACTTACAGAATTAGCGAACTTTGTGCTCTGAAAAAAGAAAGCTAATTCCCTACCTAAGTAAATATCATCTTTCTGACCGACGAGTAGGGTTGCGAGTGTCAACTGGTGACGAGAACTATTGGCGAGGTCCCAACTCGTCAATAAAGTCCGTGCTAGAGGAACTATGGCCCTCTTTATCCTCCTAGAGTCGGATTGCAGAAATTAGGTGCTATTGACCCGGAGACAGACCACAGTACCAGGGTACCTATATGATGATCTGCCGAAAATATGAGAAATATCCTAGGGACAAAAGGTGGTAAACACGGGTAATAACACGGAGGGAGAGACGACCAATTAAGAGTATGACTGAGGCCTACAGTCACCACGTAATCCAAAGTTGTCTCACACTCACCATATGCTACTCCCGGAATGCACAATACACACAGCACCATATGAATAAAAATTGATTAGTGAAAATAGCAAGGGAATTAAAGCCAAGTACGCTTACCACAAATTACCAGTACCCGAGTGAAGCTCCTAGGACAGGCCCCCAAGTATATGTGACGGTAAAGTAGTGGAGTATGGTGTTCGGCAGTCCTCCAATGGCAGGTGTCAAAGCCAGGCCACATATACAAAAAAAAGAATGACTGCTTGCCTGATAGTCTGTGGTAAGGTAGGGGAAGATACACAAAACACAAAGTATGACAATGAAATTTAAATACTCAGAAAACAAATTTAAATAAAGACAATTCCTTGGCATTGAAATAGTGCAAAAATAACAAGTGAAAATAACATATAACAAAATGATTAAGAGACTGGTTACGTTAACAGGAATACAAAGAATTAATAAATGGTGCTGGGAATATTAGCGCAAGCTAAGAACCGCTACTTGATACACGAGGTATATCAATTAGATGTTCGCAGCGTCGAGCACAAGAATATTCTGAGGAAGGTCTCTTGGTATGACCTAGACGTTGACTTGGGTAGATGGCGTGCGTGGTGCGAAGCAGAAGTGGTGTGATCTTGACCAACCAATCAGAATGCAGACAGGCGAACACTGGTAGTTAGCTCATTGAAGTGTCGCGCTGAGCCGATGAGGAGAAGTGTGGGGGGTGCAGGAGTGGGGGGTATGCAGGTGCGTGTGGCTGCCTTGACAAACGTTTTGCTACTACTGAACATATCTTGAATATAGCAATGAACGTGACGATGAAGGGAAGAGCAGGCTCAATCTCTCTTGAAAGAGATTATCGTCACACTATTTAACCCAAAAATTTTATTAGGGTACTGTAACATACGTTTATGTTATGTTGTTGGGTTGATTAGATACACAGTGTTTAGTGAGTTTCACATTTATTTAGTAGTCCTGGATACAGCAGTGTCGTAGACGTTGAGACGAAGCCTGGAGCTGAGTGAAGCCGGAGTCGTGGAGTTCTATGCGGGAGAGCGTGGCGACTCGATTGGGAATTGCGAGTGTCTGAACTCGGGGAGCAAGTGCGTTGTAGCTGGATGCGGTCGTAGTCTGCTGTCTGCTCTGTGTCGAAGCTGTAGCGTCTTGGGTCGACTAGAACTGCCCAAGCCGAGTACTACATTCTTGACTGGAGATTGTACTGGTTTTCTATTCATCAAATCGTTGCTTATATGGTGATTACACCTCAGCTTCCTCCAACAAGGTGAGAAGAGTATTACCTATAATTGGGGAAAGGATTGTAGCTTCTGTAATTAGTTATGCTATTAAGATAATGAGATAATGGAGCGTGTATAAGATTAACTCGCTACAGTACTGAAATCGGCTTTTCGAAAATTATACACTTTAACAGAATTTTCTCCTACAGATCTATTCCATTCCGTGCTAAATCTGATTTCCTATGATCACTGTTCCCTAGCTCACTCCCTATTTCGATATCTTTAATTTGTGTTTCCCTGTTAGTTAACACTAAATCTATAATATTATTTTCCCGTTGGTTCCTTAATGGTTGCGTAAGAAAGCAATCATCAATTAAGCAAACAATTTAAGGTGCCACAACATATCTGGAAAGTGTTTGAAAGGATTGGAAACGTTTGTTTATCGTATCAGATACGATATTTTGTGTGGAATTAATAGGTTTCCAAAACTTATAACCAAAGCCTACGTATCTAACACTAATCAGAAACGTTGTGACGCCTTTTGTACCCTAACTTGAAACTTTGTGACGTCTTTTGTACCCTATATTATTAAAACTTTGTGACACCTTTTGTACCTAATTTGAAAACTATGTGACCCTTTTTATTAAGTGTTTCAAGTTAAAGAATATCTCAAATATAAATACCATAGGAAATTTAAATATATATTTTACATTTGGTAAAATAAAAAGGATCATAATAAAGGTTGGTTCATCATTTTTATTCATTTATCATTGTAGTCGCGTAGTGTAGTGGCCTGGTGTAGTGGCCTGGTGTAGGTGGCCTGGTGTAGTAGCCTGGTGTAGTGGTGTGGTGTAGTAGCCTGGTGTAGTATCCTGGTGTAGTAGCCTGGTGTAGTAGCCTGGTGTAGTGGTTGTGGTGTAGTAGCCTGGGTAGTGTAGTAGCCTGGTGTAGTGGTGTGGTGTTGGAGCCTGGTGTGGTTTATGTAGCCTGGTGTGTAGTGGTATGGTGTAGTACCCCATTGGAGTGGTGTGGGTAGTAGCCTGGTATAGTGGTGTGGTAACCTGGTATAGTGGTGTGATGTGGTGCCCTGGTGTAGTGGTGTGGGTAGTAGCCTGGGTTGGTGTCAGTACCATAGTATAGTGGTGTGGTGTAGTAGCCTGGTGTAGTGAGTTGGTGTAGTAGCCTGGTATAGTGGTGTAGTGTAGTACCTGGTGTAGTGGCGTGGTGTAGTAGCCTGGTATAGTGGTGTGGGTAGTACCCTGGTGTAGTGGAGTGGTGTGGTGTAGTGTAGTTACCCTGGTGTAGTGGAGTGGTGTTGTAGCCTGTTATAGTGGAGTGGTGTAGTAGCCTGGTGTAGTGGAGTGGTGTTGTAGCCTGGTGTTAGAGGAGTGGTGTTGTAGCTTGGTGTAGTGGAGTGGTTTGTAGTGGTGTTGTAGCCTGGTGTAGTGGAGTGGTGTTGTAGCCTGGTAGTAGTGGAGTGGTGTAGAGCCTGGTGTAGTGGAGTGGTGTCGTAGCCTGGTGTAGTGGAGTGGTGTAGTAGCCCTTGGTGTAGTGGTGTAGTAGCCTGGTGTAGTGGTGGTTGTAGCCTGGTGTAGTGGAGTGGTGTAGTACCCTGGTGTAGTGGTATGTTGTAGCCTGGTGTAGTGGAGTGTTGTAGCCTGGTGTAGTGGAGTGGTGTAGTAGCTGGGTAGTGGAGTGGTGTAGTAGCCTGGGTAGTGGAGTGGTGTTGTAGCCTGGTGTAGTGGAGTAGTGTTGTAGCCTGGTGTAGTGGAGGTGGTGTAGTAGCCTGGTGTAAGTGGCAGTGGTGTAGTAGCCTGGTGTAGTGGAGTGGTGTAGTAGCCTGGTGTAGTGGAGTGGTGTAGTAGCCTGGTGTAGTGGAGTGGTGTAGTAGCCTGGTGTAGTGGAGTGGTGTAGTAGCCTGGTGTAGTACGCCTGGTGTAGTGGAGTGGTGTAGTAGCCTGGGTATGGAGGGTGTAGTAGCCTGGTAGTAGCCTGGTGTAGTGGAGTGGTGTAGTAGCCTGGTGATGGCATTGGGTAGTAGCCTGGTGTAGTGGAGTGGGTAGTAGCCTGGTGTAGTGGTGTAGTAGCCGGCTGTAGTGGTGTTGAGCCTGGTGTAGTGGTGTGTAGCCTGGTGTAGTTGGTGTAGTACCCTGGTGAGTGGAGTGGTGTTGTAGCTGGTGTAGTGGAGTGGTGTTGTAACCTGGTGGTAGTGGAGTGGTGTAGTAGCCTGGTGTAGTGGAGTGGTGTAGTAGCCTGGTGTAGTGGAGTGGTGTAGTACCCTGGTGTAGTGGAGTGGTGTAGTGGAGTGGTTAGTAGCCCTGGTGTAGGGGAGTGGTGTAGTAGCCTGGTGTGTGATGGTGTCGCAGCCTGGTGTAGTGTAGTGGTGTAGTAGCCCGTGGTGTAGTGGAGGGTGTAGTAGCCTGGTGTAGTGGAGTGTGTAGTAGCCTGGTGTAGTGGAGTGGTTGTTGTAGCTTGGTGTACTAGTAGAGATGTGGTTGTAGTGGTGTTGTAGCCTGGTGTAGTGGGAGTGGTGTGTAGCCTGGGTGTAGTGGCAGTGAGGGTAGAAGCCTGGTGTAGTGGATGGTGTTGTAGCCTGAGTGTAGATGGAGTTGCATGGTAGTAGCCTGGTGTAGTGGGAGTGGTGTAGTAGCCTGGTGTAGTGGTTGTAGTAGCCTGGTGTAGGGGGTGTTGTAGGCCTTGTGTAGTGGATGGTGTTTGTAACCTGGTGAGTGGAGTGGTGTAGTAGCCTGGTGTAGTGGAGTGGTGTAGTAGCCTGGGTGTAGTGGAGTGTGTATTAGCCTGGTGTGGAAGTGAGTGGTGTAGTAGCCTGGGTGTAGTCGAGTGGCTGTAGTAGCCTGTGTAGTGGATGTGGTGTAGTAGCCTGGTGTAGTGGAGTGGGTGTATTAGCCTGGGTGGTAGTGGAGTGGTGTAGTACCCTTGTGTAGTGGAGTGGTGTTGTAGCCTGGTGTAGTGGAGTGGTGTAGTAGCTGGTTGTAGTGGAGTGGGTAGTAGCCTGGTGTAGTGGGAGTGTGTGCTAGTGGGGGGCCTGGTGTAGTGGAGTGGTGTTGTAGCCTGGTGTAGTGGAGTGGGTTGGTAGCGTGGTGGATGGGGGTAGTGGTGTAGTGGTGTTGTAGCGCTGGTGTAGTGGGAGTGAGTGTTGTAAGCCTGGAGTAGTGGAGTGGTGTAGAAGCCTGGTGTAGTGGAGTGGTGTCGTTAGCCTGGGGGGTGTAGTGGAGTGGTGTAGTAGCCTTGGTGTAGTAGCCTGGTGTAGTGGAGTAGTGTTGTAGCCTGGTTTAGTGGTTTGGTGTGGTGGTCTGGTGTTCTGGTGTAGTGGAGTAGTGTTGTAGCCTGGTGTAGTGGAGTGGTTGTAGCCTGGTGTAGTGGAGTGGTGTAGTAGCCTTGGTGTAGTGGTGTTTAGTAGCCTGGTGTCGTGGAGTAGTGTTTGTAGCCTGGTGTAGTGGAGTG
>WNGS01162538.1:112987-132299 GCA_020271785.1 Procambarus virginalis | reverse complement strand
ATAATGAAGCAGATATTTTCTAGAATGGGAGGTACAGGTGACCCTCACCGGTTTCTGGGGTGGACCGCACTCGTCTCGAGGAGGTGCAACAGGCCAGAATTCCCCAAATTGATTCGAGAGCAAATGAAGGACGTGTTGGTCCCGAGAAAGCTACTCACTTTACCAGGCAAGAAGGCATGTTAATAAGACAGTGTAAACCTATCCTAAGGCGTTGGCTTGTGTTTCTGGAGGGTGTACGAGGCGAGAGCCTGGACCAGGAGCTACAACCCAACTGTCATCCTAGGATAGGTAAAGTAGGTGTTTACAGTTACCCTCCCATTTCCCCTTTAGTTAGCTATGTATACACTTGTCAGAATATTTTATATGTCGTGACCAAGTCTCACCTGAGTCTAAGTCACAGAGGGCACAGTGTGTGGTGAGGCTACCCAGAGCGCTCACAGTATCAGTTTACATATATATCTATGTGTGGGTGTGTGCAAGCACCAGGATTCATTAAGGAATTTACTGTGACTGTAATTCATTTCTTGTGATTATTATTATTATATATATTGGTAGTAAACCAGATATTGGTGTTAGGCTATTAGCCCAGAATTTATATAAATGCCTGTTTATTGACCTCCATGATTTATTGATATAAATGCCTGTGTATTAATCTCCATTATTTATTGATATAAATGCCTGTGTATTGATTTCATGATTTTTATATATATATATATGCCTGTAATTTGATTACTGATTTATCTATGTACATGCCTGTGTACTGAATAATATATACATGAAGTGATTGCCAGTGATATATCTTTGAGAGAAAGTATAGATGTAAAGATAAGTTCAGTGATCAAGCGAGTGCATTCACAGTAAATATTATTAAGAATAGAGTAATCTTTTGGTACGGTGAAAAGTCACTGTGAGTGCAGTGTGAATAAGATATTGATCGTGAGGCCAGTGAAATCATAAGTATGCCATGTGAATGTTAAATACAGTGTTTTGCGAAAAGTTAAATAAACGGGGATCGTGACAGAATTAGAAAACAAGTACTAGTCTTTTCTCACGGGTGCTAGGGCCCGGAGTCAGCTGACTTTGACAGGTGACGCGAGGGTCGCCGTGTGTTACCATTTGGTGCGTTCCGGATTATTTGTCATTAGTTGAGGCGGAGTGAGCTGCTATACTTTGTTCCTGATACATTGATGCATATATATTTCTCGTTGTCTTTTAAGTAAAATACCAAAACTCTTTGGTGTTTGATATCATCCCCTCCATTGATCTTGTGACCGTGTAATGAAGTAAGACAGAGTGACTTGCCTGAGACCATACTATTTGAAATTGCTCTTACCACAATTACCACAATTACACCTCACCACTGCTGTGTTACTGGACACCTAAAAACACCAGTTGGCGACCTTGAAGGCTGTGTGAGAGCTCTGTGTCGGGGCGGGTCACAGATTGAGGGAATAATCTGTGTCTCCACTCATTTTACAACTTAAGGCCGGTTGTGAAATCGACTGGGGTACTCTCCGGGGCGTGCAGTGGAGCCTAGAGGATCGAGGGAAGACCCGTAGAACAACGGTGAGTAAGGGTTAGTATCAGAGCAACCACCTCGAGAGGAGATCCAGTCTACCGTTGCTTTAACCCTTCACTAACAAGAACCGTGACACCCCGACAGAAGGCAGAAATACACACAGGGCATAGTAACAACTCAGAACAAATACATGAACAAAAACAAAAAACACAGTAGGGCAAGCAAACAGCCAGAGGGGCATACATCACGTCATAAAGCACATACACAAGAAATCAGTGGACATACTTTTCCGGAAAACAGGCCCCGGGAACCGCACATTAAACTCTTCCCAGCGCATCCACCGCCAAGGGTCTCGGCCATCCACTGGGGAAGCATACCATAACATCCGGAACTTTGGCAACAAACCCCGCAAAACATGGGACCCAGATGGAAGTACTGATGAAACGAGTAATCGCCACTCAGCCCACATGCAGGGAACCTGCTCACCATGAAAGTTCTGAAACGTGACGTGTTGCATGAAAGCAACACGTCCCCTGGTTTCCCAATGCGCACCCTCACACACGACGGGCATCCTCCGTAATGTCACTACCAGGCCACGCCCAGCACCAGGATCAACACCATCCCTGGCAGCGGAAGCCACCAGCCCCACTGTGGAGAGTCCCCTGCGGAGAAAGAACCGAAGGCACGTCCGAGACTCTGGCTCCAGCACCAGTAGGCACATGGACCTCCGCCACTACTAACTGCGAAGACAGCGACGTATCCGGATCCACACCGTCACACCCTAAGACCCACAGTCACTGAATCCCCAACATCGGTCCAGGCAGAAGACGAACGCCGGGAACGTTTGGGTCTGGCGGATATTGTCAGAGCCTGAAGTGGACCAGAAACATGGGTACCACCAGCCGGACGAATCAATGCACAACACAGAACGGCAGCAGCCTTACCACAGGGGGAACCGGGCCACACACAGCAGGAGGCCCTGCCACCACCCAGCACAGCCGGGACCCGATGCAAGGGACACAGGGCCAGGCGCAGCAACCGAAGACGAGGGAGAAGACGGCGACGCCCTACAGTGAGCACCAGGAAGGCCCACGGGAGCAGCGGGGACAGTGACAGGGAGCAGGGAGATCATCCAACGGCACAGCAATACCCGGAGGAGGGCAGGAACAACCGGAGGTAGTCGGGCGATGCAGGGGGAGCCACAGCAGCTAATGGGACTGCCACCGCCTCATCCCGGAGTCCTCTCCAATGAGAGCGGCGGGAAATCCTCTCCAGGAACAAGTTGACAGGAGCAGCTGGAGCCTCAGGCACCCAGCAGCCTGATGCCCCAACAGGCCACACCGGAAACAGGTACGGGCTGCCGGGCATAATACACCCGGACGTAGTAACCCATCAGCCGGACAGAAGATGGTATATCCGACCGCAGGCGCATACTCAAGGTTCGTCCGCCTCCCAGCATGCCTCCCCGAGGAGAGCGTGTTCATCAGCATGTTGACAACAGCACCATACCTCCCGAAATAACGCCGGAGGAGGTCTTCAGGGAACTCCAGGGGAGCACCATGACACTGACATAAGTAAGGGCACCACTACAATCCGAAATTGCACAGAGCCGGCATCACCTGGCAATGGCAACGTACGCCCTCATACCGACGAAGAAAGTCCCAGTACTCCTCCTCCCTCACGAACTTGATAACAAACGGTGGGCTGTAACAAGTCAACACCGTAGAAAGCCTCCACCGGGATACGAAGCATGTCACACATCACCTACTAGATGTCCATATATCCAGCCTTACTAGTGAACTCCAGGCCCATGGAGTTCACACGCACAACAGGGGAAGATGGCCACCCATGTCAGAACCGCCACATCAACACGGAGCCAGGCAGCAACAAAACTGGGAGGGCAGAGACGCCCACACCATCTGGCGACCAAAATGGCAAACAACCCCAACAGCCAGGGAGGGTCGGCAAGACGTCCTCACTCCACGGCCGCCAGCAGTTGACCTCATCTCTTCACATTTAGTTGCATGAGTTTAGTTAATTACGTTCCTTTATTAAGGATAATCATTTATTTAGTTGTTTATTTACATAGCATATTATTGCTTACTGAACTCGTTCACTTATGTGTATTAATAATGGCAGTGGAAATTATTATAGTATAAAACAATTTATATAAAATTTCTTAATGCAGTCTTAATAAGCTGACTTGCATTGTGCAAAAATATATTGCACCTTAATACATTTATTAGTGACATAAGCACTTGTCACCAGTATTTACTTCCCTGATTAATTATAAGTAAAATACAATACTTTAAGCTCAAGAATATTTTGAGCGGGCTGTGCATGCGTATCGCAGCCAGGGTTGAGGGAGGAAAGAGACGCCACTTGTGTGAACGACGCCATATTAGCAGCGTGTTACCAACGTGCAACAGAAAGCAATATCTCGATCTTGTTATTGTCTTTAAATTTCGCTCCTACAACCACGAGAGCGGTGTCACGTTATTTGGCACATCACGGCAGTGTCCAAGGAACTAATCAATTCTCCAGCCCATAATTGACGTCTTATCACGGCAACGGAAGACCAGGGACCTGGAATCGTTCTTACACCAACAGACACTTGGCCAGGCTACTATTAATAACCTTTCTTGTAACGTAACTCTGTGATCACATGTTATATTTTAGGGTAGTTGTCGTTAAGACTGAGACATTACAACAAAAATACACTACGTCTCCTCTCTAGCAATTTATATAGGAATATATTATATTAATGTTTGCAGAAGAATTCTGCAGTGACAGATATTTTAAAAAAATTCCGAATGTATCTGTAGTTAGTTACGTAGAAGAGTTCTACATTGTAATTTCCTTTCAGCTCCCGGGTCCAAGTAAACCGAGGTGCTAGGCTTTCCCACCTTCACGTGCAACAATTTGTCCGACGCAATACGTCGTCAGTGGAGTGTGGCAACCGATTTCATCTCCCTTAATTTCACAGCTAAGCTGTTAATTGTTATTGTAGAGATACTAACCAATATAGATACTATAATGATCTAATGAGATCAATATTACTAACCCTTTATTTTAGTAATATTATTCTATATTATTGTAGTATCCTGAGGCACATTCGCCTCTAATTACTATTACCTAATTCATTTCATATTCAATTTAATTTACTAACATAATTAATGAACTGGTGACGAACCACACTAGTTCCTAGATGTATATGAATTACTAAAAATACCCCCCCCCCAAAAAAAAATGTTGATATTTGAGGCTTTTAACTTTAATTAATTAGTAAAACAGTCCATTCATTCTCTTTAAGTGATTGTAAAATAATCTAACATACATAGGCACTGGTTCTATCGCGTCAGTCTTATAATCCCTTTATTTGTTTTCCCTCTTTTCTCAAAAGTGGGTGGTCCTTCGTATATATTAATTCTCTTAATTAAATAATTTTATATTTGAGTCAAAGCCCCAGATACCGAACATTTTGTTTGACAAATATGGTTTTGCAGTGGAAACATTAATTGAATTAATTCTACATATTAGTAGTGTTAGAAATTACTATGGTTAATACAATAATGATGTATTATAATACAGTAATGATGTATTAGTGTTGGAAACTTTCCAACATAATTCCGTGGGAGGAAATCTCGGGTCGTAGTTCTGAGTACTGACGTACCCATTCCCACTCTGAAGTTATATTATGGATTAGTATGTTATTAACGAATGTCCCGAATCTGTTTGACAGGTGTGACTCTAAGTCATCATGGTAACATGCATTGAACATTGAAATATTAAATAACTAAGTTATCTGTAATCAAGAACTCTCTAAAGTTTACAGACTCAACAACTAGCGTCGCAGTGATATGTAATGGTTGTATTACGTACTTGCTGAATTATAGGTAAACTCAGAAAATGTTCTCAAGAACTGATAACATTATTGGATAAGTTGTATTCTACATTATTATACAGTAACTAAAGTGTTATTCATAAGGTCATTCAAGATCAAGGAGACTCTGACACTACAGTAAAGTCACTGTCTACGGTCGCTGTGACTTGTAACTGTTGAGTTACTAGACATTAACACATCACTGAGCATCATTATCACCCCAAACCCACACATCACTTAGCATCATGATCACCCCAAATGAGTTAATTTCATTTAATATGCACTGCCGTGCTGTAGTTATTCTGACTAACAGTATAGCTAAGTTGCTAACTAGCTATAGATAATATAATACTAAAGAACTGAATATGGTTATACAGGAAGGAAGACTGAGTCGTCAGTGAGATTAGTAGCCTAGTCATTCTGACTTATGAGCTAATTGAATTGCAGCTCATAGGCTTGTCACTGGAAAACTCGTGAATACATCCTTAACTTTAGAGGAGAAATTGAATTTATTACATCAGTTTCTATGAGTAGTCAACTGTATTTGATTATGAGTACAGACTAGGATGGTACTCAGTTGACACTAACCAAAGTCCCTAATACCTACCTAAATAGATGGTTTAAATTTCTAACCTACCTAAGTAGAGGCAAAAGTTAATTGTGATATCTTAATAATTCTTAGTAATGTCACTCTAGCTGAATGGTGAGCAATAATAATTGCAAGGTTATCATGGTGAGCAGGGGTATGCTTGGATTAACATTGTGAGCTCTAATGAGCTCGAATTAACATTGTGAGCTGTAATGAACTCGGATTAACAGAGTGATCTGTATTGAGCTTGAATTAACATGGTGAGCTATATTGAGCTCGAATTAGCGTGGGGAGCATATAAGCGTCCAATTATCATGATGAGCAGTATTGAGCTCGAATTCGCATGGGGAACAATAAAGAGCCCAATTGTTACGCTAACTCACGGGTGAGTTGTATTGAGCTCAGGTTATTAGTGCAAGATCCTTCTTGAAGGATAGCTCAGCACGGCATCTATGCAGATTCTCTGGTGAGCAGCGCTCGAATTAGCGAGGTGGAGCATTATAGCGTTCAAACATCATTATGAACAACAGGGCGCTCAATTGTTACGCTAACTCAGGGTTGAGCTGTGAATTGAGCTCGGTAACAGTGCTTATGGTTTAATGGTAATGCATTAAACGATGGGAAACCTCAGGTTGCTGGAAATTTAATTATTGCTACGATTAATCCTATTTTAAGATAATTTGTAACATTTTCCTAACCTAAATGTTTCACGGATTATTAGTTCTCTGTGGGTTCACTTACATATTGGTAAGTTTGCAATTTTGCTCATGCTGCGCTCCTACAATAATAAGCTGAAGCGAAAGAAAAACACCTCAATCAAAAATTGAAGCAAATGTTTTCACTAACTCTTAGTGCAGAAAACGAAGAATTAATAAGGTTTTCTTGGCAAACCTTAAGCACAGGTATAATGGACCTTGGTCCAAGTGAATTTACAAGTGTAGAAGTTGTTTGATAACTTCGTAGTATTGATAACTTCAGGAATGCTGGATGCATTGGGTGCTAGATTCTCTAGCCTAATATTATTGATTACCTAGGGAAACTGAGTGTGGTCAATTATTACTTGTCGAGAATAATTCTAGGTCTACAGTGGATTTAATGGCTTGGTCGCTGTCAACCTGTCCTCTTAAAAAGAGCGTCGCATTTGGCCGTTTGCCCGTATGGCCGAATTTGGACGTAATTTGAAAATTAAAAAAATATGAAAATAAATTTAGGATTTTTTTTTTCAACAACAGTAAGTTAATTGTCCTCTGATAGGTTAGGTGGGCAGGAAATTCTCATAAAGTTTCAAATCGTTATGAAAAACGTTAATTTAAAGTGTCCTCTCACAACCTCTGCGCGTACGCCGGACGACTCAAATAGAAAACGGAACAGAACGTCACTTTAGTGAGTCGATTTCATTTCAAATTACGTCCAAATTTGGCCATATCGCGCATACGAGCCAAAAGTGACGTTCTTTTTAAGAGGACGGGTTGCGCTGTGACATGTATCTGTTTAGGTACGGACCACTGATTTTTCACTGAGAGCTATAAAACATCTCGGCTAATACTAATTGTACTACATTCAGTCTGAGTTTATTACTCAGCTGGGTTTCTCATTCAGCTTGTTGCTGGAGAATGGATTTACTACTGATTAATTTATTATTGTTGACAAGCATAGGATCCTTCAGGTTTAAAAGTTTACCTGTCAGTAAGTAGCGACCTGCAGATTGGAGCATATTCATGCCCAATCGTTTAACATGTCCAGTGATGAACTGGTAATAGTAGTCTGCTCCAACTAGTACATTTACATTGTTAAGGCGGTCAGACATTAACTGGTTGTCAGCAAATTTAATTTCATGTTCCTGCAGGAAGTTGGCTGTATACCTTAGACCCTTAATATTTAGGTCAAATGGTATTTGATCTACAACAATGGCTTGGATAGCCTTGACATGACTACCTAGACGTACGAGCGGTTGTACTATTGAATATTCTTGGGGTCCTCGATTTATCATGAACCCTGACAGGTTTAATTTTACCTGTCTGATTGGTTGTAATTTGAGTGCCTCTGCCGCTTTCTGAATAATGAAAGTTCTCTGGGATCCTTGATCAAATAATCCGCGAGTGGTGATCTTGACTCCTTTATTCTTTACTTGAAATTGGGCAGTGGGCAAGGTTGCATCCACTTGAGATGCTAGTGAAATTACGCTGTACACTTCACGCACCTTGCAGCACTGTACATGTGTAGATTCTCTACTTCCTATTCTAGGATTGAAATTATTTGTTTTGGCAAATTTGCACAGTGCAGCATGATGCTTGCCCCTTCTACACCTATTGCAGGTGTTCAGTGAGGTGTCACAGCTGTTAACATTATGTGATTTGACCGAGTACATTTGTGTAACTTTTTGAGTCGTCTGACTCATGTGTCTCTATTAGGGTAATTAGTACGTTTGTACAGAGAATGTTTTTGATTGCAAAACAAACATAATCCCCATCCTACAGTTCAATTAGGGAACACCGGTTTAGGTGAAACTGCAACAACAGGTTGTGAAGGTTTTTGCTGTTTGCATTTCCTTGGTACTTATTCTCTTGTGAGTACTTAGTATGCTCTGGTGGAGCAATTACTGGACTCTTGGGAGCATTTGTGGGGCTCTTAGGTCTTACTGATGAATCAGTATTTAACCTGTTGTTTTTACATTCATTATTAATACCCTTGTTACCTAATGACAGTGCCACTTTAGGAGTTTCAGGTAAGAAACCTGATATGGGTACAGTTTCTGTGCAATCAGAAGAATTATTAAATGCCTGGTCTGTTGATTGATTAATTATACTGCGCAAACCTGCGAGTATATCCTGCATTGACTGGACATCACCATTCTGGTATATATATAATTTATTGAGTATTTACCAAACAATTTTCTCTGGATGATAATTTTAGTCATCTACTCAGCAGTGGGGTGACCCACCTCCTTCGTGAAGGAATTTAACAGTGACTCAAGCTGAAAACTAAAAGTTTGTAAAGAGTCAACTGATTGTTCTGGTGGAGATAAATCTAGTTTTCTGATCAAGGAGAAAAAAGACACCAACAATATGGGGAGCTTATTTATTAAGTAGTAGAATACAAGTAAATAATTTCTGCAGAACATGTAAATGAGGCGGCTATAAGTGAGTACTTGACAAATACATAACATAGACGTTGATAACCAAGTACACTAAATCCACTTAATATGAACACCCATAGTAACATTAATAAAGTATGCTTATAGCCAAGTAACAAGACAAATCAAAATCTGCAGAAACCGAATAACTTATTGTCTAGGAGTAGAAGAAAGGCAAATGTATAACATAATTGTAATAGACAATCAGCACATTTAGAGTAAATATAATGGGAATAAACAACGTAACATTTAATAATGAAGCCTGGCCGAGAGACCAGAAAGACATAATGCTAAACCCCTAGTTGAATTAATACGGAAATTAACCAGTACGTGCGGAATTTACGTAGAGACTGGGAAATGCCCGATATTAAATTGGAGGAGAAATTAACCCAGGCCAAGTGGCCATGCCTCCAAGGAATAAGGATATAAGAGTTTCCGGACTAAGCCTAGGGGAGAAATCAAAGGACATCCTGATCACTAGGGGGGTGAAACAGGGTGACCCCCCCCTGTCTCCATTTCTCTTCAACCTAATAATTGATGAGGCAATTACTTGGGCTAAGGACTTGGGGCTAGGGATTGGACTGGGGGGCGAAAATATATCAGCACTGGCATTCGCTGACGATCTGGTTGTGGTAGCAGAAACGGCTGCCGGACTACAGACACTCATAACAAGTATTTGCCACACACTGCGTGGCTCTGGTCTTAAAGTAAATGCTGCGAAATGCCGTACGCTAAGCATAGCGATCGATGCACATTGCAAGACGTGGCATGTCCCCACCAGGAAGGCATACTACGTCGGGGACGATGAAATCGGTACTATGAGTGTGGCGGACGAGTATAAGTTGTGACGGGAAAATGTAGGAGTGTGGATGTTTGGCAGTCTTCCTAATGGCTGGTGTCAATGCCTGTCACATTTACTAAAAAAAAAAGAGACAGCTTGGCTGTTGTCTGTGGTAAAGTAAGGGAAGACACGCAAAACACAAAGTATGAACAATGAAACTTTAATATAGAAAACAAAGCAAAAATAAAGACAATCCCTTGGCTGTGTACAGTGCAAACAAACAAGTAAAAAAAATATAACATAAAATGACTAAGTGAATAATTACTCTAACAATAATATAAATGCAAAATGACAATAGTAGGTGCTGAGAATATGAGCGCTTGCTTAGAACCTCCACCGATAAACAGGACGTGTATCAGGTAGTTGTTCACAGCTGGGAGCACAAGAATATTCTGAATATGATGGCTGGATCAGGCCCAGACATCGACTCAGATAGATGGCGTTGAGGTGCAGTCGGCGAGTCACCAATTAGGAGCAGGCAGACTGAGAAGGGTCATTTGCTGGTTGACGACGGGTGGCGAGCCGCCGTGGAGGGAGTAGTAGGAGGGTTTAGGGTACTTTTTGCCTCCTGGTCAAAACGTTTTGTGCTACTGGTAGACATATCTTGAATGTATCATTTTATTCTTGTAGATGTATAAGTAACTTTATGTAGGGAAGAGCAGGCTCAATCTCTCTTGAAAGAGATTATCGTCACAAAGTACTTAGGAATACTTATCGGGGCTGGGGGCAGACGCTTATCCTATGGTTCCACTTTTGAGGATGGCCTGACGAACATCACTAAGGCACCACTGAAACCCCAACAGAGGCAATACCTACTAAAACACCACCTAATCACCAAGATGAACCACCGGCTTGTTCCCGGACACGTGTTTAAGACGGAATTAGCGAGGCTTGACCGGTGGCTGTGGCATGCCATTCGTGGCTGGCTGCGGCTGCCTCATGATACTCCTAATGCTGTTTTCATGCCGACGTGAAGGACGGTGGACTAGGAATACTCGACTTTGCCACATCAATCCGCCTACAGAAGAACAAGTGGCTCGGGGCGTTAGTAGAGTCGGAGGATCCAGTGGTAGTGGCAGCGGCTCTCCTACCCGCGTTCCAAGCGCGAATGCGTCGATAGGTAGACCCGACCATGGCCGCCGGAACCCCTTCTAACAGAATGACTGAGCGCTTTAGGAAGTGGAAAGCAAAACTGTATAGCCGGTCTTGTGTCCTCTTGTGAGGTTCCATCTTGCCACAAGTGGGTCGCTTCCCGTACCCGTCTGCTAAGCGGAGGAGATTTTGCTCACGCCATCCAGATTAGGGCAAATGCTGTAGCCACGCCGTTTAGAGCAGCTTGGGGTAGACCCGAGGCTTCTGGTCTCTGCGATGCTTGTCAGAAACCAGGGACTCTGGGCCACATATCCCAGGCATGCCACAAGACACATGAGGCTCTGGTGAAACGTCATGACGATATCACCCGGTATATAGCCGGCCGCCTGCGGAAAGAGGTTTTGAGGTGGAACGTGAAGTTCGTATACCGGATGGAGGGACCTTCTGTAAGCGTGACATCATAGCTTGCAAAGGTGATGAGGCCTTTATATTAGACACCCAGGTCTCTGCTGATAACTTCCTACTCTTCCGTCCACATCAGAGCAAGTGCGACAAGTACGGCACCCCAGAGATCCTTCAAAAGGTCAGGGAATATACCGGGAAGCACACAGCATCCGCCTCTTCAATAACCCTTAATTGGAGGGGAGGATGGTGCTAGGAGAGTGCGCGTGGTCTACAGGATATGGGACTCACCAAGAGCGACCTTGAGATTTGCTTTGTGAAAACCCTGACCTGGACAAATTCCATCTACAAAATATGGTCCAAGACCACTTCTAGAGGCAGACCACCTTATTCCCAGGATCACATAAGGGTTAATATAGTCTCGCTTAGGTGAACCGCAGCCAAGATAGCTGGTAGCCAACTATCTAAGCAGAGTCGTCATCTGGAGTACCACTTCTCCAAATGGTGTCTCACAAGAGGGTGGATGACCTGGCCGGAGTCCACGAGTGGGTAAGGCGGCGGCCGGAGGGACCCCCATGCGCGTACATGATATCACTCCCGCAATCGACTTGAGAATGGTTATGACGGACCGAAACGTCGTCGTCCCTTCACCTTCTAGTGTGTGGTCTGGTCAACATCCCTCCCGCTCTGGGGCCTTGTTAGGAGCTTTCACTATGAATAGTTTTTTCCATGTATGCCGATGTCAAGTCATCAATCCTGCCGCTTAGGCAGCTTGCTGTTTTGGCCTTCAGCGTTAGTTCTTTTTTTAATGATATACTGTGTACCTCTCCCTTTGTGTGCTGTATCCCATATAAGAAAAAAACAAATACAAAAGAATTTTCCATTTCATGTATGTTTGTTTTTCAGGTTATTATTGTGTGTTATTAGTATCATCCTGAAGCTACATAAACAACCTATACCCCCCGAAGTGGCAAGGGGAGTTAGGGGACAACAATAGGTCTTACTTGTACCTGGAATACTGCCATACACTTACTTGTAAAGTGTATGGCAAATTTAAGTTACTTCCTACAAGACAAAGTAAGTAGCTGCGGACAGCAGAACACTTGGGGACTGGCGCTGCAGCTCCCCACTTCCCCCCTTAAATCAGGGAGTAAAGACAGTAGGAACGAGTGACGTAAGTCAAGAGCGGGGGAAGCGGACTGCAGCCAGTAATCAAAGGAGGGCGGGCGTTTCGTGTGAAGTGCTCCGTGGCGGGAACAAGAGTGAGGGCAGGACCCTTCTTCCAATTCTATTTATATGCCCCCCTGTATTGCCCGCACTGCCCCTGCGGATCGCGCTGTGCAAGTGTCTTTATTCCCCCATCAGAAACGCCTCCTCTTTTCTGTGTAAAGCAGTGGCCATAATTGGTGAACAAGGTTTATAAGTCTTCTCATTGTTAGCACTTGCTCTAGAAAGCTGGTTGGTTTGACTGATATTAATGGGTTCGCATCATCACATTTGTCAAGTAGTCTTGATAAGTGATTTTGAAAACATAATGGTTAAAACATAATTGGTGTTAATGATTAATGAATAATGATTGAGGATAGCTTGATTATCAGCTATCTAACGAGTTCGAAGGACCAAAATGTTGGGTATCTGGGGCTTTGACTCAAATATAAAATACTTTAATTAAGAGAATTAATATACTCGAAGGACCACCCACTTTTGAGAAAAGAGGGAAAACAAATAAAGGGATTATAAGACTGACACTATAGAACCAGTGCCTATATATATTAGATTATTTAACAAGAAATTAAAGAGAATGAATGGACTGTATTACTAATTAATTAAAGTTAAAAGCTTGAAATATCAACATTGAGGGGGGGGGATATTTTTAGAAATTCATAAATATCTAGAAACTAGTGTGGTTCGTCACCAGTTCATTATGATGTTAGTAAATTAAATTGAATATGGAATGAATTATGTAATAGTAATTAGAGGCGAATGTGCCTCAGGATACTACAATAATATAGAATAATATTACTAAAATAAAGGGATTATATGTTAGTAATACTGATCTCATTAGGAGATCATTAAAGTATCTATATTGGTTAGTATCTCAACAATAACAATTAACAGCTTAGCTGTGAAATTAAGGGAGATGAAATTGGTTGCCACACTCCACAGACGACGTATTGCGTCGGACAATTGTTGCACGTGAAGGTGGGAAAGCCTAGCACCCCGGTTTACTTGGACCCGGGAGCTGAAAGGAAATTACAATGTAGAACTCTTCTACGTAACTAACTACAGATACATTCGGATTTCTTTTTAAAATATCTGTCACTGCAGAATTCTTCTGCAAACATTAATATAATATATTCCTATATAAATTGCTAGAAATAAATAAGCACTTGTCATGAGTCCTGTGTTGGAGGTCACAGTTGTGTGGGGAGATTGGAGGTCACAGTTGTGTGGGGAGCTTGGAGTTTAGAACAACAATTCGCACAACTGGATAGAAATGTTAAAAAGGAGATAAAGGGGGCAAAAAGAATTATGAAGACCAGACCACACACTGGAAGGTGAAGGGACGACGACGTTTTCGGTCCGTTTCGGTTTCTGGACCATTCTCAAGTGGATCACAATCGACTTGAGAATGACAATTGACACAACTAAAAACATCCCCAGGTGAGGACTATTTCACTTATCCCACATTCTCTTGTCCAGCTTTTAAAGATTATGCTAATGAAAAAAGTTGTATATCTGATAGATCTTTATTTATACAAAATTGTAGTCAGACTAAATATTTTAGTCACAAATATTAAAGAGCAGGAAAATTGTAATATATGCATATTGAGAATGTGTGCGTCTGATCATTAGCATCAATTAAAGCCAAATTTCGAAAGCAGGATTTGAAGTGCGCAAGCTCTCTTGTCTATTTGACTATCGTTTATGTTATCTATGCTGACTTCAAAAGCGTTGGTGTCACTCTCACTCTCGTTGACCCTGGTATTGTCATCACTGGTGTGGACGGTAGAGGCATTAATGTCGGCCTGGAGGTGAGGCAGGCGACTGTAGGAACCGTGGTCCAGAGGGCACCGTGTGAAGGGGTCTAAGGGGGACACCAGCAACAGGTGGACCAGCGTCGACTCATCCACCACCATCTTGGACGAATGTAGCAGCACCGGCGCCTCCATCACTGAGTGCGTCACGCTGTCCATGAACTCCTCCGGATACTCCTCATTTAACTCCTCACATGGTGTTGGGAAGTTGAGGAACTCTCGTCCACACTCCGCTGCCCGCTTGTTGATGGAAGCCATACTGTGAGCGTGGTTAAGGCTCAAGACTCTTGAAATGGGCGGAGACTTCTCAAGAAGCTGGTAGACTCGATCTAAACTAGAGAAAAGTTTTTCGTGGAAAAAGGGGTCCTCAAGTTGTAACTGTGGTCCCATTGCAACCAAAGTAGACGTTATATTAACTAGGGAAACTGCAGCAGCCTGAGCAAGACCAGGGCTCTCATAAGCCACCATAGTAGATGGAGTAAACACTATCAGCTCAAAATATCAAAAATATTACTGAACTGATCTGTAGTAAGCCAAACATCTGTATAACCATCAAGATATGAGTCTCGTAGTGACTCTGCTATATGACTCACGAGCTGGACCAGGTAGTTAAAAAAAATCGTTTCTTTTTCAACTTTCAAATTCTTTATTTGAGTAACGCTGGCAGCAGCAACCACATCCAGATGACCACAATTAAAAAGGTTGTTCAGCACCACGAAAAGTGGAATAAAAGGTCATCATTATCCATATCCAAATATGGGCTATTATTAACTAATCCCGCAGCGGCTTGCTGGCCGGCAGTTGCGTCCTTCAGGTACGTCTCTGGCCACATGCCAATAAAGTGCAGCATCTCTAGACGCTGGTGGGGGTTGGGGCACAACTTGTCATTTGAAAACAGTCTCAGAATCCAGGGTCTCAAAATGTTATAAACTAACTGGCAGCATTTTACCTGGTATTGTGGCTGCCAACTTCTTGAGAGTTCGATAATTTTTAAAAGAACTTTCTCCCATCGACCAGACATTTGAACCGACTTCTTTTTCATTAAAGCTGCTACAGTTAAGGCCCAAAACTTTGCATGCTTTGCCTTAGCTGCAGCCAATTTACCTGGGGTTGCATGTTTTAATTTAATTTCGATCCTGAGTTTTATACTCTCCATTGTTTCTAAAAGATAATAACAGGAGACTTTATACGGGTCGATCCTTGATGCGTCTCTGATAAATTGGAGTAGAACTGTTTCATTTTGTGGCGTGTCCATTGTAGTGCGATGATAAAAGTCTAGTGCGATGATGAATATTCCCAAGCGCAAACAGGTAGGGATGGATCATCTAATTTGGTCTTCTGCATATATATATAGCTCAGCAGCTGGAGTGGTGCGTGGTGCGGTGAGGCGAGAAGCCCTTACCTGACGGTGAGGCGAAGATCACACGCCTCCACATGTTATTGCTACTTCAACGTTGTACACAATTTAACGGTAATATGGTTGTAGTTCATGTAATAATTTGCAATAAAAAGACAAATATGAGGTAGCTCCAAATTATACCATTTCAAATTCCTTAACAAATATTTTTTAACATCCACTTGAGACAATTCAACGATCCTACGTCTTAACTGTATTCTCATAAAATAGCAGCGCTCTTCGCAAACTCACGTTGACACAGTGAGATTAATGAGATAATAAAATATATATGGAAACATGAAAGATATTTGGAAACATGAAAGATATTATGACGGGAAATGGGAGCAAACCCATTATTTGTATTAGTGTAGGGGGTAATGATGTTGGGAGAGTTAGAAGTGAGGAACTAATACTGAAATTCAAGACAGCAATAGAATTAGTTAGGAGCAAGGGAGGAATCCCGATCATATGTGGCATTCTTCCAAGAAAGGGAGTGGGAAATGAATGGATGTCGAGGGCACTTGGTGTCAATTGCAGGCTGGAAAGATATTGCAAATCTAATGCAATATCTTATATAGACAACTGGGAACACTTCTATGGAAGAAATGAAATGTATGCTCGGGATGGGGTGCATCTATCGAGAGCTGGGGATGTTGCTGTTGCAAACTCGTTGGAAGAAGTGGTTAGAGGTGTTTGTTTGGGTTTAAACTGTTAGTAGATAGAGGTATGGGAATTGATTTGGAGGAAGGATGTAATAAAAGTATGTGTTTGCGGGAGAAAGGAATTGGCAAAATGATCAGGGAAAGAGAAGGGCCTCAAAATAACAATTCACTTAGGGTATATTACACAAACAGTAGAAGTCTAAGAAATAAAATTAACGAATTAAATGCTCTTGTCTGCACAGAAAAAATAGATATTATTGCACTTACCGAAACGTGGATGAATGTTGATAATAGAGAACTATTAGCCGAATATCAAATAAATGGATTTAAACTATTTCACACAGATAGATATATTAGACGAGGTGGTGGAGTAGCCATATACGTTAGGGACAATTTGAAATGTAGTCTCAAAGAGGGAATCAAAACTGAGCCACACACAGAAACTATTTGGATAGAATTAAACGAAAAAGCAAATAATATTATAATAGGAGTTTATATAGACCACCAAATTAGACAGAATGGAAGCAAAGCATCTATGGGATGAAATATCTAGGGCATCTAGATCTAACAGTATTTATGTCATGGGTGACTTTAATTGAGTGGAATAAACTGGGTGAACAAAACAGGGAATAGTGAAGCAGAAGATTTTCTAGAATTAATTGACGATTGCTTTCTTACGCAACACATTAAGGAACCAACACGGGAAAATAATATTTTAGATTTAGTGTTAACTAACAGGAAACACAAATTAATGACATCGAATAGGGAGTGAGCTAGGGAACAGTGATCACAAAGAAATCAGATTTGGCATAGAAGGGATAGACCTGTAGGAGAAAATTCTGTTAAAGTGCCAGATTTTCGAAAGCTGATTTTATAGCCTAAGAAATTTTTTGGGTCAAATTGATTGGAAAGTCTTGGGTATGGGGTGTGGGCCGGTCTTGGAGCGAGACATGAACCAGCGATAGGTGATGTAAATGGGGATTTCGATGTGGATTCAATTTATAACGTTTCAAGAATATTCTAAACAAAGCACAGGAACGTAGTATACCACACAAATTGAATAGATCGAATTACTAATGACCCAAAGTGGATAACAAAGAATTGAAGAATCAGATAGGTAAAAGAGAGCTTGGTACAAGAGGATTAAAATGGGGAGGTCACTTTAGAACAGGAATTCGTACAACTAGTTAGAAATGTTAAAAAGAGATAAGGAAAGCAAAAAGAAACATGAAGTTCGTATAGCAGGGCAAGCTAAGACAATCCTAAAGGTTTTTCTCGTTATATCGAACTAAGACTAGGGAAGGATAGGTCCATTAAAAACTGAGACGGTCAACTAACAGATAGTGATGAAGAGATTGGTAGGATTTTATAATAAGATTTTTGTATCTGTATTTACTAAAGAGGAACTTGAACAATATGCCTTCAACCGAACAAGTCTATGGGTAGGAACGAGGACAGGTTGAGGAGGTTTAGCAGTTAGCCAGGGAGGCTGTTCTTAGAACAAATAGAAAACTCAAACCAAACAAATCCCCAGGATTGAAGTGTTTGCCAGAGTGCTGAAGAATGCAAAGAGGAGACTTTGTGACCCACGTCATCATATTAATAAATCAATAGAGATCAGGCACGAGTGCCAGAGTTTGGAAGTTGCTAATGTGATACCGAGTTTTTAAGAAAGGAGAATAGTCACTTGCGTCTAACTATCGACCAATTAGCCTAACGTCAATTGTGGGAAAGGTTACTGGAATCTATAATAGCAAATAAAATTCGTATTCATCTTGAAGATAAGTTTAGATTTAGGAAAGACTTGGGTAAATACTGGTTCAGTACAGGGTTGTTTGATTTGTGGAACCGGTTGGCGCGTGACGTTGTGGGGGTGGGGTCCCTTGATTGTTTCAAGCATGGGTTGGAACATGTATATGAGTGGGATTGATTGGGTGGTTATAAATAGGAGCTGCCTCGTATGGGCCAATAGGCCTTCTGCAGTCGCCTTTGTTCTTATGTTCTATGTTTTTTATCCTACGCTGGACACGTTCAAGTGAACTTATAATCCATTCTATAATATGGCTACCAAAACTGAACTGGCATAACCTGAATGGGGGCCCTAACAAGAGCAAGGTATAGCTTGAGAACCACACCAGGTGGTCTTGTTACATTACGCTGCGATTAATAAATCCGAGTGTACACGATTTGCCTTATTACGAACATTCATGCATTGATCATTTGTGTTTTAAATTCTTACTAATCATAACTCCCAGATCCCTTTGGCAATCCGACCTTCGCAATCTCATCACCATTCTAGCTCGTATCTTGTACCTCTATCATCATTACCTAGCCTAGCCTCAGAACTTTACATTATCAGCAGTAAACTGCATCTGTCAGTCCCTTGACCATTTCAAAACCCTATCTAGATCAACTTGAAGTGATAGAGAGTCCTCCTCCGAATTAATTTCCCAACGATTTTTCGTATCATCGGCAAATTTGCCAAATGTTACTACTCAAACCCGAATCTAAATCATTTATATATATTATTAATCAACAGAGGGCACAGGACAGAGCCTTGAGGCACTCCACTTACAACATTTTCCACACTCTATCTTGACTCCATTTATACTAACTCTCTGTTTCCTTTGGGTATAGCCATGCCCTAAGCAAGCTTAATATAGCACCCCAATATCAATGAGCCTCTATCTTTTTAATCAATCTTTCATATGGCACTGTTTTAAAAGCTTTGGCTTAAAGTCAAGGTACACAACATCA
>WNGS01162538.1:100337-111987 GCA_020271785.1 Procambarus virginalis | reverse complement strand
TCTTTCCTACACCTACTCTCATGCTCACACTAAAACCCAAAAACCTACAGTTCAACTTTTTTTCTCCATATTCCTTTGTCGCCATGTCAGAAAATTACACAAGCCAAATCCCTAAAACCAGTAAGTCTACACAACTTATTTTCCCTCCCAACCTTACCTAAGAAAAATATGCATTTGATTTTTTTATATTTATGTTAAGGTTAACTTGAATTCTCAAAAACCAAAGTTGTCAGGTTAATTTTGCCCAGTGGAGTATAGGACGAGGAGCAGCAACTCCAAGGTTGTGGCAGAACTTGCCACTAACTGTCTTAAGTTAAGCAACTGGCTCATTACACCAACACAACTAGCTATGAGTTGATGGACAGAACTAGCAGCACTACAACTAGCTATGAGTTGATGGACAGAACTAGCAACACTACAACTAGTAATGAGTTGATGGACAGAACTAGCAGCACTACAACTAGTAATGAGTTGATGGACAGAACTAGCAGCACTACAACTAGTAATGAGTTGATGGACAGAACTATGATGACCAAACAACTCATCAGAAGATGAAGAAGCGACGACGTTTCGGTCCATCTTGGACCATTAATAGGCCTTGTCAATAGTTTCCTTCCCTCATTCCAAGTGAAATAACTCAATTCGCCCCTTTCCCTCTAATTTAAACCTCCCCCAGAGACGGTAATCCCCTCCTTCCTCCACCCCTCACCTTGTAAGCGTCCCCCAACGCAGGTAATCCCCCGCCTTAATCCCCCCCCCACCAGTCATACCATTTAGGCATACCTTAAAAAAAATTCTTTCTGTTTATCTTTTATCTTCTCGTAGAGGAGAGATTTCCTGCAACCCAACACCTGAAGGTTGCATTGAACGTCAACGCTTTTGTATTTGGGGTTTTGGATGAATTACAAGTACTCTGCCTGTCTGTCTGTCTATCTGTCTGTCTGTCTGTCTGTCTATCTGTCTGTCTGTCTCTCTCTCTCTCTCTCTCTCTCACTCTCTCTCTCTCTCTCTCTCTCTCTTCCCCTTTTCGTAACACATAAAAATACTGAAACAAAATGCTTCTTGCTCCCAAAAATCTTCATAATTTTTAGTTCCACACAAAGCCCCGTCAAGCTTTGTTTTGGCGACTCTTGATTTAAGCCGGCATCCGCCCACACCCCCGCCCACACCTCCGCCCACACCCCCGCCCACACCCCCGCCCACACCGCCACACCCCGTCTCACACGACAATTATAACCTCACTAGTTAGAGCCCGTCAATTATAACCTCACCAAGACCACCAAGATTGCCACGGGGAGGGGAAGAGAAAGAGTGTTAGGGATATATAAGGGAAGAGCGAGAGAGATTGGGAGAGGAACAGAGGGAAGAAGTTTAATATAATTTTTTAAAACTTTTTTTTTATTACAATCTGTACAGTGGTTTCTCCTATGACACTCCTCATGATTCTCACATTCACCTCATTTGTTCTTCTGATCTGTTTAACCGTTCAAACTCTGATAAGTTTTCGAAACTCTCTACCTTCCGAGTGTGGCCCTTCCCCCCCCCCCCCCACCAATGACAGCCTATGCTATAAAAATCACTACTTCTTCCTTAATTGCTGGTTCTTCCCTCCATGAAGACTACTTTCATGGCAATACTACTGTCATGGCATCCTTCTGACAATGGCAATACAGTTATTGTCCTTCATCGTTTTAATGATCGAGAATTTGTTTTCTGACTCTTGGACGCCTGGTTCTGACGTTTTTAGTCCTATGGATCTTGTTATATCTTCTTCTGTCCGTAAATTACGACAACTCTCTAGTCTCTGTCCACCAGACTTTGATCTCGTCAAACGTTTCCAGGTCATTTGCCCCTCTATTCTTTATTTCTGCGGTCACGCTAAAACCCCAAACTTGGCGTTTCTCTTCGTCCTGTTACTTTTTAAACAGATTCTGTCAGTTGTCCTCCGGCTTCCTGGCTCGCCCAAACTTTCACTCCTTATCTTGGTACTATTTCTTTTGACCACCTTTGTCACTCTCAGGGGAAACTAATTGCCTTTTCCATTCCTAGATGTTCACATGCTCGCTGCCAGGCCAGGCTTCCCATTTTCTTTCTAACGCTACGTATGTTTATTTCTTTTCCGAGCATCTGTTAGAAAACACATGTTCTCATCTTCCTTTTCCTCCGAGAGGAAACTGAGGAGGAAATTGAGGGTCACAGATACCTACGCATCTGTGACCCTCAGTTTCTTGACTGAGAAAGTTCTCATCTTACAAGTTATTTTCCTCTAAATGTTATCAACTGTGCTATTCTTGAGGTAATAGAACGTTTTTTTTAACTCTTAAACATGTTCTCGACACTAGAAATATTGGGCGTCGTCTTCCCTTAATATCTTACCTTAAGAAGGGTATGTCTCCAATACCCTTAACTCAGAAATTTTACCGATACCCTTAACTCAAGAATATCACCAATACCCTTAACTCAAAAAGTTACCAATACCTTTAACTCAAGAATGTCACAAACCCTTACCTTAAGAATGACATCAATACCCTTAACTCAAGAATGTCACCAATACCCTTAACACAAGAATGTCTCCAATACCCTTATCTAAAGAATGTCACCAATACCCTTACCTTAAGAATATCACCAATACCCTTAACCCAAGAATGTCACCAATACCCTTACCTTAAGAATGTCTCCAATACCCTTAACTCAAGAATGTCTCCAATACCCTTAACTCAAGAATGTCTCCAATACCCTTAACTCAAGAATGTCTCCAATACCCTTAACTCAAGAATGTCTCCAATACCCTTAACTCAAGAATGTCTCCAATACCCTTAACTCAAGAATGTCTCCAATACCCTTAACTCAAGAATGTCTCCAATACCCTTAACTCAAGAATGTCTCCAATACCCTTAACTCAAGAATGTCTCCAATACCCTTAACTCAAGAATGTCTCCAATACCCTTAACTCAAGAATGTCTCCAATACCCTTAACTCAAGAATGTCTCCAATACCCTTAACTCAAGAATGTCTCCAATACCCTTAACTCAAGAATGTCTCCAATACCCTTAACTCAAGAATGTCTCCAATACCCTTAACTCAAGAATGTCTCCAATACCCTTAACTCAAGAATGTCTCCAATACCCTTAACCCAAGAATGTCTCCAATACCCTTAACCCAAGAATGTCTCCAATACCTTAACTCAAGAATGTCACCAATACCCTTCCTCCTCTTGATGAACTAACACACTTGTTAGAAATCTGACTCATACTGCTCACCGTGTTGCCAAAGCTGGTGATGTTTATTATATTTCCTGTTTTTAAACTGAAATTGAAATAAGTTTATTGGAGTATAAATACACTCACAGTGATGAGGTAGCTCAAGCTATGCTCACCCGTTTATTCCCTGTTCGCCTTGTCCTCTCCAGTACTGTGGTGAAACTAGCCGTAGTCATAATTACAGGTTAAAATAACACAAACGAAGTGTTTTATGCAGACGAACAGTGCTCTCTCTCCTGTCATTTTAGCCACTCTTAATCATCCTATAGATTGGTCTTCTTCCTGAACAAATTTTCCAGCCTCTACTCTTCACAGACGCCGTCTTGATGTCTCGGCTTTGATACACAACCTTCCCAACATGAACCTTAGTCCTAGCTTTGTTACTGTTGACTTTTCCCTTTCACAGTACATACTTCAATAATTTAACTTTCTTAAAAAACGTGATGTGACTATGTTTTCTGCCCATCTTTTTTTTTTCTATAGTGAACCTGTTTATTTGTGTCTATATTTCACTTTTAACAAGTTTGTTGGTTTATGGAATAAATTGCCGGGTAGCAGACATGGGGTAGGAAGAGTGTTTCCAGCGAAGGTTAGACATATATACGATTGAGTTTGGGTGGATATCAATAGGAGCTGCCTTGCATGAGCCAATAGGCCTTCTGTTGTGTCCTGTATTCTTGTGTACGTTTTCCTTTTTCCTGACTCAGTTTAGCTACCAATAGGCCTAACGCCTTTTTGCTATATTCCTAAATTGACATGTTCTTATGTTGGTTTCCATTCATTACTTATTACCAATTCTTCTTCTATCACCTGACCTATCCCCCTTTGTCGTATTCTCTCTCCGTGTTCTCTGAGACGCCTTGATGAGGGTCGACAAGTCGCGGCACGAGCGCCACTCTCCTGACATGCACATGTGCGGGTTGGGGGGGTTCAAACGCTCGGCCTAGTAGCTGTGACTGAAAATCTACCGTGTGTACAGTGACAGCATTATACAAGTACAGTGCGAGGCGTTGGATTCCGGTATATACACAGTCTAATGACTACACATCTCTTCCTTACAGAGACGAGCTGGAGTTTTGCAGAGGCTGGAGATAATATTGCAGAGCCTAGATGAAGACTTGCAGAGACGTAAGGGAGTGTTGCAAAGACGCGAATAAGTGTTGAGGAGACCAGATGAATTATGCAGAGACGAGGTGAAGGGTTACAGAGACGAGGCGAAGAGTTGCAGTTGACGAGAAGAAATGTTGCAGACACGAGAGGGAGTGTTCGAGATACCATAAGGAGTATTGCAGAGATAAGAGGGAATACTGAAGTATCGAGTGTGAGTGTTGCACAGCCGAGAAGCAGTATTGCTGAGACGAGAGTGAGTGTTGCATAGCCGAGACAAGAGCGAGACTTGCAGAGATGATAGGTAGTATTTCAGAGACGAAAGGGAGTGTTGTCGAGACGAGAGGGAGTGTTGTCGAGACGAGAGGGGAAGTGTTGCAGAGAAGAAAGGCCGTGTTGCAGAAAATAAAAGCCTCGTTGCGGAGAAGAAAGACTTTTACAGAGACTTTACAGAGACTATAGACAATGTTGCAGAGACGAGAGGCAGTGTTGTGCCCTTAACACTACATATTGCTTACGACTAGGTGAGTACAACCAGGTCATTAAACATACATACATATGCAAATACACGAAAACACACATAAACAAACAAACGCATCCACAACAACAAATACACAAGCGTGACGCGGACGAAGCCAGGAGTAAACTATAAAATTTTGTTGAATACAACTCTCGAGTGGAGAGTCAAGAATCCAACCTATAATGGTGAGTATAATACCTTGGGCCGGCCCGGGGACATTGATCTCTACCTCTAGCGTGGGGCAACCTGTCATCTGAAAAATAACGTCGATTTTGGCCGTTTGCCCGTATGACCGAAAATGGACGTAATTTCAAAATTTAAAAAAAAATGAAAAAAAAAATTGATTTTTTTCTCAAAACAGTAAGTTAAGGGTCCTCTGATAGGTTAGGTGGGCAGGCAATTTTCCGAAAGTTTCAAAACGTAATTAAAAGATGTTAATTGAAAGTGTCCTCTCCTAACCTTTCCAAGTAAGCCGGAGGACTCAGAAACGGAACAGTACGTCATTTTCGTGAGCCGACTTCATTTAAAATTACGTCTATTTTTGGGCCATAGCGCGCATAAGACTGAAAAGCGACGTTAGTTTTCAGAAGACGGGTTGGGTGGAGGGCCACCAGACACCTCCACTCACCTTACTCATCCACTCACCTTACTCATCCACTCACCATACTCCTCCACTCACCATACTCCTCCACTCACCATACTCCTCCACTCACCATACTCCTACACTCACCATACTCCTACACTCACCATACTCCTACACTCACCATACTCCTACACTCACCATACTCCTACACTCACCATACTCCTCCACTCACCATACTCCTCCACTCACCTTACTCCTCCACTCACCATACTCCTCCACTCACCATACTCCTCCACTCACCATACTCCTCCACTCACCATACTCCTCCACTCACCATACTCCTCCACTCACCATACTCCTCCACTCACCATACTCCTCCACTCACCATACTCCTCCACTCACCATACTCATCCACTCACCATACTCATCCACTCACCATACTCATCCACTCACCATACTCATCCACTCACCATACTCATCCACTCACCATACTCATCCACTCACCATACTCATCCACTCACCATACTCATCCACTCACCATACTCATCCACTCACCATACTCTACACTCACCATACTCCTACACTCACCATACTCCTACACTCACCATACTCCTCCACTCACCATACTCCTCCACTCACCATACTCCTCCACTCACCATACTCCTCCACTCACCATACTCCTCCACTCACCATACTCCTCCACTCACCATACTCCTCCACTCACCATACTCCTCCACACACTTAATCACGTAATTATGCAGTTCAGTTTTGGTCTCCGTACTATAGAATGGATATAAATTCACTAGAACACATCCAGCGTAGGATGACAAAGTTAATCCCCCAAATTAGAAACCCGTCATATGAAGAAAGCTTGACAAAGATTAAATTACATTCTCTAGAAAGGCCAAGAATTAGGGGTGACCTGATAGAGGTGTATACGTGGATGAATGGGCATAACAAAGGGAATATTAATAGGGTATTAAAAGTATCAGCAAAAGACAGAACACGAAACAGTGGATATAAAATTAATATGTTTAGATTGATAAAATACATGGGTAAATACTGGTTCAGTAACAGGGTTGTTGATTTGTGGAACCAATTACTACGTAACGTTGTGGAGGTGGGGTTCCTCGATTGTTTCAAATGTGGGTTGGACATGTATATGAGTGCGACTGGGTGGTTATATATATGAGCTGCCTCGTATGGGCCAATAGGAATTCTGCAGTTATCTTTATTCTTATGTTCTTATGGACAGATTAACGGTTTGCTATCGGGGAACAGGAATTGGTGACATTGGTACTAGCATGAATGGTATAATGCTGGAAATGGGAACAAACCCATTATTTTTATCAGTGCCAGGGGAAATGATGCTGGACGAGTTAAGAGCGAGGACTTTATAAAGAGGGTTCAAGACAGCCATAGAATTAGTTAGGAGCAAGGGAGCAATCCAGATCATATGAGGCATTCATCCAAGAAATGGAATTGGAAATGAATGGTTGTCGAGGGCACTTTGTGTCAATTGCTGACTGGACAAATAATGCAAATCAAATGCAATATCATTCATAGATAACTGGGAACACTTCTAAGGAAGAAATAACATGTATGCTCGGGATGGGGTGCATCTTTGTAGGGCTGGGGTTGTTGCTGTTGCGAACTCGTTGGAACCTGTGGTGGGAGGGTTTTGTTTGAGTTTAAACTGTTAGTAGATAGTGGTATGTTTGTTGAGAGTTTGGTCCACTAGGCTGTTGCTGGCAGCGGCCCGCAGGCCCACATATCCACCACAGCCCGGTTGGTCCTGCACTCCTTGGAGAAAATTATCTAGTTTTCTCGGATGTCCACGGTAGTTCCGGCAATATTTCTGATGCTCGCTGGGAGGAGGTTAAACAACCGCGGATCTCTGATGCTTATACAGTGTTCTCTGCAGTCTCAGAAAGTATCGGAATGTAGTCTCAAAGAGTGAATCAAAACTGAGCCACACACAAACTATTTGGCAAGAATTTAACGAAAAACAAATAATCTTATAATAAGAGTTATATATAGGTCACTGTTACGGCCACTTAGGACCAGGTTCTTAATGTTGCAACCTCTTTTACTGTATCCGACCCCAAGTCGGTAGTATGCTTTCAAGAACTGGCTGTATAGTTGTGGGGGTTTTCTTTTTTGCTTTCACGACTGCAATGCGTACGTCGCCAATGCACATGTGGCAGACGCTTCACGAAACTGTCTGAATTAGTAGAACAGAAAATACGAGAGCAACCGTACAGGGCCTGGGAGCAAGGTCGAGTTAGAGTCCTTGTGGGTCTCTTCTCAGGGCCTCACCTGGTCCTGCTCCACGTTGATCGTTGGAATCTCCTCAATGATTTAACACTTTAAGGAACTCCTAGGGTCCTCATCACATTTATAGTTTAGTGAATTTGGCAACTCGGTGTTGAAGACACTTAGAGCTGAAGGCTTGAGTAATATTGGCAGTATTCGGAAGTGGTTCAACGGAAACACCGCATAAAGCTTAACAGTAGTTTATTTACTAACTTAACCACTAATACACAGGGTGCTTGATTTACTTTAGATTGGCGTCAGCAAAGTTATGGTTATATTAGCGAGACTCTTAACGTCTGGCTAAACGACTCGTATCCACTCGTGGAGAAACACCTAACTTAACACAGTTGACAGCCAATCACTAACACAGCAACCTAACTGCTGGTATGCAAAGGGATCACAAGAGTTCCAACCGGATACTCAGTAATGATGATATGCAATAAATCACAAATACACTGTCAATGTGACAGGCAATAACATGCACAATAATAATGTCACACAATAACTAAATGTGTGGTGTATGTGAAACTCACATTCACAGACGAGTGAAATGCCGTGATACCACACAGATAACACTCATACACCGTCGATTCACCTATAACCTGTGACAGGTATAAGAAGGTGAGAACTGTGGTTGATACCTCAGATCAACACAGACACAATAAAACAATAACAAGATCTTGTACTTACAGATAAGGTACCTTTCCTTACTCACTCACTCACTCAGGCACATTTATACAAGCACTCGTAGGTGGCCTGATAGTTGGTTTCGCTCGTAGACACGGAGGGTACTCGCAGTGTCTTGAGATGATTTCGTGAGTAGGGTGTGCTGTATGCTTAACAGACAGACACACGCACACACACTGGCACTGGCGGTGAGTAAGGTGGTGACGTCATGTAATACAGTGAGGGCAATGGCGGGCGGCTCAAGGCTTCTCGCTCGGGACAGAGTGGCGGCTGGCGGCGGCTGTGGTACCATGCAGGTACACTTGTGGTAAAGTCACACACAGATTATTTAGGCGGCGGCACTGCCTTAGTTCACTCTAAGTCACTCACAACGATCTTTGTCACCAGGGGTTACCTGATACCAGTCTGTTTCGCTCTGGAGATTAGTCACTTTGGGCTTCTGAACAATATACTCACACTCGTGATTCTGGGTGAGTGTGGGGTATATCGCAAAGACGCCGAGTTTAACTTGACGGTGAGGAATGGACGGTGTTCAGCCTATTGGCCGAATAGACAGAACAGAACACGTCCTCTTTGCAAGAGAACCCTCATGAGAATACTTTTTCCTGAGGCTCAGAGCATCTTGTAGGGCACAACACAAAAAGAGTTACAATTTGACCAATAGCATTGCAGCAAATGAGCGGGACCCAATCATACTGACCATTCGATGATCAGTAGGAGAGGTGACATCATGAACACGTCATAGCTGTTATTCACCATCGCGCTGGTTGACCCCAGAGGTTAGACGGTCGCTGGCATCTCCCCTCTCTCTCTCCGCACCAGCCAATGTACTCACTGACCCTTGGTGGCAAGTATGCTTAACTCCCTGTATCTACTTCCTGTCTGGACATACGGCGGCCTCCGTATTATGAAAGTGCTCCTGGTTAAGTGGGCATTCTGGAGATACCCAACATGCCAGGTCACTATCCAAGGTTAAGAGAAATGGGCTTGTGCACAAGATCATGCAGTGCACTGCAATGAGCCATTCTAGTCAGCTGTGGAAGAATCTTGGGAGACATACTCCCACATCAGTGCAATAAAGAATAGGGGAGGATAAACAATACACTGTTCCCTTTACCAATATATTCACCGTCACCATAAATAAATATATATTTTAAAATTATTCCTCCACTTATAAGTGTAGAAATAATTTTAAAATAGTGTATGTGTATTTTAAAATTTTAAAATACAGTAGTGTCGCTTTCACACAGGACACAAGCATATGCAGTGTTCACCAACTCCAGTGTTCCTCCGCCCAGTACCTCATCGTCATGGTCATCCTCATCGTACTGACAAACACTGGCGAATTCACCTTTTACATGGGCCAGTCCACCGATACAGTATCACCAGGTGCCAACACCCCATTTCCGCTCTCCAGGCACTCACTGGCAGAGGACTTCAGCTACACACTGACCGGGGTCTCAAGCAACCATATACAGGGGTAGTGACTACACTGGCAGAAGCCTCTAGCAGCTTGCTAGCAGCACTTCACAATAGGCACCTCACTGTCGTCCACAGTGTGTCTTACTGATGTTATCAGTAGCGATACGTTTTTGTTGTCATAGAGAGCTAGTGAGAATTTGGTGGTGGTGGTCCTTACGATGTTGTCTAGGGAGTATGAGGAGTAAGGGAAACAGCCTAGTACACAGGTAACAAATTTATACGTATAAGACACACATGAATACATTTAAAAAGGCGTTTTCCTTACAACATAAGATCACTATGTATTATAAACTTAAGTGGCTCTGACCACCCCACGGCTCACTGTCCCATTCTTGGTGTCATGCACCCAGCCACGAACCGCTATCATCCAATGACATATTTTTGCCTCTAGGAAACCTGGACTCTTATAAAACCTCTCCAACTTCTGTAGTATTACTCTACCCAATCTTGCAACCCTGGTTATAGACAAGGATAGGCTTATCTGACTGTACGGCCGGAGAAAACCCCTCAAATAGCAGGAACGGTCGGCAGCGATACACCTCCCCCTCCAGTCAAGATGGCGTCCACCTCTCTTGCATCTTCGCCCCTTAATACTCTATTCTTTACCTATGCAATCAAACGCATTAATGATTTTATTCACTATATTCCCCATGCATACTTTTTGATAGAGTCCATTTTTCCCTTACTTAGGCTTTTCCAGTTCACATTATTTCTGATGATCTCCAGCTGAGAAGGCACTACTTTACTGAGCGGAGTATTAATGGTGACTCGCGGCCTCTCTGATCTCAGCTGGGGATTTATACTAATAAACACTCTCCACTGAGTCCTCCAACATTTTATAACCGAAACCAACCTCCATAGGAGGTAAGGTTCGTAACACACAGCTCTTCCAAGACAATCCCGGGTACACCAATCTATACGAGCACTGCATATATTAGCAGCTAACACACTGCTCAGATCGATGGCAGCTTACTTAGTCTTCATCCAGGACCAAGCAAAGATTACGTGGACTGCCCAAGGTAAACTGCCTTCCTCAGCACAACTGCCTCCACACGTCTCTTCTGTGAACATAAAACGTCATCAATTAGATGGACGGTACACTGGGGAAACTATGAGGTAGCACTCATTCACTGGGGAGTTGACAATATGCTTGTGTCACAACCTAGATGGTGCTGATTGTGACACGCCACCCACCAGAGGTCATCCACATCGACCTCTCCTTCTAACTAGGGCAGGAAACGGGAGCCATTGATCGCTACCACGCAACCACCAACAGATGGCGTTGTCCACATAGCATCCAATATCAGAGGAACTGAGGTGCCGACCCAAAGATGGCGCCGAAATCGCTACTCCATACTCCAATGAAGGTAGCGATACCTCCCCATCTCCCCATCAAAAAGAATTTGGTTTGATTTCTACAAAGAAAATAAACCAAAGTAGTAGGTTTAAATACAACCAATCAGACGTATGTAGACAATGGACCAATGTTGAGAGGAAGTCCTGCTTGAGGAGCTGCACTGTGTTGTGACCAAAGTGATAACCAAGACCATGGGCAATGATCTAACTGATGTGAACTCCAATGATCTGACTGATGTTCCTGTCAGGAGCAAAGTTACCTATGAACTTTAAGTAATATTAGTACCGAGGTTCTGCAGGGGATTGAAACACTTGGACGAACAGACAACATCGCCCTGA
>WNGS01162538.1:66902-92943 GCA_020271785.1 Procambarus virginalis | reverse complement strand
TCTGCATCTTCATTATTTCCAGCTTGACACTGCGCCTACTGCCACTGGATCCCCGGCTGCTGCCACCGGTACTCAGGTTCTCTCCCACACTGGCAGTGTCTGTGGCCGCTCTCTCCGAAGGCTTCATCACGTGCCTTGAGCTGTGCCATGATCTCAAGTCTTCTTTCTCCCACTTTGGAAGCTCTCAACTTGATCCCAAAGTGGTCGGCGATCGTCTGCAGCTGTGCCTTGGTGCACTCCTCCAGTACTTGTTCGTCTCTCGTGTCGATAAACTGGCTACTTTATCATCCTCCATCTTGTGACAATGAGTGAAAACTTAGGCCTGATATTAATACCACAATTACAACCTTGATCTTGCTCGTGATCCTGGCAAGGTCGCCAATGTCGGGGTGTCACGGTTCTCGTTAGTGAAGGGTTAAAGCAACAGTAGACTGGATCTCCTCTCCAGGTGTTGCTCCGACAATACCCTTACTCACCGTCGTTCTACGGGTCTTCCCTCGATCCTCTAGGCTCCACTGCACGCCCCGGAGAGTACCCCAGTCGATCTCACAACCGGCCTTAAATTGCAAGATGAGTGGGGCACAGATCGTTCCCTCAATCTGTGGCCCGCCCCGACACAGAACTCTTACACAGCCTTTAAGGTCGCCAACTGGTGTTTTTAGGTGTCCAGTAACACTGCAGTGGTGAGGTGTAATTGTGGTAATTGTGCAAACAATATGGTATCAGGCAGGTCACTCTGCTTTTACTTCATTACACGGTCACAAGATAAATGGAGGGGATGATATCAAACACCAAAGAGTTTTGGTATTTTACTTAAAAGACAACGAGAAATATATATGCATCAATGTATCAGGAACATATATGACAACTGCTCAATTCATAGCAGAATAATCTGGAGCGCACCGATATGGCAACACCGGCAGCGCCACGCGTCACCTGTCAGATGTCAGCTGACCGGGACCCTCGCGATCGTGAGAACGGACTAGTACTTGTTTTCTAATTCTATCACGATCCCCGTTTATTTAACTTTTTCGCAAAACACTGTATTCAACATTCACATGGCATACTTATGATTTCACTGGCCTCACGATCAGTATCTTGTTCACACTGCGCTCACAGTGACTTTTCACCGTACCAAAAGATTACTCTATTCTTAATAATATTTACTGTGAATGCACTCGCTTGATCACTGAACTTTTCTTTAATCTATACTTTCTCTTAAAGATTTATCACTGGCAATCACTTCACGTATATGATACTATTCAGTACACAGGCATGTACATAGATAAATCATTGATCGAATCAATACACAATACACAGGCATATATATATATATAAAGGCATTTATAAATAGATCATGGAGATCAATACACAGGCATTTATATCAATAAATCATGGAGATCAATACACAGGCATTTATATCAATAAATTCTAGGCTCATAGCCTAACACCAATATCTGGTTTACTACCAATATATATAATAATAATAATCACAGGAAATTAATAATAGTCACAGTAAATTCTTTGATGAATCCTGGTGCTTGCACACACCCACACATAGATATATATGTAAACTGATACTGTGAGCGCTCTGGGTAGCCTCACCACACACTGTGCTCTCTGTGACTTAGACTCAGGTGAGACTTGCTCACGACATATAAAATATCCTGACAAGAAAATATATAGCTAACTAAAGGGGAAATGGGAGGGTAACTGTAAACACCTACTTCACCTATCCTAGGATGACAGTTGGGTTGTAGCTCCTGGTCCAGGCTCTCGCCTCGTTCACCCTCCAGAAACACAAGCCAACGCCTTAGGATTTTCGTGTCTCTCGCCGCTTTCTGTACACTGCAGGTCCGTGCTCCTTCCTCTACAGTACGTCGCAGGGTTGAAGTCGGTCTCCTGGCCGTCAACTTTCCTCCCAACTACGGCAGCCAGCCTACGTCTCGGCGGTCGTCGCACGTTTCCCAATTAGTCCTTGTCACTGTACTCCCAGAGGAACTGCTTCTCACCACTACGAAGTCACTGTGAAGTTATCAGCCGTCCCAGACGATACTGCTTAAGCTCCACACGCACAGCACCCGACTTCAGAGCACTTGAAGCTCACTTCACTGTCAATTCCCTCGTCGTCTAGATATATCGCTAGGTATTTGGGAAGACTTCTCGACGTGCTTGCATCCAACTGTTGACTCGTAGGGTTCCACGAAGGTGGGGTTACTGTCAAACTTGACAGGATCGTCGATCACACGTTCAACCTGGTTGACAAGGCAGTCAACTCGGTTCACTCACGGTGGATTGCCCCGGCCACTAAGCTATCTCTTATACTGGTGAACTGCCAAGGACGTCACACGTCGATGCCCGGCCCACTTCTTGCAACGCACCTGTCCCTGAGCACTTGTTGCTCAATATTCTGTCAATTCCTTATCTGAGCCACATCAGGGTTGCAGGAAGACCTCACAGAGTGCGCGCTAACAACTGGAGACGCTTACATCCACTGGAGTTTGGTAAATCCGTCACTCTGACAGGATTACCGGATCGCACGTCCTGCCTCTCGGACGTGTCGTGAAAGACTGAACTCGCCAAGGCGCCACCACAGCTGGACCCCCATGCCTATGTGACGTCACTTTTTCCAAAGTCGGTTTTCATTGGCTCCCAGTGCCACGTCGCTGACGGTGGCCAATCTGGCGACACTGACGTCACACAGTTTTGGCGTGAGAACAGACTCGCCAGCGCCATATTGGCTCCCTAAAGGGCCTATCCCACAGGCCAAAATACTATATTTTCGCAAATTTCTCGGCTCATCGAGAATACTGTTCTCTCCCACATATGTTCAACTGATGCCTGCAAGGTAGAGAACGCTCGGGAATAGTGGACATGACTCTTACAGCAGGCGTGGGAGAATTAGAAGGGGGGGAACACCGTCACAGTATACAATATTTTTTGTTGTTCCATTTTCTGTGGAGATATAGAGATTGTCTGGTTTGCCGACTCCAGAACACGGAACATATAATTGTCCACGGAGAAGCAATTAATGTCTAGATATAAACTACACAATTATAAAGATTGGCCCTGAGCTTTGTTGATGGTAATTCCAAACGCCAATCGAATTAGAAATTACAATCTCTAAATTTAAAATGGCATATCTGTTGGATTCATAGGAATGCGAGGAATGAGGAACTCTTCACTTTTAAAAGGTCCTGTCAAGATTGTTGCTTCTACGACATTGCTGATTAATTTTTTCGCTGCAAGGAACGTGACGTTGCAAGGTTTTGGCTGGTTGATATTTCGCAACATGATAATTGGCACGCCGATTTTCAATTGACACACGTGTTATGGTATCCCTGGCAGATCGAGTGAATTAAAAAATTATGTTGGATAATTAACCGCTTCATCTGCTTCCTCAACAGTGTCGAGGGACTTGTATGCGACCACCTTGCTTTGAATGTTAGACCGAACAATATTGTTAAGTTCGTAGTTCTTGGCCGCAAGAAGAGCTCGTTCATTCAGCCAATCGTGATTCTTATAATTGGTTTGAATATTGGGAAATACTTTTTCAAAAAATTTTTCTTTTGACGTCACTAAATTGTAGAAGTTATGAGGTAATGAAATTCGTCTTGAGGTCAGATCAACCGGCACGTTTCCGTTCTCAATTAATAGAAATTGATGTGAGAATATCCCAGTTGATGGATCGTTTTGCTATTTGACACGCATATTTGTAGTTAATTTTAATGTCTTTACGTGGCGCCACAAAGTAGAGTATTTCAGGCAAGCATTTATTTCGTCCGCTGGTGTCGATCGAGGAATTACAGGTAATGTTTGCCTGAAATCTCCTGCAAGTAATATTAATGTGTTCCCAAATGGTCTGATGTGTCTACGCAAATCTTGCAATGATTGATCAAGAGCCTCGAGCGATTTTTTGTGGGTCATTGTGCATTCATCTCAAACAATAAGTTTGCATTTGTGCCATGCTTTTTCCATGCCGGATGCTTTGGATATGTTGCACGTGGGAGTTTCAATGAATTGCATGTTCAATGGCAATTTCATAGCCCAAGTAGCAGTTCTTCCACCTGGTAGCAATGTCGCAGCTATTCCAGACGATGCAAGAGTTAAGGTTATGCCATTTTGGGATGGAAATGCTGCCAGAATCAATCTAATTAGGAAGGTTTTACAGTTCCTCCTGGCACATCTAAAAAGTTTGTTCCAAACCCATTATTGACAGTTTGAATTATTTGATTGTAAATGCCTTTTTGCTCAAGCGTTAGCTTAGGAATGTTTGACTGCACATAAGACAACAGATCACCCATGTTGTAGTTTTATTCAAGATGCAATTTTACATCGAACGAAGCAGCAGCAGATCGATTCGGTGATGGCATTTCCAATTGATTTAGAACTTTGTTCGCGATTTCTAAGCACAAATCTTCAGTCATGATCAACCCTTCATTGTAGATTTCTGATGTAAAATCTATGTTCAATTATGAATTTTCCTTGCATATTCGACGGATAATATCTTCAGCCATGTGCAATTTATATTTCTCCCATAACTCTGATGGAGACGAAGGAGAGCAGGCGGTCAATATGATTGCAAACAATGCTCGAATTTGATTTGGATGTGACGTGTTGGATGCGTTATTAATTCATGCATCCCAGTGTCGGTCGTTCTCCAATAAATTCAGAGCTTGACATGCACTACGGAAAGTGGCATGTGTTACGCCGTTGACAAATCTCAATGGCTGGAAATACGTGGAACCGGGCACGTTTATCAACAGCATGGGAAGAAAGAAGCATTCATCTTGACTGGGATGCACGGTGTACAGTCTGCTTATCGTAGTTTATTTAAATATGCCAGGTTGTCCGTCGACTCTCTCTCCTTGTTTGCGTCGTTCAAATGATTTTCTACTCGCATTCTATGTGTAATACGTAGGCACGTCCGAATACAGGAGTGTTTTCGCAAACGTGTCATTTTGATATAACGTGAAAAAAACAGTTAACGTTGTAGCCGGTGGATTCATGGCTCTTTGTTGCACATTTGCAGCTGTGAAATAAACGTGTTGTCCATTTTCTTGTTTTCAAAACAAAAACAAAAAACACTAACGAAATATTTCAATTCAAACGCAGATCAATCGTCACAGCTCAAATTCACGACCAATTGCACTGAAAAATAAGAACAGTTAAGAAAAAAGAAATGAAAAACAATGAAAGAAGAAACAAATAAGTTATACACACGAAATGAACGGTATGGTAAAAAACACAGATCAAATCCAACGTAACGTCTCACAATACAATTAAATCAAAATGAAAATAAATCAAAATCTACGAGAATTCAATTTATCAATGCAATCGGGAACATTGAAATGGAATCGTGACATATTTTGTGTATCATGCGTTGCTCTTACATGCAACAGATGGTGCTGTTTTTCAAAAAAACACATATTCTCACCTATCACAGGTGTGACATCTAAATAGTATGTATATTAAAACACGCACGTATTCGAATGGAATGTTGTGTCAAAATTTCAAAGCAATCGGGGAAGAAATTTCGGAGATTACAACGTGTGTTGCTCCAACGTCCTACAGATGGCACAGTTTTTCAAAAAAGCATGTTTTTTCATGTCTCAGGTAAGGCATGTATATAGTAGGTATATAAAAACACTCGCCCACTTGAATGCAATGTTGTGTCAAAATTTCAAACCAATCGGTAAGGTTTCGAAGATTTCCCTCACATGAAAAACACAGCTTTTCAAAAAAAATCATGTTTTTTCATGTCTCAGGTGAGGCATGTATATAGTAGGTATATAAAAACACTCGCCCACTTGAATGCAATGTTGTGTCAAAATTTCAAACCAATCGGTAAGGTTTCGAAGATTTCCCTGACATGAAAAACACAGCTTTTCAAAAAAGCATGTTTTTCCCCGTCACCAATGTGACATCTATATAGTATGTATATAAAAGCCCGCTCGGATGCGAATGGAATGTTGTGTGAAAATTTCAAGGCAATCGATGAAGATCTTTCGGAGATTAGCAATTTTGAACAAACGAACATTTCCATTTTTATTTATATAGATAGTAGACAGTGGCTCACAAAACTCCTCTTTGCATTGTTTAAGTACCCCTGGCAAACACTTCATCCGGCCCTGGGGATTTGTTTGGTTTGAGTTTAACAATTTGTTTAATTACATCCTCCCTGGTAACTGCCTAACTAGTCAATCTGTCCTCATCCCCACCCACATAGACTTGTTTGGGTGAAGGCATATTGTTAAGTTCCTCTTTAGTAAATACAGATATAAAATATTTATTAATTAAAAATACTACTAATTTCTTTATCATTATCTGTCATTTGACCTGTCTCAGTTTTTAATGAACCTATCCTTTCCCTAATCTTTGTCCGGTATTACTGGAAAAACCCTTTAGGATTTGTCTTTGCTTGCTCTGCTATGTGAACTTCATAGTTTCTTTTTGCTTTCCTTATCTCTTTTTTAGTATTTCTAACCCGTTGAACGAATTCCTGTTTTAAACTGACTTCCCCATTCTTAATCCTTTTGTACCATGCTCTCTTTTTACCTATATGGTTCTTCAGATCCTTTGTTATCCACTTTGGATCATTAGTATTCGATCTATTTAATTTATATGGTATAATACGTTCCTGTGCTTTGCTTAGAATATTTTTAAATAGGTTATATTTTGAATCCACATCGAAAACCCCTTTTACGTCACCTATCACTGGGTTCACGTCTAGCTGGCCCACACCCCATACCCAAGACTTCCAAATCTATTGTGACGGTAAAGTAGTGGAGTATGGTGTTCGGCAGTCCTCCAATGGCAGGTGTCAAAGCCAGGTCACATACAACCAAAAAAAAAAAGAATGACTGCTTGCCTGTTTGTGGTAAGGTAAGGGAAGACACACAAAACACAAAGTATGAACAATGAAATTTAATTACGCTAGAAAACAAATTTAAATAAAGACAATTCCTTGGCATTGAAATAGTGCAAAAAATAACAAGTGAAAATAACATATAACAAAAATGATTAAGAGACTGGTTACGTTAACAGGAATACAAAGAATTAATAAATGGTGCTGGGAATATTAGCGCAAGCTAAGAACCGCTACTTGATACACGAGGTATATCAATTAGATGTTTGCAGCATCGAGCACAAGAATATTCTGAGGAAGGTCTCTTGGTATGACCTAGACGTTGACTTGGGTAGATGGCGTGCGTGGTGCGAAGCAGAAGTGGTGTGATCTTGACCAACCAATCAGAATGCAGACAGGCCAACACTGGTAGTTAGCTCGTTGAAGTGTCGCGCTGAGCCGGTGAGGAGAAGTGTGGGGGGTGCAGGAGTGGGGGGTATGCAGGTGCGTGTGTCTGCCTTGACAAACGTTTTGCTACTACTGAACGTATCTTGAATGTAGCAATGAACGTGACGATGAAGGGAAGAGCAGGCTCAATCTCTCTTGAAAGAGATTATCGTCACAACTCTCCCCCGAAGCCTGTGGTTCCGGAAGAAGTCACGTTCTCGGGAGGTAGAGTGGTAGGTGGAGCTGCCTCTACCTCATGAACTCTGGAGAGGGTGTCGGCGATGATGTTGTCAGACCCCTGCAGAATTTATATCTGTTAAAACTTTCATCCTCCATGTCGACATGGAGGATGAAAGGCTTCGTGGTATCTGGCGAGGCGAGAATAGGATTAGAACAGAGCATGAATTTGAGTTGTTCGAAGGCAACGGTTTGTTGCATGGTCCAATTATACTGTTGCTTGGGACTGGTTAAGGTGATTAAGGGTGTTGCTACCATACTAAAGTTCCTCACAAACCTACGGTAATATGAGGCAAGACCAAGGAAGCGCAGGAGCTGCTTCCTGGTAGTAGGCTGTGGATACTCTTTGATAGCTTGAGTGTGGATATTTAACGGAGCCAGGCTGCCACTCCCCATTACATGACCCAGATAACGCACTTTACCTTTGGCAAAGGTGGACTTGCCCAGGTTGATGGTGAGGCCGGCTGTCAGGAGCTTGGCGAACAATCGTTGCAGCTGGAGCAGATGTTCGCTCCAGGTGTTGGATGCTACAACGATATCATCCAAATAGGCGTAGGTGTTATCCAAGCCCTGGATGATGCGGTTGACAGCTCTCTGAAAGGTGGCCGGGGCATTGCACAGTCCAAAGGGAAGGCGTTCATATCTGAAAAGTCCGAATGGGGTAATGAAGGCAGATATTTCTTTGGCTCGCTCCGTTAAGCACACCTGGTAATACCCCTTGAGCAAGTCCACCTGGGACAGGTAGCGGGCATTACCAATGGCGTCGAGGATGTCATCAATCCTAGGTAATGGGTACGCATCTTTGATTGTCACACTGTTTAACTTTCGATAATCAGTACACAGCCGGATCTTACCTTGGGGTTTTGGTACCAAGATACATGGTGAGGCCCAGGGGGACTCACAAGGGGTAGCCAGTCCATGGTCTAGGTCTCTAGGAGGTACTGTACCTCAGCACGCATGACTTCCTTCTTGCTAGGGCTGATTCGGTAGAATGGTTGGCGAATCGGCTGGGTGTCAGGTAGCAGTTGGATGTCGTGAAGAGTCACAGTACACTCTTGTGGATCATCTCGAAACAACTCCTGATGTTCTCTGATGATTTTGATGAGTAAAGCACTATTATCGTCCTGAAAGTAATTATGGATATCAGTAAGGATTTCCGAGTTGGAAAGCGCTGCCTGTGTGTCAGTGCTTTCGGGAGGAGAAGCAGGGAAGGTCTCACTGTGGCTGTATGGACCTGTAAAGGTGGAGTAGTTGATTAGCACAATGGGAGGAGTACCATGATAAAGCTTCAGCAGGTTGACGTGGCACAACTGGGTCTTCTGCCGCCTATCGGGGGGCTCGAGAACGTAGTTGTGATTATTCCTGCACTCCTTGACACGGTAGGGTCCTGAAAACCTGTTTTGTAAAGGAGAACCTGGGATAGGGAAATAAGCTAGAACGAAGTCTCCCTGTTTAAATTTCCTTACTTGGCTGTGCTGGTCGTAATGAGTCTTCATCCTCTCTTGGGCTTTCAGTAGGTTGTTTCTGGCAAAGGAATGCACCCTCTCGAGAATGTGTTGGAGGTTTTGAAGAAACTGGGGCACATTCTGATGCTCACTGAAGGTGGCATCACGTAGAGAGTCCTTGAAAGCCTTGAGAGGAGTACGGCACTTACGTCCGTAGAGCATCTCATAAGGAGATACTCCTAGTGACTCATTGGGAAGACTTCTGAAAATACACATGATGAGATCAAGTTGCTTATCCCAATCCTTAGAGGTCTCATTGCAAAACTTTTTTAGGAGTGCTTTGATAGTCTGATGACTACGCTCAAGAGAACCCTGTGAAGCAGGATGATAGGGGCTGGACAGTACCTGTTTGATGTTGAACTCCTCCAGTGTCCGTTTGAAGAGATCACTGGTGAAGTTGGTGCCACAGTCGCTCTGAATCTCCCTCGGAAATCCATACTGGGTGAAGATCTTCAGCAAATTTTTCACCACTGTAGCAGCCGTAATGTTCTTTACTGGAACTGCTATGGGGAATCTGGTGGTAGGACACAGGATGGTTAAGATATAGGCGTTGCCGGAACTGGTCCGAGGCAAAGGACCAACACAGTCAATAATAAGTCTGTGGAAAGGTTCCTCAGGCACCTGGATGGGTGTCAGTGGTGCTCTGGGGATAGAAACGTTCGGTTTACCTGCCATCTGACATACGTGACAGAGTTTGACATGTTGTTTGACATCATTAACCATACCTGGCCAGTAGTAGTCTTGTCGAATCCCATGGTAGGTCTTGTTAAACCCGTAGTGTGATAGTGCTCCGTGGGCCAGGTGTAGAATAGTGGGCCGCAGGCTGGTAGGAATCACTAGTTGTTCAATGTTGGCCCAATCGTCCTCTTCCTTCAGTTTACTGGGTCTGTATCTACGGTAGAGAAACTCGTTCTCTAGGAAGAACCCAAAGAATACTGTCAGATTGAGTCTCAGCCTGAAAGAATAATGGTGTCAAGGTAAGATCTTCCCTCTGTAACTTACGGAACTCCAAAGCGGTCAGATTTGGGGGTAGTTTCAGAGGGTCTTGAGGGACAGCGGTAGCAGTAGAGTCAGCTGGTTGCGGCCGTGCAGCTTGAGCACGGGTGGTCACCAAAACAGGAGGAGAAACTTCATCACTCTCTTGAACCTTTGCTGGAACATGCTCAAAAATCGGATTATCCATCACAGAGGTACACACCTAGGGGTTGTCCTTGACGATCAGGTTGGTCGGTTGCAGGTCTTCTGCCAAGTCGTTGCCCAGGAGAAGTTGCACTCCAGGCATGGGAAAAGGCTTTTCCCTGACGGCGACTTGGACTTCACCGGTCACGAAGGGACAATCCAGGTGGACTCTGGCGAGAGGATAAGGAGTAGTAGCAGTGAGGTCAGTGATGAAGACAGTTTCTCCGGTGTAGGCGACGTTGGGCACAGCTGATTTCAAGACTATTGATTGAAGAGCCGCTGTGTCCCTCAAGATCTTAAGTCCAAAACGTCCCTCAGAATCTGAACCGTTGGTAGTGATAGTTCCAGGATACAGATGTTTACTGAAGAGAGAAAGATCATTAACATGAACACCAACATTCATTACAGGCTTACCGGACTTAGGAGGAGTCTGTTTGGGTTTGGTGGATTCAGTAGTACCTTTGTATTGAGACTTACCACATTTTTCTATGGTATGTCCATAGAGTCTACAATACTTACAGTACAGTTGCGAGGTACCTTGATCTGGGCTCACTTTCTCGTAACTGTACCAAGACTTCTTACTGGTAGGTGGTTCTGGTGTCAGCCGGTGGATGAGGCTGTAAGTGTCAGCCGACTTCGCGCATTTCACTAGGTCGGTCTCTTCCTTATCTGCTAAATATAAACGGACAGGAGGAGGTACACGCCTCAAGAATTCTTCAACTAGCATGAGGTTGACGAGTTCTGGAAAAGTAGAGACATGTGCTGCCTCCAGCCATTTCATAAAATATCTCCGTTTGGTGTTGGCAAATTCTAAGAAGGTGGTGGTACTTGCCTTTATGTAGTCACGGAATTTTCGTCGGTAGCTTTCGGTGGAGAGAAGGTAGGCGTCCAACACGGCTTGCTTCAGGGTCGGGTAGTCATTCTCAGACGCCAAAGTGCTGAGTGTGACTGCTGCTCTACCTGTAAGATGTACTCGGAGAAGGGTAGCCCATTGGTCGGTAGGCCAACTAAGTTGATTAGCAAGGGTCTCAAAGGTTGTAAAAAAAACATCAACCTCCGACTCTACGAACGGTGGCATTAACTTACTTGCATGGGAGACATTGAAACTTGGAGGAAGACTAGCTGCAGCTTGTTGGCGTTGAGCTTGGTGTGTAGTCCAACGTGAGTTCTCTTTGACGACATTCTAGAGCCAGATCCGCTTGTTTCTTGTCATGCTCGTGTTGCATCTCCAGGTGACGTTGTTTGAGGGCCAGCTCACGTTCTTGCTGTCCTTGGAGGAGGAGGGCCTCTCTGTCACTTTCTTCTTTCCTCAGGTGGCCTCTCGCTCCTTGAGGCGGATTTCTTCTTTCTTGAACTGGAGCTCTCTTTCTTGCTCTTCCTTCCTGATGGCAGCCTCACGTTCTCTGATTGCAGCTGCTTCCTTTTGTTGCTGTAGGGCTGCTTGTTGTTGCTCCTTCTCGAGCTTTGCGAGCTCGATTTTGAGTTTCATTGCCGTCAGATCATGCTTATCTGAAATAGTGTAATGTTCGTGAGTGTCAGAGTCTATAATCCCTTCATCTAAAAAGTGATCCAAGAGTATGTTATGTACTTCATGCTTGTTGGCTCCATGGGGAACATCTAGGTGATACTCATGTGCAAGAGTTATCAATTCGGTCCTCTTGGCATGACGTAAGTTCTCTATTTCACCTGCTGGATTTGAACGGAAAGCTTGGATACGAAACATGGTGAAATTAGCAAATAAATGTGACACGAATATACTGTGGTGATATGGTGAATGTCAGAAACAGGAAAACGTGGCAACTGGTACCTATCCTGTGGAATTGTTAACAATTAAAGTTAATTCAAGATGGTAAATGATTAAGGTCGCAGGAAATCTTGTACCCGGTACTCACTGTGGGAGGATAAGGGCAAGAAAATCCTACTAATTAGTTGAAACTGAGTTTCTAAAACAAATGAAACATTTAATGGTTCCAAAAGTGAATTAGGTAGTCCAAGAATGTAGGCATACCTTGCCGAGTCTCTATAGAACATAAGCAAGTTTTCCCCACTGAAATGAAATATGATACTTACAGAATTAGCGAACTTTGTGCTCTGAAAAAAGAAAGCTAATTCCCTACCTAAGTAAATATCATCTTTCTGACCGACGAGTAGGGGTGCGAGTGTCAACTGGTGACGAGAACTATTGCGAGGTCCCAACTCGTCAATAAAGTCCGTGGCGAGAGGAACTGGCCCTCTTTATCTCCTAGAGTCGGATTGCAAAATNCCCATACCCAAGACTTTCCAATCAATTTGACCCAAAAAATTTCTTAGGCTATTAAAATCAGCTTTTCGTAAATCTGGCACTTTAACAGAATTTTCTCCTACAGGTCTATTCCATTCTATGCTAAATCTGATTTCTTTGTGATCACTGTTCCCTAGCTCACTCCCTATTTCGATGTCATTAATTTGGGTTTCCCTGTTAGTTAACACTAAATCTAAAATATTATTTTCCCGTGTTGGTTCCTTAATGTGTTGCGTAAGAAAGCAATCGTCAATTAATTCTAGAAAATCTTCTGCTTCACTATTCCCTGTTTTGTTCAACCAGTTTATTCCACTCAACTTAAAGTCACCCATGACATAAATACTGTTAGATCTAGATGCCCTAGATATTTCATCCCATAGATGCTTTGCTTCCATTCTGTCTAAATTTGGTGGCCTATATATAACTCCAATTATAATATTATTTGCTTTTTCATTTAATTCTATCCAAATAGTTTCTGTGTGTGGCTCAGTTTTGATTCCCTCTTTGAGACTACATTTCAAATTGTCCCTAACGTATATGGCTACTCCACCTCCTCGTCTAATATATCTATCTGTGTGAAATAGTTTAAATCCATTTATTTGATATTCGGCTAATAGTTCTCTATTATCAACATTCATCCACGTTTCGGTAAGTGCAATAATATCCATTTTTTCTGTGCAGACAAGAGCATTTAATTCGTTAATTTTATTTCTTAGACTTCTACTGTTTGTGTAATATACCCTAAGTGAATTGTTATTTTGATGCCCTTCTCTTTTCCTGATCATTTTGCCATTTCCTTTCTCCCGCAAACACACACTTTTATTACATCCTACCTCCAAATCAATTCCCATACCTCTATCTACTAACAGTTTAAACCCAAACAAACACCTCTAACCACTTCTTCCAACGAGTTTGCAACAGCAACAACCCCAGCTCTCGATAGATGCACCCCATCCCGAGCATACATTTCATTTCTTCCATAGAAGTGTTCCCAGTTGTCTATATAAGATATTGCATTAGATTTGCAATATCTTTCCAGCCTGCAATTGACACCAAGTGCCCTCGACATCCATTCATTTCCCACTCCCTTTCTTGGAAGAATGCCACATATGATCGGGATTCCTCCCTTGCTCCTAACTAATTTCTATTGCTGTCTTGAATTTCAGTATTAGTTCCTCACTTCTAACTCACCCAACATCATTACCCCCTACACTAATACAAATAATGGGTTTGTTACCATTTCCCGTCATAATATCGTTCATGTTTCCAACAATATCACCAATTCCAGCTCCCGGATAGCAAACTCTTAATCTGTTCCCCCTATCTCTGGCACAAAACGTTCTGTCTAAATACCTCACCTGGGAATCTCCCACAACCAAAACTCGCTTCGGTACCTCCTTAACTTTCTGAGCACCCTGAGGGACCCGCGCTTCGCCGCTCCTTGCTGATTTCTTTTCGGAGTGAACTGCTGGCTCACCACAGCACTCGTCCTCCAACACGGCAAATGAATTTGCTGTCTTTAGGGCGTCTGTAGGCGGCCTTGTCAAGGTCTTCTTAAGACCCCTGTCCCCAACGACTCTCCACGACGAGGTCCCGTTAATATTGGTCTTCTCTGTTTCCTCCCGACATTTCAGCTGTCGCACCTCCTCTCGCAAGGAATCCATCTCTGCTCTCAGAGTTCCAACCAAGTTCACCAATTCCTTCAGTACTTTAACAGAATTTTCTCCTACAGATCTATTCCATTCTATGCTAAATCTGATTTCTTTATGATCACTGTTCCCTAGCTCACTCCCTATTTCGATGTCCTTAATTTGTGTTTCCCTGTTAGTTAACACTAAATCTAAAATATTTTTTTCCGTGTTAGTTCCCTAATGTGTTGCGTAAGAAAGCAATCGTCAATTAATTCTAGAAAATCTTCTGCTTCATTATTCCCTGTTTTGTTCAACCAGTTTATTCCACTAAAATTAAAGTCACCAATCACATAAATACTGTTAGATCTAGATGCTCTAGATATTTCATCCCATAGATGCTTTGCTTCCATTCTGTCCAAGTTTGGTGGCCTATATATAACTCCTATTATAATATTATTTGCTTTTTCATTTAATTCTATCCAAATAGTTTATGTGTGTGGTTCAGGTTTGATTCCCTCTTTGAGACTACATTTTAAATTGTCCCTAACATATATGGCTACTCCCCCTCCTCGTCTATTATATCCATCTGTGTGAAATAGTTTAAATCCATTTATTTGATATTCAGCTAATAGTTCTATTTTCTACATTCATCCACGTTTCGGTAAGTGCAATAATGTCTATTTTTTCTGTGCAGACAAGAGCATTTAATTCGTTAATTTTATTTCTTAGACTTCTACTGTTAGTGTAATATACCCTAAGTGATTGTTATTTTGAGGCCCTTCTCTTTCCCTGATCATTTTGCCAATTCCTTTCTCCCACAAACACTTACTTTTATTACCTCCTTCCTCCAAATTAATTCCCATACCACTATCTACTAACAGTTTAAACCCAAACAAACGCCTCTAACCACTGGTTTCAACGAGTTCGTAACAGCAACAACCCTAGCCCTCGATAGATGTACCCCATCACGAGCATACATTTCATTTTTCCATAGAAGTGTTCCCAGTTGTCTATGAAAGATATTGCATTTGATTTGCATATCTTTCCAGCCGGCAATTGACACCAAGTGCCCTCGACATCCATTCATTTCCCATTCCCTTTCTTGGAAGAATGTCACATATGATCGGGATTCCTCCCTTGCTCCTAACTAATTCAATGGCTGTCCTGAATCTCTGTATTAGTTCCTCACTCCTAACTCGTCCAACATCATTACCCCCTTTTGTCCAACATGTCCATTCATCCACTTGTAAACCTCTATCATGTCACCCCTAACTCTTCGCCTTTCCAGTGAATGCAACTTAAGCTTAGTTAATCTTTCTTCATATGAAAGATTTCTAATTTGGGGAATTAACTTAGTCATCCTACGCTGGACACGTTCAAGTGAATTTATATCCATTCTATAATATGGCGACCAAAACTGAACTGCATAATCTAAATGGGGTCTAACCAGAGCATGATATAGCTGAAGAACCACATCAGGTGTCTTGTTACTAACGCTGCGATTAATATATCCCAGTGTCCTATTTGCCTTATTACGAACATTCATGCATTGATCCTTTTGTTTTAAATTCTTACTAATCATAACTCCCAGATCCCTTTCGCAATCCGACTTCGCAATCTCAACACCATCTAGCTCGTATCTTGTAACTCTATCATCATTACCTAGCCTCAAAACTTTACATTTATTAGCATTAATCTGCATCTGCCAGTCTTTTGACCATTTTAAAACCCTATTTAGATCAACTTGAAGTGATAGCGAGTCTTTTTTCGTGTTAATTTCCCTACCGATTTTTGTATCATCTGCAAATTTGCAAATGTTGCTACTCAAACCTGAATCTAAATCATTTATATATTAATATATACAACAGAGGTCCCAGGACAGAGCCTTGAGGCACTCCACTTACAACATTTTCCCACTCTGACTAAACCCCATTTATACTAACTCTCTGTTTCCTTTGGTATAGCCATGCCCTAATCCAGCTTAATATAGCACCCACAATACCATGAGCCTCTATGTTTTAATTAGTCTTTCATGTGGCACTGTATCAAAAGCTTTGCTAATGTCAAGGTACACAACATCACAATCCTTACCACTATCAACTGCCTCAACTATGATGGAATTAATAGATAACAAATTTGTTAAACATGAATGGCCATTTGTAAAATCATTTTGCGACTCATTTATTAATTTATGCTTTTCAAGATGAAGACGAATTTTATTTGCAATTATCGATTCAAGTAACTTTCCCACAATAGACGTTAGGCTAATTGCCCGATAGTTTGACGCATGTGATCTATCTCCTTTCTTAAAAATTGGTATCACATTAGCAATCTTCCATGACTCTGGCACTCTGCCTGACTCTATTGATTTATTAAATACTAGCTGTACCCGCCACGTGTTGCTGTGGCTCAGTCAGGTTAAATGGAAAAGAAAGAAAAGAGAAAGTGAACGTTTCTAATATGTTTAATTTCACAATGCTTGTGGGTATTGTCGGGGTGTCACGGTTCTCGTTAGTGAAGGATTAAAGCAACAGTAGACTGGATCTCCTCTCCAGGTGGTTGCTCCGACAATAACCCTTACTCACCGTCGTTCTACGGGTCTTCCCTCGATCCTCTAGGCTCCACTGCACGCCCCGGAGAGTACCCCAGTCGATCTCACAACCGGCCTTAAATTGCAAGATGAGTGGGGGCACAGATCGTTCCCTCAATCTGTGGCCCGCCCCGACACAGAACTCTTACACAGCCTTTAAGGTCGCCAACTGGTGTTTTTAGGTGTCCAGTAACACTGCAGTGGTGAGGTGTAATTGTGGTAATTGTGCAAACAATATGGTATCAGGCAGATCACTCTGCTTTACTTCATGTAGCGGTCACAAGATAAATGGAGGGGATGATATCAAACACCAAAGAGTTTTGGTATTTTACTTAAAAGACAACGATAAATATATATGCATCAATGTATCAGGAATAATATATGACAACTGCTCAATTCATAGCAGAATAATCTGGAGCGCACCGATATGGCAACACCGGCAGCGCCACGCGTCACCTGTCAGATGTCAGCTGACCGGGACCCTCGCGATCGTGAGAACGGACTAGTACTTGTTTTCTAATTCTATCACGATCCCCGTTTATTTAACTTTTTCGCAAAACACTGTATTCAACATTCACATGGCATACTTATGATTTCACTGGCCTCACGATCAGTATCTTGTTCACACTGCGCTCACAGTGACTTTTCACCGTACCAAAAGATTACTCTATTCTTAATAATATTTACTGTGAATGCACTCGCTTGATCACTGAACTCATCTTTAAATCTATACTTTCTCTTAAAGATTTATCACTGGCAATCACTTCACGTATATGATACTATTCAGTACACAGGCATGTACATAGATAAATCATTGATCAAATCACAGGCATATATATATATAAATCATGGAGATCAATACACAGGCATTTATATCAATAAATCTTGGAGATCAATACACAGGCATTTATATCAATAGATCATAGAGATCAACACACAGGCATTTATATCAATAAATCATGGAGATCAATACACAGGCATTTATATCAATAAATTCTAGGCTCATAGCCTAACACCAATATCTGGTTTACTACCAATATATATAATAATAATAATCACAGGAAATTAATAATAGTCACAGTAAATTCTTTGATGAATCCTGGTGCTTGCACACACCCACACATAGATATATATGTAAACTGATACTGTGAGCGCTCTGGGTAGCCTCACCACACACTGTGCTCTCTGTGACTTAGACTCAGGTGAGACTTGCTCACGACATATAAAATATCCTGACAAGAAAATATATAGCTAACTAAAGGGGAAATGGGAGGGTAACTGTAAACACCTACTTCACCTATCCTAGGATGACAGTTGGGTTGTCCAGGCTCTCGCCTCGTTCACCCTCCAGAAACACAAGCCAACGCCTTAGGATTTTCGCGTCTCGCCGCTTTCTGTACACTGCAGGTCCGTGCTCCTTCCTCTACAGTACGTCGCAGGGTTGAAGTCGGTCTCCTGGCCGTCAACTTTCCTCCCAACTACGGCAGCCAGCCTACGTCTCGGCGGTCGTCGCACGTTTCCCAATTAGTCCTTGTCACTGTACTCCCAGAGGAACTGCCTCTCACCACTACGAAGTCACTGTGAAGTTATCAGCCGTCCCAGACGATACTGCTTAAGCTCCACACGCACAGCACCCGACTTCAGAGCACTTGAAGCTCACTTCACTGTCAATTCCCTCGTCGTCTAGATATATCGCTAGGTATTTGGGAAGACTTCTCGACGTGCTTGCATCCAACTGTTGACTCGTAGGGTTCCACGAAGGTGGGGTTACTGTCAAACTTGACAGGATCGTCGATCACACGTTCAACCTGGTTGACAAGGCAGTCAACTCGGTTCACTCACGGTGGATTGGCCTGGCCACTAAGCTGTCTCTTATACTGGTGAACTGCCAAGGACGTCACACGTCGATGCCCGGCCCACTTCTTGCAACGCACCTGTCCCTGAGCACTTGTTGCTCAATATTCTGTCAATTCCTTATCTGAGCCACATCGGGGTTGCAGGAAGACCTCACAGAGTGCGCGCTAACAACTGGAGACGCTTACATCCACTGGAGTTCGGTAAATCCGTCACTCTGACAGGATGACCGATCGCACGTCCTGCCTCTCGGACGTGTCGTGAAAGACTGATCTCGCCAAGGCGCCACCACGGCTGGACCCCCATGCCTATGTGACGTCACTTTTTCCAAAGTCGGTTTTCATTGGCTCCCAGTGCCACGTCGCTGACGGTGACCAATCTGGCGACACTGACGTCACACAGTTTTGGCGGGAGAACAGACTCGCCAGCGCCATATTGGCTCCCTAAAGGGCCTATCCCACAGGCCAAAATACTATATTTTCGCAAATTTCTCGGCTCATCGAGAATACTGTTCTCTCCCACATATGTTCAATTGATGCCTGCAATGTAGAGAACGCTCGGGAATAGTGGACATGACTCTTACAGCAGGCGTGGGAGAATTAGAAGGGGGGGAACACCGTCACATACCCCTCCCCTTAAAATAAGAGTCATGTCTGGTTAGTGCATGCGGGACAACGCATCTGCGACTACGTTGTCCTTTCCTTTGATGTGTTTTATATCCAGCCAGTACTCCTGCAGCAGTAGAGCCCACCTCGTTAGTCGTTGGTTGGAGTTCCTCATTTTGTGCAAAAAGGTTAGAGGGTTATGATCTGTGAACACAAGAACAGGTCTTGCCCCTCCTCCCACGTACACGTCAAAATGCTTTAGGGCCATAACCAGCGCCAACGCTTCTTTTTCAACGGTACTATAGGCCCGCTGGTATTTCACAAACTTCTTAGAGTAGAATGCTACCGGCCTATGCACTTCACTCCTCTCTTGAGCCAACATGGCTCCTATTCCGACGTCGCTGGCATCCACGTACAGGATAAACTTGGCGGAGAAGTCTGGAGATATTAACACTGGGGCCTCTGTCAACAGTCTCTTGGTCTCCTCGAAAGACTCCTGACAAGCCTCTCCCCATCTCCATCGCACATTCTTGGATAGGAGCTCCGTCAAAGGATGTGCTACCGTGGAAAAATTTCTGCAAAACCCGCGATAGTATCCTATCATCCCGAGGTACCTTAACAATTCTTTGCGCGTCTTGGGCACGGGGTATTCTTTAATGGCCAGCACTTTATGATCTACCGGGGTTACTTCCCCTTGGCCGATCACGAAACCAAGGTACTCAAGGCGAGCTTTCCCAAACTCGCTTTTTGCTAAGTTCACAGTCAAGTTTGCCTCCTCGAGCCTTCTGAACAACTCTCCGAGCCTTTCCAAGTGCGTTTTCCAATCATCGGCGTACACAACGATGTCGTCTATATATACTGTGCAGCCCTCGGCGCCCCTGAGCAACTCATTCATCATTCTTTGGAAACAGCTCCCGCTGTTTTTCATTCCAAAGGGTAACACCTTATACTGGTACAGCCCATCCGGAGTCACAAAGGCCGATATTTTCCTGGCTGCGGGAGTCAAGGAGATTTGATAGTATCCCTTGAGCAGATCGACCTTGGATACGTACCTCGCACTGCCCACCTGGTCAATGCAATCACTCACCCTTGGCATGGGGTGGGAATCGGCCACAGTGACGGAGTTCACCTTCCTGTAGTCCGTGCAAAAGCGGAATGTTCCATCGCTTTTCTTTACCAGCAGGCATGGAGAACTCCACTCACTGTTACTGGGCTCCGCGAGGTCGTTCTCAAGGAGATACTCCACCTCCTTCCTCATTAGCTCTCGCTTCTCCGGGCTTACCCTGTACGCGCTTTGCTTGACGGGCCTGGCGTCCCTCACTTCCACCTCGTGCGTTACACTACGGTGACGTCGGGGCACGTCGGTGAAGAGGGAGGTGTTCTCCATCAACAGGTTCGTCAGTTCCGCGCTCTGTTGCTCTTTCAGGTGTTGTAGCTTGTCCCTGATCTTAGACAAACTCTCTGAATTGGTGAGTCGGGTACCATCCGCCCTAGACCACTTCCCTTCCTCCTCTGGAAGCTCTTGGTCCACTTGTACACACAGGATCACCTTTTCCTGGGGCTCTCGAGTCGCCGTCCGGTCCAGATTGGCGGCTCCTCCTCCTTCAAGGAAGAAAGGTTTTAGGCGGTCGACATGGCACACCTGTTTCTTTCGGGGTTTATCCGGCTTACCAATCTCGTACGTCACAGGACCCAACCGCCGTAGCACATGGTACGGTCCCTCGAACCGTGGCTCATTCACTCTGCTCTTACCCGGCAGTAATATCATCACCTGGGACCCAGTTTGGAACTCCCTCGGCGTAGCGCTCTTATCGTACCATTCTGACATCTTGCGCTGCGCTTCTTTTAGATGTTTTCCAGCCAGTTCCTTTGCTAAGGTGAGCCGCTCCTTAAACTTTAGAACGTACTCATTAACCGCTCCCACGGTTACCCCTGGTGTCCACTGTTCCTTCAGCATGGACAGAGGACTTCTCACCTCGTGTCCATATATCAGCTGGAATGGTGAGAAACCTAGCGATTCCACCACTGCGTTACGGATGGCAAATAACGCAGGGTATACTGCCTCGTCCCACTCAGCTCCCTGCTCAGCGCAGAACACTCTCAGGATCGTCTTCAAAGTGGAGTGGAACCTTTCGATCGCCCCCTGCGACTGCAGTCGGTAGGGCGACGACCGAATCTGTGTCACTCCCCAGCTTGTCACTGTTTGCCTGAACCACTTGGACTGGAAAATGCTTCCACAGTCCGTTTGAATTTCTCTGGGCATTCCTACCCAAGAGAAAAATCGTATTAGCTGCCCGGCTACTCCTTTTGAGGTCAACCGCCGCATCGGAACAGCTTCCGGGAATCTGGTTGACGTACACATTATTGTCATTAGGTAGGTATTCCCTCTCTTTGTCCTTGGCAACGGTCCCACTCCGTTGACCAACAGACGCTCGAATGCGGGCCCAAACGCTGGAACAGGGACAAACGGGGCCTTTGGTATTGCGGATTGGCTCTTTCCTGCCCTCTGGCACGGTAAGCACGTCTTACAATAACGCCTCACGTCGGCGTCCATACCTGGCCAGTAGAAATGGTCCCTGATCCTATGCAACATTTTGGTCACTCCCAGGTGACCCGCAGAGTCAACAGAGTGTGACAGATCCAACACTGTCGCTCTGCACTGGGCCGGCAACACTACCTGCTGTCTTGTACTTAGAGATGCCTCTCCGCCTCTATCCTCACAGGTCTCCACTGCCTCATTAGTATGCCTTTCCCAGCAAACATTTTTATGTTGCCACAACCTATCTGGAAAGTGTTTGAAAGGATTGGAAACGTTCGTTTTCTCGTATCAGATAGGTTTTTTTGTGTGGAATTAAATAGGTTTCCAAAACTTACAACCAAAACCTACGAATCTAACACATTAGAAACGTTGTGACAACTTTACAATCCTAACATGAATCATTCATAATCCATTCATATACCGATATGAATCTCTTACGAAAGCTTTGAGCCTAATCTGAAGCTCTTAATTAAAATCTTTGTCTTTAAAGATAAAATTCTTGAAATTTAATTATATTATTTTCAATGTAAATATTACTACAAATTTAAGGGTAAAAAAAATAAAATAATTTATATTTCTTTTATTATTTACATAACAAATCAGCAAAAATACAAAAACTATATTTATATATATATTTATATATATATATATATATATATATATATATATAAATATATTGTGACGGTAACGAGTTGGAAATGGTGGTCGGCAGTCTTCCAACTAGCAGGTGTCAGTGCTGGGCCACATATAATATATAAAAAAAGAAAAGGAAAAAAAAAGAGAAAAAAAAGAATGACTGCGTGATTTGGTAATCTGTGGTAAGGTTGGAAAGACTAAAAGCAATAATAAAAAATATGGATTTTAATAACAATAAAAAACACAAATTGAAACAAAGGAAAATCTTGGCTTACTGGCAAAAATAATAAACAATATAAACATGAAAATAGATTACGTTAATGGGGAGGAGAATTGATATACAAAAGTAAGTAAAATATGAATGCTGGAATATATGCACTAACTATGAACCTCTATTTGACCACACAAGGTGAGTCACTTAGGAGTTCACAGCTTGCGAGCACACAATATTCTGGCTGGCAGAAACGCAAGGGACTCCAACAATAACTGGTGAGGTCTTGTGATTGGCGGGGAGCCGGAGTGGAGTGTTGGTTGGCGGCCAATGAGGAAGCTGGATGGCCGCAAGTCGCTCGTTAGGCCGTTGAAGGGTTCGGCGCGTCGACCAGGTGCAGCAGTGGGGGGGAAGGAGGGAGTTGCTGGTACGTGTGGCTATCATATGTACGTTTAGCCACTACAAAACGTATCTTGTATATTGATGAGGACAGGCGTGATTCGCAGAAATAGCAGGCTAAATCTCTGATAAGAGATTATCGTCACAACTCTCCCCCGAAGCCTGCCGTTTCGGGTGAATCACGTCCACTGGAGGTAGAGTGGGAGGTGGAGCTGCCTCTACCTCATGCACTCTGGAGAGGGCATCAGCGATGATGTTATCAGGCCCCTTGATGTAGCAGATCTTTAAGTTGAAGCCTTGAAGATATAAAGCCCATCGCAGCAGACGTTGGTTATTAAATTGGGCTTGATGTAAAAATCTCAGAGGGTTGTGGTCCGAATAGATGGTAGTGGACCTAGCACCGTGCAGATATGGTGCAAAGTGTTGTAAGCTCAGGACGATGGACAGGAGTTCCTTCTCTATAGTACTGTAGTTCTTCTGATGAGGCTTCAACTTGCAACTGTAGTAGCTGACAGGTAGAACCTCCTCGCCTCGCTGCTGCATTAAGACACTTCCGATGCCGGTACCACTGGCGTCGACATGGAGGATGAAAGGCTTCTTGATATCTGGTGAGGCGAGAATGGGATTAGAACAGAGGAGGAATTTGAGTTGTTCGAATGCAACGGTTTGCTCTCTGGTCCAATTATACCGTTGCTTGGGACTGGTTAAGGTGATTAATGGGGTTGCAACAGTGCTAAAATTCTTCACAAACCTACGGTAATAGGAAGCAAGACCAAGGAAGCGCAGGAGCTGCTTCCTGGTAGTAGGCTGTGGATACTGTTGGATTGCTTGAATGTGAATGTTTAACGGAGCCAGGTTGCCACTCCCTATAACATGACCCAGGTACCGCACTTTACCTTTCGCGAAGGTGGACTTGCCCAAATTGATGGTGAGGCCGGCTTTCAGGAGCTTGTAGAACAATCGTTGTAGCTGGAGCAGGTGTTCGCTCCAGGTGTTGGATGCTACTACGATGTCGTCCAAATAGGCATAGGTGTTTTCCAAGCCCTGGATGACGCGGTTGACAGCTCTCTGAAAGGTGGCTGGGGCATTGCAGAGTCCAAAGGGAAGGCGATTGTACCTGTAGAGACCAAAGGGGTTATAAAGGCGGACAGTACCTTAGCTCGCTCCGTTAAACTCACCTGGTAGTAGCCCTTTAGTAGGTCTACCTGAGACAGGTAGCGGGCATTACCAATGGCATCCAAAATGTCGTCTACCCTGGGTATTGGGTAGGCGTCCTTCACTGTGACCTGGTTCAACTTCCTATAATCCGTACACAGACGGATTTTGCCGTGAGGTTTGGGTACCAGGATGCATGGTGAGGCCCAGGGGGACTCACAGGGGGTAGCCAGTCCATGGTCCAAGAGATACTGTACCTCAGCCCGCATGACTTCCGTTTTGCTCGGGCTGATTCGGTAGAATGGTTGGCGAATCGGCTGGGTGTCAGGTAGCAGTTGGATGTCGTGCCGAGTTACAGTACACTCTTGGGGGTCATCTCGAAACAACTCTTGATATTCTCTGACGAGTTTGATTAGTGGAGCACTATTATCGTCCTGAAAATGATGTTGAAGGTTAGTAAGGATTTCCGAGTTAGAGAGCGCTGTCTCAGTGTCAGTGCTCTCGGAAGGAGAAGCAGGGAAGGTCTCACTGTGGCTGTATGGACCTGTAAATGAGGTGAAATTGGTTAACACAGTGGGAGGAACCCCATGGTAGGGCTTGAGTAAATTAATGTGGCACAGCTGGGTCTTCCGCCGCCTATCGGGGGTCTCGAGAACGTAGTTGAAGTTGTTCCGGCACTCCTTAACACGGTAGGGTCCTGAGAACCTGTTCTGTAAAGGAGAACCTGGGATAGGGAAATAGGCAAGCACTAAGTCTCCTGGTGTAAACTTCCTTACTTTACAGTGCGGTCGTAACGAGTCTTCATCCTCTCCTGGGCTCTCTGTAGGTTGTTGCTGGCAAAGGAATGGACCCTCTCTAGAATGTGTCGGAGATTTTGGAGATACTGGGGCACACTCTGATGCTCACTGAAGGTGTCATCACGTAGAGAATCCTTGAAAGCCTTGAGAGGTGTACGGCACTTACGTCCGTAGAGCATCTCATAAGGAGATACTCCTAGTGACTCGTTGGGAAGACTTCTGAAAATACACAAAATGAGATCAATTTGCCTATCCCAATCCTTTGAGGTCTCATTACAGAACTTTTTTAAGAGTGCCTTGATGGTTTGATGACTACGCTCGAGAGAACCCTGTGAAGCAGGATGATAGGGGCTGGACAGTACCTGTTTGATGTTGAACTCCTCCAGAGTCCGTTTGAAGAGATCACTGGTGAAGTTGGTACCACAGTCGCTCTGAATCTCCCTCGGAAATCCATACTGGGTGAAGATTTTCAGTAGATTCTTCACCACTGTAGCAGCTGTAATATTTTTTACTGGAACTGCTATCGGAAATCTGGTGGTAGGACACAGGATGGTTAAGATATATGAGTTGCCTGCACTGGTCCGAGGCAAAGGACCAACGCAGTCGATAATGAGCTTGTGGAACGGTTCCTCAGGCACCTGGATGGGTATCAGGGGTGCTCTGGGAATGGAAACGTTCGGTTTCCCGGCTAACTGACACACGTGGCATAATTTGACATAAGATTTGACGTCGTTTACCATACCTGGCCAGTAGTAGTCTTGTCGAATTCCATGGTAAGTCTTGTTGAACCCATAGTGTGACAAAGCGCCGTGGGCCAGGTGTAGAATCGTGGGCCGCAGGCTGGTGGGAATCACTAGTTGTTCAACGTTTGCCCAATCGTCCTCGTCCTTCAGTTTACTGGGTCTATACCTGCGATAGAGTATTTCGTTCTCCATAAAGAACCCAGGAACACTGTCGGATTGGGTTTCAGCCTGAAAGAATAATGGTGTCAATGTAAGATCATCTCTCTGTAACTTACGGAACTCCACCGCGGTCAGGTTAGGGGGTAGTTTCGAAGGGTCCTGAGGGACAGCGGTAGCAGTAGAGTCGGCTGGCTGTGGACGTGCAGCTTGAGCACGGTGGTCACCA
>WNGS01162538.1:30324-65902 GCA_020271785.1 Procambarus virginalis | reverse complement strand
TCGTCGATCACACGTTCAACCAAGTTGACAAGGTGGTCAACTCGATTCACTCACGGTGGATTGGCCCGGCCACTAAGCTGTCTCTTATACTGGTGGACTGCCAAGGACGTCATACGCGACGATGCCTGGCCCACTTCTTGCACGCACCTGTTCCGGAGCACTTGTTGCTCAATATTCTGTCAATTCCATATCTGAGCCACATCTGGGTTGCAGGAAGACCTCACAGAGTGCGCGCTAACAACTGGAGACGCTCACATCCACCGGAGCTCGGTAATCCGTCACTCAAACAGGATGACCGGTTGCACGTCCTGCCTCTCGGACGCGTCGTGTGAGACTGATAGCGCGAAGGCGCCGCCACGGCTGGACCCCCTTGCCTATGTGACGTCACTTTTTCCAAAGTCGGTTTTCATTGGCTCCCAGTGCCACGTCGCTGACGGTGACCAATCTGGCGACACTGACGTCACACAGTTTTGGCGGGAGAACAGACTCGCCAGCGCCATTTTGGCTCCCTAAAGGGCCTATCCCACAGGCCAAAATGTTCTTCTTTCACGAATTTCTCGGCTCATCGAGAATACTGTTCTCTCCCACATATGTTCAATTGATGCTTGCAACGTAGAGAACGCTCAGGAATAGTGGACATGACTCTTACAGCAGGCGTGGGAGAATTAGAAGGGGGGGGGGAACACCGTCACACTTCCATGTTGTATTGTTATGATTTTCTTGTGTTCTGTTTCATGTTGTGCTTTGTTGTCGGCCCTTCCGGCCGGTGCTTCTGTCTGTTTTGTTTTCGTATGTTACTATGTTTTGTTTTCTTCTCATTATTTGATTGATATGACTGCTTGTTTTCTATTTTGTGTTATGATCTTGTCTTGATGTAATGCTGTGTTACGTTATTTTATTGTATTTATTGTCTTTAACTTGCATGCTTGCATGTAAAAAAAAAAAATGTGAAGAGATTCATGTTTTAGCCTGTCGTTCCTCACGTCGTCACTCCGACTAGGAGAATTTGGCAAATATTTTGCTTCGTAATAGAAACATTAATTTAATTAATTCTACATATTAGTAGTGTTAGTAATTACTATAATACAATAATGATGTATTAGTGCTTTGTTCCAACATAACTCCGGGGGAGGAAATCTTGAGTCATAGTTTTGAGTACTGACTTTCCCATTCCCACTATGAAGTTATATTATGGACTGGCTGTACCCGCCATGCGTTGCTGTGGCCCAGTCTGGTTAAACGGAAAAGAAAGAAAAGAGAAAGTGCACGTTTCAAATACGTTTAATTACACAATGCTTCTGGGTATACAATATGTTTTGTTGTTCCATTGTCTCTGGAGATATGAAGAGTGTCTGGTTTGCCGACTATAGAACACGCAACACATAATTGTCCCTATGAGAAGCATTCGGTGTCTAGATATAAACTACACAGTTCTAAAGATTGGCCCTGAGCTTTGTTGATGGTGATTGCAAACGCCATTCGAATTGGAAATTACAATATCTTAAATTGAAATGGCATATCTGTTGGAATCATAGGAATGCGAGGAATGAGGACATCTTCACCTTTGAAAGGTCCTTTCACGATTGGCTACTTCTACGACGTTGCTGATTATTTTTTTACTGCAAGTCGCGTGGCGTTGCAAAATTTTACCTGATTGATATTTCGCAACATGATAATTGGCTTTCTCAACAGTTTCGGCGGACTTGTATCGAGGAATTACAGGTAATGTTTGCCTGAAATCTAGTGCAAGCAATATTAATGCATTCCCAAATGGTCTGATGTTTCCATGCAAGTCTTGCAATGATCGATCAAAAGCCTTGAGCGCTTTTTTTTGAGCCATTGTGCATTCATCCCAAACGATAAGTTTACATTTTTGCAATACTTTTCCCATGCCGGATGCTTTGGAAATGTTGCACATGGGACTTTCAATGAATTGCATGTTCAATGGCAATTTCAAAGTGAAGATTTTCCACCTGGTAACAATGTCGCAGCTATTCCGGACGATGCAAGAGCTAAAGTTATGCCATTTTGGGATCGAAATGCTGCCAAAATCAATCTAATTAGGAAGGATTTACAGTTCCTCCTGGTGCAGCTAAGAAGATTTCTCCAAATCTGTTACTGATAGTTTGAATTATTTGATTGTGAATGCCTTTTCGCTCAAGTGTTAGCCTAGCAATATTTGATTTGATACGACAACAAATCACTCATGCTATAATTTTGTTCACGACGCAATTCTACATCGAACGAAGCAGCGGCAGATCGATTTGGTGATGGCATTTCCAATTGATTTAGAACTTTGTTCGCGAATTCTAAGCACAAATCTTCAATCACTATCAACGCTTCGTTGTAGATTTCTGCTGTGAAATCCATGTTCATATTTAAATTTTCCTTCATATTCGATGGATAATATATTCAGTCATGTGCGACTTATATTTCTCACATAACTCTGTTGGAGATGAAGGAGAGCAGGCAGTCAATATGATTGCAAACAATGCATAATTTTGATTTGGATGTGACGTGTTGGACGCGTCATTAATGCATATATCCCAGTGTCGGTCGTTCTCCAATAAATTCCGAGCTTGACATGCACTACGGAAAGTGGCATGTGTTACGCCGTTGACAAATCTCAGTGGCTGGAAAGACGTTGGACCGTGCACATTTACCAACAGCGAAGAAAGAAGCGTTCATCTTTATTGGGATGCACAGTGTACAATCTGCCTATCGTAGTTTATTTGAATATGCCAGGTTGTCCGTCGACTCTGTCTCGTCGTTTGCGTCGTTCAAAGGATTTTCTACTGGAATTACATGTGCAATACGTATGCACTTCCGAATATAGCAGTGCTTTCGCGAACGCGTCATTTTGACATAAAGTGAAGAAAGCAGTTAACGTTGTAGCTAGTGAATTCATAGCTGTTTTTGTTGTACATTTGCAGCTGTGAAATAAACGTGTTGTCCATTTTCTTGTTTACAAAACTAAAACAAAATATACTAACAAAATATTTCAATTTAAATGCAAATCAATCGACACAGCTCAATTTCACCACCAATTCCACTGAAAAATAAGAACAGTTAAAAACGAAATGAAACAAATAAGCTATACCCACAAAATGAACGGTATGGTAAGCAACACAGCTCAATTCCTATGTAACGTCACACAAAATAATTAAATCAAAATGAAAAAATGAAAATAAATCAAAATCTACGAAAAATAAATTTATCAATGCAATCGGAAACATTAAAATTGAATCGTAACATATTTTGTATGTCGTGTGTTGCTCTTATGTGCAACAGATGGTGCTTTTTTTCAAAAAACGTATGTTTTTGCCTGTCACAGATATGGCATCTAAGTAGTAGGTATATAAAAACACGCATGTATTCGAATGAAACGTTGTGTCAATATTTCGAAGCAATAGGTGAAGAACTTTCGGAGATTACAGCGTGTGTTGCTCATACGTACTACAGATGGCGCTGTTTAAAAAAACAACAACATTTTTTCCTGTCACAGGTGAGGCATGTATATAGTAGGTATGTAAAAACACTCGCCTATTCGAATGCAATGTTGTGTCAAAATTTCAAAGCAATCAGTAAAGAGGCTTTGAAAATTTCCCTGACATGAAAAATACCCGAAAAACACAGCTTTAAAAAAACGCATGTTTTTTCCCGTCACAGATGTGACATCTATATAGTATGTATATAAAAACCCGCTCGGATGGGAAGGGAACGTTGTGTGAAAATTTCAAGGTAATCGGTGAAGAACTTTCGGAGATTAGCGATTTTAAACAAACGAACATTTCCATTTTTATTTATATAGATTAGTAAGTTAGTACGTTAGTAACGAATGTCCCGAATCTGTTTGACAGATGTGACTCTAAGTCATTATGGGAACATGAATTAAACATTAAAATATTAAATGATTAAGTTATCTGTAATGAAGAACTCTCTAAAGTTTACAGTAGACTCAACAACTAGCGTCGCAGTGATATGTAATGGTTGTATTATGTAGTTGCTGAGTTGTAGGTAAACTCAGAAAATGTTCTCAAGAACTGATAATATTACTGTATAAGTTGTATTCTACATATTATACAATAATTAAAGAATTATTCATCGGGTCATTCAAGATCAAGGAGACTCTGACACTACAGTAAGGTCACGTCTACGGTCGCTGTGACTTGTAAGTGTTGAGTTACTAGACAATAACACATCACTGAGCATCATAATCACCCCAAACTCAAATGAGGAAATTTGATTTAATATGCACTGCCGTGCTGTAGTCATTCTGACTAACAGTATAATTAATTTGCTAACTAGCTATAGATAATATAATATTAGAGAACTGAATATGGTTATTCATTAAAATCAAGGAAGACTGAGTCGACAGTGAGATTAGGATCCTAGCCATTCTGACTTATGAGCTAATTGAATTGCAGCTCATAGGCTTGTCACTGGAAAACTCGTGAATACATCCTCAACTTTAGAGGAGAAATTGAATTTATTAAATCAGTCTCTATGAGTAGTCAACTGTATTTGATTATGAGTACAGACTAGGCTGGTACTCAGTTGACACTAACCAAAGTCCCTAATACCTACCTAAATAGATGGTTTAAATTTCTAACCTACCTAAATAAAGGGCTAAGTTAATTGTGATACCTTACTAATTCTTAGTAGTGCCACTCTAGCTGAATTATGAGCAATAATAATTGCAAGGTTATCATGGTGAGCAGTGGTATGCTCGATTAACATTGTGAGCTGTAATGAGCTCCAATTAGTGCGGGGAGCATTCAAGCGTTCAGTTATCATGACGAGCAGTATTTGAGCTCGAATTCGCATGGGGAACAATAAAGTGCTCAATTGTTACGCTAACTCACGGGCGAGCTGTATTTAGCTCAGGCTATTAGTGCAAGATCCTTCTTGAAGGATAGCTAAGCACGGAATCAATGCAGATTGTCTGGTGAGCAGCGCTCGAATTAGCATGGTGGAGCATTATAGCGTTCAAACATCATTATGAACAACAGGACGCTCAACTGATAAGCTAACTCAGGATTGAGCTGTGAATTGAGCTCGTTAAGCATGTTGGGTAACAATGCTTATGGTTTAATGGTAATGCGTTAAACGATGGGAAACCTAAGGTTGCTGGAAATTTAATTATTGCTACGATTAATCCTATTTTAAGATAATTTGTAACATTTTCCCAACCTAAACGTTTCACGGATTATTAGTTCTCTGTAGGTTCACTTACATATTGGTAAGTTTGCAATTTTGCTCGTGCTGCGCTCCTACAATAATAAGCAGAAACGAAAGAAAAACAGGTCAAGGATGAAATATCTGAAGGAGTCAATGTTCGCCTCCAGATTAATGATAGGATGTATGGTAAAAAGCTCTCTCCTTATTTGTTAAGTAAATTCAAGAATAACAAGGGTACAGCACTTGTGACTGGTATTAAAGCAGGTGATGGGACGGATATGACAAATACGGATGGGATTGTATGTTATATTCGAGGTGAATTAGAGAAATTGTACAAAAAAGTGAACGTGGATCAAGGTATGCGGGAGTATTTCCTTGGAAAATGTACACGGGTTTTAACCCAGGATGACAACACGTCATTGTTGGAAGATGTAGATAAGCAGGAAGTGTGGAGTGTGGTCAAGAGTTTAAAGAAACGTAAATCACCAGGCTGTGATGGGTTCCCGGCTGAATTTTTTTTCTATCTATGGGATGTCATTGGTAAAGACTTTCTACAAGTGGTGCAGTATAACATACAGCATAGGAAGCTTAGCATGTCACAATCTCATGGGATTATTAAGATGATACCTAAAACGGGTGATTTGCATATTCTAACGAACTGGAGGCCACTTTCCTTACTAAACCAGGATTATAAAATCGTATCGAAACTGCTGGAAAATAGACTTAGGATTGCAATGGATAAAATTATATCACAGGAACAGTTCTGTGGTGTGCCTGGAAGATCCATAATCAATTGTAATAATGTAATTAGGGATGTTGTGTATTATGTGTCTGAGAATAATGTTCCTTCCTCTATGATAAACCTCGACTGGTCGAAAGCATTTGACCGTGTTGATGTTCAGTTTGTATTAGAAATATTGGATAGGGTAGGAGTGGCACAAGAATTTATTGATTGGATCCGTATGCTTTATAAACAGTGTCGGAGCAGCGTCTGTATCAATGGAGTCTTAAGTAAACCTTTTTCAGTTGAACGATCTGTACGTCAGGGATGTCCCCTTCCAATGATTTTGTATGTTATATTTCAAGAGCCACTATACTTGGCAATAAAAGACAATGACTTTATTGTTCCACCTTGTCTTCCTAATGCTATGACACTTCCTGTTGTTGGTTATGCAGATGACACAACTATTTTTGTGTCGACAGAAGACTCGGTGGTGAATGTTTAGAATGAGTTAAACAACCTTGAAAGAGCGACAGGTGCTGTCATTAACAACACAAAACGTGTATGATTGGGCTTGGCAGTTGGTGTAATAAAGTTACCTGGACAGGTTCATGGTTCAAGGTAGTGGAGTCTATTAAAGCTCTTGAGATTTACTGGTGTAAAACATATAGAACAACATTGGTTACGAAAGGTACTATGTGGAAATATAATAGTTGCAACGAATGTTGTCAAATAGAAAATTTACCCTGTTTCAGAAGGCTGTAATAATCAATTGCAAAATTTTGTCTAAAGTGTGGTATTTGTCTCACAGCTTTCCAATAGACAAGAAAAGTGCTATGGAGATTGACAAAACTATTTTTAGATGTGTATGGTATGGTAGATACCAACCAATTAAACGGACTACTCTATGTAAAGGCAAGAAAAACGGTAGAATAGGAATACTGAATGTGTACCATAAGCCATTGGCAATCTTATGTGTTACCTTTAGAAAGGAGATAATGCAGAGGAATAGTGTAAATGCTCTAGGACATTACTATTGTAAATTACGTGTTAGCTACTTGATACATATGCCAGAGTATACTGACCTTGCCTTTATTTCACCCCACTTTTATTCATGTGCAATTGATGTTCTCAGGCGGATTTGTAATATTGAAGGTTTTTTAATGATGAACAGTAAACAAGTGTATGATGTTATACAACCAAATATAGGTCCTAGAGTAGAGGAGGCATATCCACTCTTTAGCTGGCAAGTAATATGGGCAAACCTTCATGTTAAATTTCTTGCCCCAAAACAACGTGAGCTATTGTATCGCTATATTCATGAGACCCTTCCTACTAATGATAGGTTGTTGATGTTGGGCATTAAGGACAATAGGTGTGACCAATGTACTGAAATTGAAAATAATATGCATATATTTTCTTTCTGTAGGCAGAAAGTTGTTCCTGTAAACTGGATTAGAGACACTCTTAAAGCTTTATGTGGACCAAGTAATAGAGTGGAGTTAATGAGGAAGTGTTCGTGGCAAACTTCAAGCACAGGGCGTCGCGTGGCGCACACGTGCCTCCACAGACGGCAGCCATTTAACAAGTTCACGTGGTCTACAGTGTTATAACTGTTCAATTACGCGTCTACAAAGATAGTCACGGCCCGCAATCAAACGTACACAGCAGTGAACGTCAGGGACTGGCAGACGCGATATCGGCAGGCTTTAGTGTTCCAACATGCCTACGTTAAGTATACATTTTAGTCTGATGCATCGAGCCTAGTCAAAGGCTACTCGATTTTCCCTGATTACAGCGTGTAGACGAGGATGAACCAAGCATTTCTTCCTTCACCTACGATGTTCACCACTAGTGTTTCGTCTTTATTGGGACGTTGTGATCACAACTACGACTAGTGAAACGGATTTAGTGAAGTCGTCTCAGAGCTAAGACAAAATCTCGTTTCGTAGAAAATTTGACTAATGCCATTATTAATTTCTATATGTTTCCATATATGATGATCAAGAGGAATAATATAAAGCTATAATTTACTGCTCAGTACTCAATAAGTTTGCATTTATTATTTCTTAGGATTTAGTAATATTGCATAAAGTTAATCATTTAATATTTCATGATCCTCTAGATTCTACATTCTAGTTAAGATTCTATTATTTTACTAACCTCATTAATGAACTGGTGACGAACCACACTGGTTCCTAGATATATATGAACTTCTAGAAATACACCCCCCCCCTCCTCAATGTTGATATTTGAGGTTTTTAACTTTAATCAATTAATAATACAGTCCATTCATTCTCTTTAAGTGATTGTTAAATAATTTAACATACAAAGGTAATGGTTCGATAGTGTCAGTCTTATAATCCCTTTATTTGTTTTCCCTCTTTTCTCAAAATTGGGTCGTCCTTCGAGTATATTAATTCTCTTAATTAAATAATTCCACATTTGAGTCAAAGCACCAGATACCCAACACTCCAAGCTCCCCACACGACTGAGACCTTCAGGCTCCCCACACGACTGTGACTTCCAAGCTCCACACACGACTGTGACCTCCAAGCTCCCCACACAACTGTGACCTCCAAGCTCTCCACACGACTGTGACCTCCAAGCTCCACACACGATTGTGACCTCCAAGCTCCCCACACAACTGTGACCTCCAAGCTCCCCAACACAACTGTGACCACCAAGCTTCCCACACAACTGTGACCCCCAAGCTCCACACACGATTGTGACTTACAAGCTCCCCACACAACTGTGACCTCCAAGCTCCCCACACGACTCTGGCCTACAAGCTCCCCATACGACTGTGACCTCCAAGCTCCCCATACGACTGTGACCTCCAAGCTCCCCACACCACTGTGACCTCCAAGCTCCCCACACCACTGTGAACTCCAAGCTCCAAGCTCACCAAACGACTGTGGCCTCAAATTTCCTTACACGACTGTGACCTCCAGCTCCCCACACGACTGTGATCTCTAAGCTCCCCACACGACTGTGACCTTTGTTACGTACTCCTAGCTGGATGCGTATATAAATTTAAATAAACTTTTTGTTCTATTTCATCATTAACTGAATATGTATATATATATATATATATATATATATATATATATATATATATATATATATATATATATATATATATATATATGTAAATTATCGTGTGGTGTGGCAATATCAGTGGGTACAGGAGCGGGTTGCATCTTCACACGTCTAATACCTGTTAGATTCGGGAAAAGAATTGTTGGACCTGTTCAGTTATGGGAGCTCCAGATGTCTCTTTTACTAAGTTTATATATATATATATATATATATATATATATATATATATATATATATATATATATATATATATATATATATATATGTTAATTTGCTGTAATTAAGAAGGTGGCATTGTAACTTATATATTTTGAAAGTAACTATTATATTTTATTTGCATTCTTATGTACTTTGAGAACCAGTGGTTGTTCCATTAGTTTTAAATATTAAAAAGTCTTTATTTTCCATCCCTCATCCTGGATGAGGCAGGGGGGGAGAGAGAATTATGGGTAGAGACGGAGCTAGCGTGAGTAGCTCGTCAAGACTAGGAGGAGTAACATGTGGGAGTTAAGTCTAAGAGTTCTTTTTTCTTGTCATTAGTAGATATTTGTTCTGGGAGAGACAGTATATATTGTTTGTTGTAATAAGTGAAATATAGTGATCATCTGTAAGTACATATTATTGAAATTTATATTGAATATATATATATAAATTTTATATGTATATTTCTTCAGTCCTAAAGGAAACTTATTTAGTTGCTCAGTACCTATCATGGGGTTACACTGGTGACCCGCTTTAGACAACAGCAGTTGTAGTATCCCTAGACAATTAAGGTCATGTTGTTGTAGGGTCACGAGCCGTAACGAACGATAGGTAACACTAGAGTTATGGGGGCCTGTCCGGAATATATTTTTCCCATATAAACTTAACTTTGCTAATCGAACCTTGCCTTCCTAGGTACCAGAGTGTTTAAGTGTCTGTGTTTAAGAACTATTCCATGTGCCAAGCAAGCCTTCCTGTGTGTCAAGTAACAACGTTTCACGATTTTGAGGTAAGTCATCATATATATATTGTTTGTGCAGTGAGGCCAAGCGAATTTTCAGTGTTGTGACAATTTTACAGTGAAGTGTAGTGCAGTGCCATTGTGTCAATTATATGGTGTTAATCAAGTGCCAAGTGTTAGTAAATATGGAGGATAAAGTTTCGTCGCTGTTGGTTCATCCAGACTTTGAGGGAATTAAGAGCCTAAAAAAGTCTGAGTTAATACAAATGGCAAATCAGTTGGATTTGACCGCCAACAATAGAATGGTTAAAGCCCAAATTGTGAAAGTCATTGTGACGCATTTTGTTGAGAATGGAGAGTTAGACGAAGAAATTCTGGAGGAGTTAAGAGAGGAGTCGAGTGATCAGATGTCGTTAAAGCGTCTTGAGTTAGAAGCTCGTCAATTAGAGCTTGAAGCTCAAAAGGAACAGAAAATATTAGAGGCTGAAGCTCAACAGAGGGAGCTTGAGACTAGGCGTTTAGAAATTGCGGCACAAAACCAGAGAGTTTTAGTTGAGTTGCAACTAGTAGCCACAAAGAAGCAACAATTAGAGATTCAACAACAAATGGCTGACACTAACTATAGACTTGAAACACAGCGTATGGAAGCTGGGCATGGAAATACTAGTAATGTTTCAACTAATAATGATAATAATCCCATAAGGATGAATAAGTATATAGAGTTACCCAAGTTTAATGAGGAGGATCCTGAGGTTTTCTTTGCACATTTTTATAAGATTGCAATCAGTATGAACTGGCCAAGGGATCAATGGGTAGCAATCATGCAGTCTCAATTTAAGGGGCGTAGTCAGGAGGTTTTTACATCCCTACCTGACGCTCATAGTTTTGATTATGAATTTGTAAAGAAAAGCATCTTAAATGCGTATCAATTAAATCCAGAGGCACACAGGCAAAAGTTTCGGAACCTAAGGAGGGTAAGTGATCAGACAATAGCTGATTTTACTCGTCAAAAGACGAACTATTGCAACAGATGGTTAAAGTCACTTTCAGTAACAGAGTTTGATGCTCTAAAGAATCTTCTTATCATGGAAGAAGTATTGTCATGTCTCCCAGACAAATTGTCTACTTTTATGGCAGAACAAAAGAATGTAACAGACATCTATGAGCTGTCAAAGCTCGCTGATGAGCATGAGTTGTTGACTAAGGCCTAGTTTACGGCCTATTCACCTAAGTTTAATCGTAAAGTAAATCATAATGCTCACAGAACTCCTTATCAGAACCAATCCAGTCCTAGTGCTCCAGTTACTCCCATGAGCTCTTCTCTTACAAAACCTAATCCTGCTACTTCATTGTCAGGAATGTCAAATACTAATAAGGTTAATTCTAAACCTACAGTTGGTTCCACAAGTGTGTCCACTGTAAGGTCCTGTACCCATTGTAAGAGAAAAGGCCATGGAATTAATTCCTGTTTTATATTGCACCCTGAGTTACGATCAACTGGTCTCATTTATTGTAGAGGTGTGCAAAATAAATTACCTTATGAACATGTAACTGTAAACCCCAATTGGGTGAAACAGTATTCTCCATATATGTCTTCAGGTGAAGTTTTATGTGTTGATGGAAAGTGGAAGCCGGTGAATATTCTTCGTGATACTGGTGCTTCCCAAACCTTTATTTCAGCTAGTATACTTTCTAATGTTGAAAAGAGAGATACTGGAAAGTTTGTTGTTCTTCAGAGTGTTGCAGGATGTCAAACTGTACCTCTGATAGATGTTACTTTAAGATCCACCATTGCTCCCAGTTTATGCACTGTGGGTGTTTGTACACAGTTGCCCATCCCAGGTGTGGATGTTATATTGGGTAATGATGTGGCCATAAATCCTGTTGTGGGTGAGAATGATCCCAGTTTGTATAAACAGCCAGTTGCAGACCATGTTTATCCTGCCTGTGCTGAAGTTAGTTCTATGAATGAACCTGTTGTAGTAGATGGTTTTGTCCATCCTACCTGTGCTGATGTCAGTACTATTATTAATCCAGTTGTCAGTTCTAATGTTACTCAAGCATTTGTTCCAGTAACCAGTACCCCTTCAGTGGAGAAGAGGTTGTTCCAGATTCCTGTGTGGCCGATTTAGTTGTTGAGAGTAAGCCTGCTACTATGACTCTGCTTTATTCCAATAAATTGGGAAAGGATGTCCATGTACCAGTGTCTTGCCCGCTCACTACGAAAGTTGTGCCAGGAGTTGAGAGAAACTTAAAAGCCACGACTCTAGTGTATTCTAGCCAAGTGAATGGTTTAGGACAAGATGTCGGGTTGGCAGAAGTATTCCCGCTCACTCCAAGTTTAGAATCAGTTGTCGAGAGTAAGTCTGTTTTAGAGGCCCCGCCTCACCCTAGTCAAGGTGATAGTATAGGGGAGGAGGTCAAATTACCTGTTACTTGCCCGCTCGCTTCAGATTCATTTAATTTATGTGCATTGAGTAGAACTGACCCTAAGATTTCAGAGAGAAGCAAGGAGACAGTCTGTACTGTAGATCCAGTTCTGGAGAGTGTGGGAAATCAACCAGAGGATCAGCTTCTGTCAAGTAGATGGAGACCCATTGAGCCTCCCTCTTCAGTTGTCTGTGAGGCTGTGACCCCGCTTGGTAGTTTTACTGAGTGTGAGCAGACAGTACTCCAAGCAGCTCCAGATGTCATGGGAGAAACTTTTGGTAAAACCATTGAGAGTGGTAAAGTATCATTTGGATCTAAGTTGCAGAGAGTTGTGGGTTGTGATTCTTATTCCATGTGGAGTAAGTATTTCTCATTGTGTAAAATGAGTCAGAGTGTGTGTAGGATGTTGAAATCTACTTTTATTCCGCAGGAGCCATTATCTTGTGAAGTAATGGACTGTGGGACATCTTTGTCCAGCCTTGTGGTTGAGCAGAGAGAGTTTACTCAAGTAGGTTGTGCATCCAGTTGTTCTGAGGAAGTGGTGAGTTATACTAGAGCAGTGTCTCTATATTCAGATCCAGTTTATTTTGATGCAAGAGTAGTGAACAACGTGTATGTTCCACTCAAGTGTGGTGTTGACTTTCAGAGTCATATTGGTGTTGACTTTCAGAGTCATATTGGTGGTGAAGGATTTAATCATACTTGGGAGCATGTGTTTGAGGCTCCAGGTGTGTGTTTCAAGTTGGGGAATAAGGTTATCCTACCTTGTGTTAATCATTGTGAAGGGTTTCAGATTGTCCTTGGGTGTTTCCCAGGTAATCTGCTGTGCATCTTCGAGATGTTAAGACCCTTAAATCTCTTGGTTGATTGTTTGTCATCAGACGTAAGTCACTTGGGAAGTGATGGTGAGGGTTGTCAAGTTTTCGGCATGTTCTTGTTAGTCTTTTGGAAGACTAGAAGGTTGTTGAAAGTGTGTGTTGTGTTCAAGTTCACCATCAGAGGGTGTGAACTTGTCTTTGGAGTTTTGATTGAGATATGGTGCTTAGGCATATGCCTGTTTTCTTTCACTGATCTTTATGACAGAGTTATGAGGAAATTGATTTCTGTGTTCCTTATGGATCATCTGAGTCAGTTCGATCAGGTATCTTAAATACAATCTTGGATTGTATTTATTGGTTTGAAGGTCCAAGGTTTGCTAAGTCGGTGTGCTGTGTTGCTGAAGGTTCTATGAATGGGGAAATATTATACATAATTGTGAAGCTTAACGCTAATTTCTCTAATTTTAGTATCCATTGGGCGAAAGTATGTGTTCCACAGAGGATCAAGAGTGATGAGGAGCAGATGTCTTTGTCAGAGCATACCCAGGAGAAGTCCCAAATCTACTTTACATCCAGCCAGTTTCAATTAAGCAGTTCAGCTCCAGAAAAAAGGAGTCATGGAAAATGGAGTCTGTCTTGGAAAATTCCACCATATAGAAAATGGACCATATGGAAATATGGGACTGATCTCGGAGAAATAGTAGAAACAGATGTAGAGAATAATTGCAGTGATGACTGTGTGAAAGCAGCTACCTTTATTGACAATTCTATTCATGCTAATGATGATAATGTTGTTGATAGGAGTGTGAAATATGATCTGAAACAAAGTGAAATAAATGAGATAGTACCCTGGAGAGATAAATTTGCATACTCCAGTGAAACATATGTAGAACATAGTCATAAGACTGAAATTTCTGAGTTTCATGTAAGAATATATTTGGAGTGTTTTCATTTTTGTCTAGGAATGTGTTCTTATTACTTTTACATGTTTGGTGAAATTAATACCATAAATCAAGTGTCACATGATTTTTCTTTAGGAAAAAATGCCATTGATCTTCAATCCATTGCATTTTTTTTCTTGGAGGTGGAAGTGTTACGTACTCCTAGCTGGATACGTATATAAATTTAAATAAACTTTTTGTTCTATTTCATCATTAACTGAATATGTATATATATATATAATATTTTTGTAAATTATCGTGTGGTGTGTGTGGTGTGGCAATATCAGTGGATACAGGAGCGGGTTGCATCTTCACACGTCTAATACCTGTTAGATTCGGGAAATAGAATTGTTGGACCTGTTCAGTTATGGGAGCTCCAGATGTCTCTTTTACTAAGTTTATATATATGTTAATTTACTGTAATTAAGCAGGTGGCATTGTAACTTATATATTTTGAAAGTAACTATTATATTTTATTTGCATTCTTATGTACTTTGAGAACCAGTGGTTGTTCCATTAGTTTTAAACATTAAAAAGTCTTTATTTTCCATCCCTCATCCTGGATGAGGCAGAGGGAGAGAGAATTATAGGTAGAGACGGAGCTAGCGTGAGTAGCTCGTCAAGATTAGGAGGAGTAACATGTGGGAGTTAAGTCTAAGAGTTCTTTTTTCTTGTCATTAGTAGATATTTGTTCTGGGAGAGACAGTATATATTGTTTGTTGTAATAAGTGAAATATAGTGATCACCTGTAAGTACATATTATTGAAATTTATATTGAATATATATATATATATAAATTTTATATGTATATTTCTTCAGTCCTAAAGGAAACTTATTTAGTTGCTCAGTTCCTATCATGGGGTTACACTGGTGACCCGCTTTAGACAACAGCAGTTGTAGTATCCCTAGACAATTAAGGTCATGTTGTTGTAGGGTCACGAGCCGTAACGAACGATAGGTAACAACCTTCAAGCTCCCCACACGACTGTGACCTCCAAGCTCACAACACGACTACCACTCGCAAACAGAGTGGTAGACGGTTGGAACAAGTTAGGTGAGAAGGTGGTGGAGGCCCAAGACCTTCAGTAGTTTCAAAGTGTTATATGACAAAGAGTGCTGGGAAGACGGGACACCACGAGCGTAGCTCTCATCCTGTAACTACACTTAGGTAATTGCACACACACAAAGACACACACAGAGACATGAGCCACAGAGACATTAGAAAGAACTTTTTCAGTGTCAGAGTAGTTAGTAAATGGAATGCACTAGGAAGTGATGTGGTGGAGGCTGACTCCATACACAGTTTCAAATGTAGATATATTAGAGCCCAGTAGGCTCAGGAATCTGTACACCAGTTCATTGACAGTTGAGAGGCGAGACCAAAGAGCCAAAGCTCAACCCCCGCAAGCACAATTAGGTGAGTACGACTGTGACCTCCAGCTCCCCACACGACTGTGACCTCCAAGCTCCCTACACATTTGTGACCCTCAAGCTCCCCACACGACTGTGACCTCCAAGCTCCCTACACATTTGTGACCCTCAAGCTCCCCACACGACTGTGACATCCAAGCTCCCAACACGATTGTGACATCCAAACTACTAACACGACTGTGACCTCCAGCTCCCCACACGACTGTGACCCTCAAGCTCTCCACACGACTGTGATCTACAAGCTACTAACACGACTGTGACCTCCAAGCTCCCCACACAGCTGTGACCTCAAAGCTCCCCAAACTACTGTGACATCCAAGCTCCTTTCTCGACGGTGATCTCAAAGCTCCCCACACGACTGTGACCTCCAAGCTCACTACACGACTGTGACCTCCAAGCTCACTACACGACTGTGACCCTTAAGCTCCCCACACGACTGTGACCTCCAAGCTCCCCACACGACTGTGACCTCCAAGCTCACAACACGACTGTGACCTCCAAGCTCACAATACGACTGTGACCTACAAGCTACCAACACGACTGTGACCTCCAAGCTACCCACACGACTGTGACCTCCAAGCACACGACTGTGACCTCCAAGCACACGACTGTGACCTCCAAGCTCCCAACACTACTGTGACCTCCAAGCTACCAACACGACTGTGACCTCCAGCTCCCCACACGACTGTGACCTCCAAGCTCCCCACACGACTGTGACCCTCAAGCTCCCCACACGACTGTGACTTCTAAGCTCACAACACGACTGTGACCTCCAAGCTCCCAATAGGACTGTGACCTCCAAGCAACCAACACGACTGTGACCTCCAAGCTCTCCACACAACTGTGACCTCCATGCTCCCTACACGACCGTGACCTCCAAGCTCCCCACACAACTGTGACCTCCAAGCGCCCAACACGACTGTGGCCTCCAAGCTCCCAACACGACTTTGAACTTCAAGCTCCCTACACGACTGTAACCTCTATTCTCACAACAAGACTGTGAACTCCAAGCTCCCAACACGATTGTGAACTCCAAGCTCTCAACACGACTGTGACCTCCAAACCCTCACACGACTGTGAATTACAAGTTCCCAACACGACTGTGACCTCCAAGCTCCCAACACGACTGTGACCTCCAAGCTCCCAACACGACTGTGACCTCCAAGTTCCCCACACGATTTTAACCTCCAAATCCTTACACGACTGTGACCTCAAAACCCTCACACGACTGTGACCTCAAAACCCTCACACGACTGTGACCTCACAACCCTCACACGACTGTGACCTCAAAATCACCCTCACATGGGAATCATCAACAGCTAGTCCACAGAAAAATACTTAAATACTCTGATGAGGTATCAAGAGGAAGATCGACGTCCACATTTAGTAGTGGTATAACCTTTACGTGAGCCAGGGGTTGCCGGAAGCCACTCCCTGTCAAGGTAGATTCGATTAAAGATTGACTGGATATGTTAAACATAGACGATTGAATGGTTTTACAGAGAGATCCGAGCGAGGAGAGTCTACAGGTGGGAGACCTATATACTGTATTCACAGGAAACCCAGGGCTCTCAGGGCAAAGATGTGTCACCTGTGGGGACTAATTCTGAGTGTCAGGTGTCAGGGTATTGTCCGTAGTTCGCTCGGGATAACGGATTTCATGGTGTCAGGTGTCAATGAATTCTATGTAGTTTTGACGTACGTGTAGGGTGAGAACGGGAATTCTTACCTAGCTGTTCTTGTTATTTTCTAGATTTAGCTCCTGGGCTTCGCCTTATCAGTGTTGGTAGTGTATACTCCCCTAAATGAAATTCGGAGGTGGTTCAGCTCCGAGTGTAATTGTGCTAATGCAGTTACTATTTTCTCATATTTCTTGCACAATTTTCTTCCCAATGTGAGGACGATGACTGGGGCAGCTCTCTCTGATATCCCTCAGGCTCACTTCTCTCTAATCTCCTGCTATGTCCCTTCTTTAGCTGTTTACTAATTAGATTATTAATTTCTTGTCTAATTGGTCGATATCACTCAGCGTTTTAATAGTTTATAATGTTCCACTTCCCGTTTTCCCCGCTAGGAAGTTTTTTAACTTTGATGGAATTGTTTCTGAGTACTACCTTGATCAACCAATCTTTGTCTTTGTTGTACTGGCCAATCTTGAAAAACTTTTCAATGACTTTCTCAGCCTCTTCCATTGCTATCTCCTTTAGTATCCCTTACACTGCAGCTTTGTCCTTAGTCCTCCATTCTTCCTTGTGGAGCCCTCTTGTTCCTTAATACCTATCACTACTATAGCACTTTTCCATTCCATTAGCTGGGTCGTGCATCTAGCTGCCTCCTGTGAGGTTGCTGCTTTCATTGCAACTCCCCTGACTGTAGACATGGCTTCTGGGCACATCTTCAGCACGTCAGCACAGGGTGGCACCCATTACAGGGGTTATCTTGACATGATTTCGGGGCTTTAGCGTCCTCGCGGCCCAGTCCTCGACCAGGCCTCCTTTTTGTTACACCCCCCCCCCCAGGAAGCAGCCCGTAACAGCTGTCTAACACCCAGGTACCTATTTACTGCTAGGTAACAGGGGCATCAGGGTGAAAGAAACATTTTTTCCATTTGTCTCCGCCTCCACCGAGGGATCGAACCTGGAACCTCAGGACTACGAATCCGAAGCGCTGTCCACTCAGCTGTTAGACACCCTGAGGCGCCCAGCTGTCAGTGGCAATGGCAGGGCCCTGAGGTCCCTGCCATTGCTACATCGCCTGTTACCTGGAGGTTGGTTGCCTGGACCAGAGTCTGAGGAGATCTTGTTTTTAGGTTTTTTATCTTCTCTTACACAGCAATTAGTTCACTCAGCAGTTTACTTAAAGTCTCCCTCATGTATTTTAATTCCCCACTAATTTCCCTCCAGACATGAGCAGTCATCTCCATATATGACTCGCCCTGTTCCTCTCCTCCACCTGCATTTTATTTTCCTGCCATCCTGCTTGATCCCTTTTTGTTCCCTAGGGTTAGTGTTAGTCTACACTAACACTAGTGTGTGTACTCACCTATTTGTGCCTGCAGAATCGAGCATTGACTCTTTGATCCCGCATTTTTAAAGCAATGACTCCGGTCCTATTTCCCTATCATATCTAGTTTTAAAATTGTGAATAGAATTTGATTCCACAAAATGCTCCTTAGGTGCATTCCATTTTTCCACTACTCTCACGCTAAAAGAGTACTTCCTAACATTTCTGTGACTCATCTGTGTTTCCAGCTTCCACCCATGTCCCCTCGTTCTTTTACTATTACGTGTGAACATTTCATCTATTTCCACTTTGTCAATTCCCCTGAGTGTTTTATACATTCCTATCATATCCCCCCCTCTCCCTTCTTTTTTCCAGTGTCATAAGGTTCAGTTCCTTTAGGCGCTTTTCATATCCCATCCCTCGTAACTCTGGGACAAGTCTTGTCGCAAACTTCTGAATCTTTTCCAGTTTCCTTATGTGTTTCTTCAGGTGGGGACTCCATGACGGGGCGGCACACTCTAAGACTGGTCTTACATAGGCAGTGTAAAGTGCCCTAAGAGCCTCCTCACTTAGGTTTCTGAATGATGTTCTAACTTTTGCCAGTGAAGAGTACGCTGGTGTCGTTATCCTATTTATATGTGCCTGAAGAGTTAGATTAGGTGTTACGTCTACTCCCTGGTCTCTTTCTCGAATCGTCACAGGTAGGCAGTTCCCATTCATTGTGTATTGTCCCTTTGGTCTCCTATCACCTGATCCCATTTCCATAACTTTACATTTACTCGTGTTGAACTCCAGTAGCCATTTCTCTGACCATCTCTGCAACTTGTCCAGGTCCTCTTGGAGGATCCTACAATCCTCATCTGTCATAACTCTTCTCATTAATTTTGCGTCATCCGCAAACATTGACATGTAGGACTCCACTCCTGTAAACATATCATTTATGTAAATTAGAAGAAGAATGGGTCCCAGGTGGAGGCGGAGACTAAAGGGCAAAAATGTTTCTTTCACCCTGATGCTCCTGTTACCTAACAGTAAATAGGTACCTGGGAGTTAGACAGCTGCTACGGGCTGCTTCCTAGGGAAGGGGGTGTAATAAAACGGAGGCCTGGTCGAGGACCGGGCCGTGGGGACGCTAAACACAGAAATCATCTCAAGATAACTGATCCTTGAGGTATTCCACTCATTACTGTTCACCATTCCGACTTCTCGCCCCTTACCATTACCCTCTGGCTCCTTCCTGTTAGGTAGTTCCTAACTCATGCTAGGGCCTTTCCGCTTACACCTGCTTTGCCTCTCAAGTTTAAATAGTATTCTCATGTGCACTACTGTATCAAAGGTCTTTTGGCAGTCAAGAAATATGCAGTCTGCCCAACCTTCTCTGCCCTGCTTTATCCTTGTTATTTTATCATAGAATTCCAAAAGGTTTGTTAAGCATGATTTCCCTGTTCAGAACCCATGTTGGTGTTTGTTTACAATCCTAATGCTCTCCAGGTGTGCAACACGTCTTAGCCTAATTATTCTTTCAAGTATTTTGCAGGGGGATGTTTGTCAGTGATACGGGTCTGTAGTTAAGTGCTTCCTCCCTATCTTCTTTCTTAAAAATCGGTACGACATTTGCCTTCTTCCAGCAGCTGGGCAATTCTCCCGACATAAGTGACTCATTATAGATCATTGGCAGAGGCACGCAGAGGGCCTGCACTACCTCTTTTAGTATCCACGGTGATACTCTGTCTGATCCAACCACTTTAGTTGCATCCAGTGTTGTCAATTGTTTCATTACCTCCTCTGCTGTCACCTCTATATCTGATAGTCTTCCGTCTAGGGTAATCTCTTATAACAATGAGAGCTGTTCAGGCTCGGTTGTGAACACTCCATGGAAATTTGCTTTTCAGTACCCCACAGATTTCCTTGTCACTTTCTGTATATGCCCCTCCTGCTTTCCCTTAGTCTTGTCACTTGGTCATTTACCGACATCTTCCTTCTTATATGGCTATGAAGTAATTTAGGTTGCTTTTTCTCTTTGATTGCGATATCATTCTCATAATTTCTTTCCAATACTCGTCTTATGTTAATGTAATCGTTCCTAGCTCTGTTACATCTAATCCTGTTGTCCTCTGTCCATTGTCTTTTGTACTTCCTCCACTCCCTCCCGCTTCTCAGTTTTGCTTCCTGATATTGTCTATTAAACCATGGATTATTATATTCCCTCCTGCTATTTTCCTTTACTGTTGGAATAAATCTCTGTTCAGCCTCCTTGCATTTCCATTTGACTAGGTTCATCATATCTTGCACTGCTTTTCCATTATTTTTTTCCTCACATTGCACTTCTCCCAGATAGTCCTGGGAGAAGGTAGTCCCTTCTGTAGTCCCCTTTCCTGTAATCAACTCTCCTTTTCCAGACCTCTCGTCCTTTGGTCACAATTTTGAGTTCCATCATGTAGTCAAAGACTAGGATACAATAGTCACTGGCTCCTAGTGGTATTTCAAGTTTCAAATTCTCTATGTCTTCTACATTCTGGACGAAAATCAGGTCTAATAGGCTCGGTGTGTCCCCTCCTCTTCCCCTTGTGTCTTCCTTCACATGTTGTGTTAGGAAATTCCTGTCTATACCGTCTATTAACTTCGCTTCCCACGTTTCCTCCCCGCCATGAGGATTTCTTGATTCCCAATTTATCTCTGTGATTTAGGCCCCCCATGACCGGCAGTTTTGCTCTTATTCTATGCGCTATTGTTGCTGCCCTCTGCAGTTCATCTATACATGCCTTATTGCTGTCATCATACTCCTGCCTTTGCATTCTACTGTTTGGTGGGGGATTGTAGATTATTAAGATCACAATCTTTTTCCCATTCGCTGCCAGAGTTCCATGTATGGAGCTTGTGCTTCCATCGGGACCCCGATTTTCCAGGTCATCAAACTCGTAATAAAGCATTCTGCTTTATTAGGAGTGCCACTTCCCCTCCCTGTCTCTGTGTCCCTTCTTTTCTTATCAACTGGTACCTCTCTGGAAAGATTGCATCCGAGGTCATTCTATTATTTTAGTTTCCACTGTTGCCACTATGTCTGGATCTGCCTAAATAATTCTTTCTTTTCTCCCTTCTGCTTTATTGGATACCCCCATCAGCATTGGTGTACCAAACCTTGAGACTCTTCTTGGAAACTCTGATGCCAGAGTTCATCCTTTCTCTGGGGGTCTAGGGGTGTCTGGGGGGCGAATGGGGACCGAGGGGGTGCCTGGGGGGGGGGGTGCTGGGGGTGCCTGAGAGGCGAATGGGGTGTGGGCATCTAAGAGGGTAGGAAGGGCATAGTGAGTCTGAAAATTAGGAAAGGTCTGAATGGCATAGGGGTTTGAGAAGTAGAGTGAGGCTGAGAGTCAGATAGAGGTTGAGGGGGGGAGAAGGATAGTAGGGGCAGAGGGCTGAGAGGAGAATGGAGCATGGGTGCTGGGAGTGGAGAGAGGGTGTATTAGTCAGGGGGGGATTCAGGGGTAGGTGGGGGTTTTGGGGGTAGAAGAAGGAGATGGGGGAAGGTGTTAGGGGGTCATAAGGTGAGGGGGTTATATGGGAGCCGGGGGTGCAGAGGAGGGGTGAGGATTGGGTGGGGTTTGGGGATGAAGGGAAGAGGGGGGGCAGTGGGAAGATTGGATTGAGCAGGTGGAATTGAAGGCAATGGGGTAGAAGGGGCAGGGGAGTTGGAGGGGGTAGTAGGGGGAGGAGGGGTGGGAAGGTGGATTTGGGGAGGGTATGGCTTGGCCGATATGTTCATTGAAGGGTGCGACGTAGCAGGTTCAGCTGAATGCAAGTGCGGAAGGGGCAGGGGAGTTGTTGGCGGTGAAACAGGGGGAAGGTATAGGGCAGAGATCGAGAGGGTGTGATATGGGAGGTGAAGCTACTTGGGAGGCTAGGGTGTCAGTGTCGTGTAGGCCATCTCGCCTTGCAGGCTATTTGTTCATCTTTTGTCATACCTCTCAATAAACACATTGTAATGGGCTTTGCTGCCTCTGAGTAAATGCTTGTTCTTCATTATGCACTCCACTGCCTCTTCATTAGAGAATTGTACCAGAACAGGTTTATTCTTGGTATAATTGTAAGGTCCAGCCCGGCGGCTGAGTTCCACCTCATTTCCTGCCATTTCAGCCCTAATACATCTCAATATCTCATACAATTCATATTTTTCCATCTCTATCCTTTCTTGTCTTGATGTTGCCCTTGATTCGAATAATCCTTGGTGTATAATTGACCGCCTTCTCAGTGATACACTCATGCTGGTAGCCCCTTCCCTGGATACCCCCCTATCCCTCCCGCACTCACTAATCCATCCCCAACTAATCCATTGTCCCTAGCCATGCTGTTAATCCTTCCTAGTTCATTTATGAGCCGAGCACATTACCTCTTCCATTCCTCCCTGCTCTTCCTAATCTCTTCCTGAATATAAAGTATAAGCTCTTGTTTCTGTCTCTCAACCTCGTCCTTTATTTGCTGAAATATCTCGCTTTCAATCCCTTGGATTAGATCCTCCATTCAAACGCTCCGTCTCTCTACAAATTTCCCTATTAACTTGTCTACAAATCTATCCTCTTCCTCTTCCCTGCTAGTGCTTGAACACGAGGCCCTTCCTGATTTCGTCATTGCAATAAACAATCTAGCCAACAGGCGCTCCAAATACCTTGCGCGATCTGCTACACAAAATGCGAGCAAGTACTCCACGCGGTGCGTCTGAAAAGATTACGGCCGGTGTGAGGTCCTGGTCGGTCATAGATTGAGGCTGATGCGGTCACGTCCACTGCGAGGTCTGCTTCAATATTCAACAATGCCACAATGTGTTCAACATATTGTGGCATTGTGGAATAGCACCATTATCACCATTATATCAAAGTATTGATACTGTCTTTCTTCACTTTATTGTGGTTTGAGTCAGCTTACTAGTTATTCAATCACTCATATACACTTTTTCACTTTAATGTAACCCGATTATCCCTCCCAATTCACTAGTAGCCTAAGAGCTTCCCAGACTTACTTCTGCCCACCACTGATCTGACTAAACAGACTAGACAATCAGCTGTGGTGTGTGTGTGTATTCACCTAGTTGTGCTTGCAGGGGTTGAGCTCTGCTCTTTCAACCTGCCTCTCAACTGTCAATCAACTATTACTAACTACTATTTTTTTCAACACCACACACACGCTCCAGGAAGCAGCCCGTGACAGCTGACTAACTCCTAGATACCTATTTACTGCTAGGTAACAGGAGCATCATAGTGAAAGAAACTCTGCCCATTGTTTCTCGCTGGTGCCGGGAATCGAATTTGGAACCACAGGATCACGCGTGCAGTGTGCTGTCCAGCCTGCCACCGCACACCCCATGTACTCACCTAGTTGTGTTTGCGGAGGTTGAGCTCTGGCTCTTTGGTCCCGCCTCTCAACCGTCAATCAACAGGTGTACAGATTCCTGAGCCTACTGGGCTCTATCATATCTACACTTGAAACTGTGTATGGAGTCAGCCTCCACCACATCACTTCCTAATGCATTCCATTTGTCAACCACTCTGACACTAAAAAAAGGTCTTTCTAATATCTCTGTCGATCATTTGGGCACTCAGTTTCCACCTGTGTCCCCTTGTGCGTGTGACCCTTGTGTTAAATAGCCTGTCTTTATCTACCCTATCAATTCATTTCAGAATCTTGAATGTGGTGATCATGTCCCCCCTAACTCTTCTGTCTTCCAGCGAAGTGAAGTTTAATTCCCGTAGTCTCTCCTCGTAGCTCATACCTCTCAGCTCGGGTACTAGTCTGGTGGGAAACCTTTGAACCTTTTCCAATTTAGTCTTATCCTTGACTAGATATGGACTCCATGCTGGGGCTGCATACTCCAGGATTGGCCTGACATATGTGGTATACAAAGTTCTGAATGATTCTTTACACAAGTTTCTGAATGCCGTTCGTACGTTGGCCAGCCTGACATATGCTGCTGATGTTATCCTCTTGATATGTGCTGCAGGAGACAGATCTGGCGTGATATCAACCCCCAAGTCTTTTTCTTTCTCTGACTCCTGAAGAATTTCCTCTCCCAGATGATACCTTGTATCTGGCCTCCTGCTCCCTACACCTATCTTCAATACATTACATTTGGTTGGGTTAAACTCAAACAACCATTTGTTCGACCATTCCTTCAGCTTGTCTAGGTCTTCTCGAAGCCTCAAACAGTCCTCTTCTGTCTTAATCCTTCTCATAATTTTGGCATCGTCCGCAAACACTGAGAGAAATGAATCGATACCCTCCGGGAGAACATTTACATATATCAGAAACAAGATAGGACCGAGTACAGAGCCCTGTGGGACTCCACTGGTGACTTCACGCCAATCAGAGGTCTCACCCCTCACCGTAACTCTCTGCTTCTTATTGCTTAGGTACTCCCTTATCCACTGGAGCACCTTACCAGCTACACCTGTCCGTCTCTCCATTTTATGTACCAGCCTCTTATGCGGTACTGTGTCAAAGGCTTTCCGACATTCCAAGAAAATGCAGTCCGCCCAGCCCTCTCTTTCTTGCTTAATCTTTGTAACGAAGATGTGTGTGTGTGTGTGTGTGTGTGTGTGTGTGTGTGTGTGTGTGTGTGTGTGTGTGTGTGTGTGTGTGTGTGTGTGTGTACTCACCTATTTGTACTCACCTATTTGTGCTTGCGGGGGTTGAGCTTTGGCTCTTTGGTCCCGCCTCTCAACTGGTGTACAGATTCCCGAGCCTACTGGGCTCTGGGACCAACAGCCTTTCTTACATCCAGATCCAGCAGGTGTCTCTTGACCTCCTCTCTCGTAATTTCGAACTCTTCCAAGGCCGCCTGGTTTACCTCCCTGTCTCCTAGCACAGTGACCTCCCCTTGTTCTATTGTGAAGACCTCCTTGAACCTCTTGTTGAGTTCTTCACACACCTCTTTGTCATTCTCTGTATACCTGTCCTCGCCTGTTCTAAGTTTCAATACCTGTTCTTTCACTTTTGTTTTCCTTCTGATGTGACTGTGGAGTAGCTTTGGTTCGGTCTTGGCTTTGTTTGCTATATCATTTTCAAAACTTTTCTCTGCTTCTCTTCTTACCCCGACGTACTCTTTCCTGGTTCTCTGGTATCTCTCTCTGCTTTCTGGTGTTCTGTTATTCCGGAAGTTCCTCCACGCCCTTTTGTTCAGTTTCTTCGCTTCCATACATGCCCTATTATACCATGGATTCTTTTGTTGCTTCTCGGATTTTTCCCTTTGGGCCTGGATGAACCTGTTTACTGCCTCCTGACACTTTTGGGTAACATAGTCCATCATACCTTGTACAGACTTATCTCTGAGGTCTGTGTCCCAAGTTATTTCTCTTAGGAAACTTCTCATCTGTTCATAATTCCCCTTTCGGTATGTCAGCCTTTCGATTCCTAGTTCTTTTTGGGGGGGAGATAATTCCTAGCTCTACCAGGTGCTCAAAGTTCAATACACTATGATCACTCATTCCCAAGGGCGCTTCCATCTTGACTTTCCTTATATCTCACTCATTTAGGGTAAATATTAAATCAAGCATTTCTGGTTCATCTTCTCTCATTCTTGTTGGTTCCTTGATGTGCTGGATTAGAACGTTTCTTGTTGCCACGTCCAGCAGCTAAGCTCTCCATGTTTCTGGTCCTCCATGCGGGTCTCTGTTCTCCCAATCTATCTTCCCATGGTTGAAGTCTCCCATCATTAGTAGTCCAGATCCATTCCTGCTAGCAACAGAAGCTGCTCTTTCTGTTACGTTAATTGTGGTCATGTTGTTTCTATCATATTCCTGTCTGGGTCTTCTGTACCAGGGAAGTCAACAGGGGGATGTACGGTGGGGTGGCAATACTAATAAGGAGAGGGCTCTCTTACCGCCCCATCCTCATAGAAGATGACCACTTTCTAGCAATAGAACTCACCACTTCACACGGCCCCCTCATAGTCGGCACCGCATATCTACCACCTAGACTGACCTACCTCCCCTCCATCCCTCTGAACAAACTGCTCGATAGGAACCTCCCTACTATCATCGCAGGGGACCTGAACGCCCACCACCAGGCCTTATTCAACGCTTCTGCCAGGCCAGACCTCAAGGGCAGGCAGCTCTTCAATCTAATGCAAAACCGGGACCTCTCCTTCCAAGGCCCCCACTTTAAGACGTTCGTTAGGGCAATGTGAGGGGCACCCCTGACAGTGCTGACCAACAGAGATTGCGACCTGTTCCACTGCAGAGTAACCCCAGGCAAGAACGTGGGGTCGGACCACATCCCTGTGGTCACAACCCTTCAAGCATCCCCCTTCAGGTATGTGGCACCTCCCAGGCCTAGACTGGAAACCATACGGGCAGGGACTACGATGCCTTCCTTGCTGACGACCCCATCATTGAGTTCGAAAACCTCCCAACCCAAACAATAGACCAAGCAGTAAACACCATCCACAACCGCATCCAACTCGCAACTGAGGCCACTTGCGAAATATCCACCACAAGGACCTACCACCAATATAAACCGACCCGAGAAATCAGAGCCAAAATGAATGAGTACCAGCGAGCCTGTCAAAGCCACTACCAAACTGGCCAGCCACCAGCATTAACCCTTCAAACACTCAGAAGGGAAGCCATAGACCTTACGCTGACTCACAAGAGCTACTTATGGGGAACCCTTGTGATACAGGCCAACCAGTACAAAAGGGAGCCAGGAGCATTCTGGCGCAAGATCAGACAGCTCTTGGGATCGGTTAACCCCAGCCTCACCCACCTCGTTCACACTTTCCTAGACGAAGATGACGAGGAGCAACAAGTAAAAATGGAAGACCCACAAGACCAGGCTGACTTCATGGGCGCAGTATGGAACAAGACACTCACGGCTTCTAACAGCAGAGCCTTCAACAACACCCACTTTGAACGTGTCAACCAATGGACAACAGAAAACGCCGCCTCCCTTCTCAGCACCCCTCTGATAGACCTGACAACCCTGGAAGACGACCACCCTCTAACAAGGCCCATAACTATGCTAGAGATGAGAGGAGTCATCAAAAGCACCCGAGATAAGGCCCCAGGACCATCGGGGATCAAAACGTTGCAGATCAAACTTCTGCCAGGCAACCTTCTGCAATCCCTTCTCAACCTATTCAACGCTATGCTGGCGTCGGGTCACATTCCTGTTGCATTCAAGTCAGCCAAGATGATATTCATTCCTAAACCCAAGAAAGACCCCCACCAACCTGGCAACTACCGTCCAATCTCCCTCTTAGACACAATAGGCAAGTGCTTTGAAAAAATCGTGTCAAACCGTCTTAACTACTACATGGAGTACAACAACCTCTTCACTGAAAAACAGTTTGGCTTTCGTGCACATAGATCAACCCAACATGCAATAAACATCATCTACGACGCAGTAAGCTCAATTCGCAAGCAAAAACAGGTAGCTTTGATTGCGACGAGGGACGTACACAAGGCCTTCGACAGCCTTTGGCATGATGGTCTTGTGTACAAACTAGCAGACTTACCAGCGCAAAACTGGACCCTCCTCAGGCTGATCAGAAATTTTCTAAAGAATAGGCAAGTTACCCCCACTTCAAGGCGAAAGAGGCCGCAGCCTTCACCCCAACAGCTGGAGTCCCTCAAGGGTCATGCTTGAGCCCTGTTCTCTTCAACATCTTTGTAAACGACCTGCCCCAACCAGAGTATAGGGACACCATCATCGTGCAATTTGCGGACGACGTAACACATGTAATAACATCTAACCCAAGCAGCCAAACGACCAAGCATGCAACTGTAACCCGTAAGGCAAACGTAGAACTAGCCAGGACTGCTAACTGGGAAAGGAAATGGAGGATCACCACTAACCCTGAAAAGATCCAATTAAGCACTGTCGGATGTATGGCCTTCTCAATCGAAAATGAGGGTGGGATAAGAATCAGGGGCGAACCCATAGCCATCTCAAACTCCAACACAGTGCTCGGATACAACTTCAACAGGCTACTCAACTCCTCCCAGTTTGTATCCCAGAAGACAGCGACGGCCCGAGGTTCTCTGGCGAGGCTCTTCCGCTTCAAGCAAGCCCCATCCCACATCAAGCTCCACCTGTACAGAATGATTATAAGGCCTAGCCTGGAATACCCTTACGTCCCCCTGAACCTCACCAACAAATCCAACATGCTGAAGATCCAACGGGTACAAAACAAAGCACTTCGCTTTGCGGAGGGACTGACACTGATGGACAGGGTAAGAACTGACCAAATCCACGAGACGCTCAACATGAAGCCAATGAACATCAGGCTCAGCTACCTGGCCAGAAGACAGCTGTACCGCATGAAGAATATGTATATTCCAGACCCCGAAGATCCCTACGTAGCAGAAAATACCACCAGCGACTACGAGATCCGCGAACCACCACACAGAACCAGAAGAATCACTCTCCAACAAAAAGTGATCAGACACATCCACGATGAGGCCTTCCCAAGACCTCAAATACTAAGCGGCCTGCCAGACGACCCAGATGAGTGGCCCATCCCGGACCCGATCTACACCAAATGAAGAATAAAGGACATAAAGAAAAAAAAGAAATAATATATATATATATATATATATATAATATATATATATATATATATATATATATATAAACAAATAAAACTACAAAAAATATAAAACCAAAAAACCATTTGTCGTGATATCAGAAGTGTAACTACCCTGATGTTGTTAAGATTAACCTCCCTCAGCCAACTCCATCGGCTCTAGTGCTTTAAGACACCAACAAGGTCACAAACACTAGCCCCCCCAGCCATGCACTGACAACCCAACATAACACATACGCAAACAAACGACACATACACATATGTCAACCCATGGTGGACAGGCCACCGAACTTTCAAACCTCCTCTCTCTCTACACCCGCATCCTCTTCCTGAATTTCATCTCCCCATCCCCCTACCTCCCTCATCCTTTCCAAGTCCTTTGGACATCAAAGCTGAAAGAAGGGTCTTCTGTCAATTGGTGGTGGATTATATATGACCATGACTATATTTTTTTTCCCTCCAGTTGTTATGGTACCTGCTATGTAGTCACTGAAACTTTCACAGCCCTGAATAACCATCTCCTCAAAATCCCAGCCTTTTCTTACCAGCAGAGCTACACCACCACCACCTCTTCCATCCCTCTCTTTCCTCATAACATAATAGTCCTGTGGGAACACTGCATTTGTTAGCTTTGTTTCTGTGAGGGCTATTATGTCTGGGTTTTCCTCTAGTACCCGTTATCCAAGCTCATTTGCTGGCGAGTCAAATGCCATGGGTGTGATGACCTGTGAGATGGATAACAGGGTCTCAGAGGATACTGGGATGAGGGGCGGGGGATCCAGTTAAGGGGGAGGGACAGGAAGGGTATGGGGTGAAAGGGGAGGGAGAACAGGAAGGAAAGGGGGAGGGGAGACTCGGCAGGAGGAGGGGAGGGGTAGAAGGCTGGGGATTGGGTTTGTGGTGAGGGAGATTAGGCTGAACATTTCAGTGGGGGCAGGGAGGGTTTGGGGTAGGGGGTTTTTCTATGCAGAGGAGGGTGGCAGGGTTGTCCTCCCCTCTGGTGTTACTGGGTAGCTGGTTGTGGGTTCCCTCCAACACACACACACACGTGTGTGTGTGTGTGTGTGTGTGTGTGTGTGTGTGTGTGTGTTTATGTACTTACCTAGTTGTACTTACCTAGTTGTACTTACCTAGTTGTGCTTGCGGAGGTTAAGCTCTGGCTCTTTGGTGTACAGGTTCCCGAGCCTATTGGGCTCTATCATATCTACATTTGAAACTGTGTATGGAGTCTGCCTCCACCATATCACTTCCTAATGCATTCCATTTGTCTATTACTTTGACACTGAAAAAGGTCTTTCTAACGTCTCTATGGCTCATTTGGGCACTAAATTTCCTCATGTGTTCCCCTAGGGCATGTGCTCCTTGTGTTAAATAGTCTGTCTTTATCTACCCAATCAATTCCTCTTAGAATCTTTTATGTGGTGATCATGTTCCCTCTAACTCTTCTGTCTCCCAGTGAAGCGAGGTTTAATTCCTCTAGTCTCTCCTTGTAGCTCATAACCCTCAGTTTGGGTACTAGTCTGGTGGCAAACCTCTGAACCTTTTCCAGTTTAGTCCTATGCTTGACTAGATAGGGATTCCATGCTTAAGCCGCATACTCCAGGATTGGTCTGACATATGTGGTTACCTTGAGGTTATCTTTAGGCGATTCCGGGGCTTAGTGACCCCGCGGCCCTGTCGTCGACCAGGTCTCCTTGTTTCTGGACTGGTCAACCAGGCTGTTGGACGTGGATGCTCGCAGCCTGATGTATGAGTCACAGCTTGGTTGATCAGGTATCCTTTGGAGATGTTTGTCAATTTCTCTCTTGAACACAGAGTGGTTTGCCAGTTATGCCCCTTATGTGTAGCGGAAGCGTGTTGAACAGTCTCGGGCCTATCATCTTCCTTGCTAGTACTTGATCGTGAGGTATACTTTGTGATATACAAAGTTCTGAAAGATTCCTTACATAACTTTCTAAAGGCCGTTCTTATGTTAACCAACCTGGTATATGCCGCCGGTGGCATCTTCTTGATATGGGCTTCTGGGGACAGGTCTGGTGTGATATCCATCCCTAGGTCTTTCTCTCTCTCTGACTCTTGAAGGATTTAATCTCCCAAATGATACCTTGTATCTGGTCGTCTACTCCCTACACCTATGTTCATTACATTATATTTGCTTGGGTTAAACTCCAACAGCCATTTGTTCGACCATTCCTGCAGCTTGTCCAGGTCTTCTTGAAGCCTCAAGCTGTGCTCCTCTGTCTTAATCCTTTTCATATTATTTTGGCGTCGTCAGCAAACATTGAGAGGAATGAGTCTATACCCTCTAAGAGATCATTTACGTATATCAGAAACAGGATAGGTCCGAGTACAGAGCCCTGTGGGACTCCACCGGTGAGTTAACGCCAATCTGAGGTCTCACCCCTCACTGTAACCCTCTGCTTCCTATTGCTTAGGTACTCCCTTATCCACTGGAGCACCCTACCTATTATTCTTGGCTGTTTCTCCGGGTTATACATCAGCCTCTTATGGGGTACTGTGGCTATCCAACAGTCCAAAAAAATGCAATCCGCCAATCCTTCTCTTTCTTGCTTAATCTTTGTCACCTGATCGTAGAATTCTATTAAGTCTGTGAGGCAAGATTTACCCTCTGTTACGGCCCTAATGGGACGCAACTGGGTTCTTTTCTGGTGGTATGAAAGTTATGGTATCCGGTTCCAAGTTAGTAGTGGCTTTCAAGGGGCGAGTTCAGTAATGCAAGTAAAACGAAAGGGGGAGGTACATTAAATACACCAGTTCATCACTTTATCCATATATAATTATTTTTCCCATCACCACATATATATAAAACTCTTAAAAGGAAGTATTACTACACTATATGTACATCAACGACTCTCTCAGAAGACACTAAACACTAGGCGAAGCTCATTCGATGCAGTCTTGTACCATGTTTCCTCATCCGTGGTACTACCCTCAGCAGGTACCAGGAAACAACGATGAGTCTACCCTGGCCATGGCCAGCCAAACCACAATTCCGCTAAGTGCCTCTTCGTGAAGGCTCACAACCACAGTCCAGCCTGTTGCTGGCAGGTACCAATCGGCCTTGCTGATGGGCCACTTCACTTGCCAATACTAGGGTAGCAAGCCCTAGGCAGGAGCGTCTTGTAACTCGCTGGTTACTCTCCTCTTCAGCACCTTAGTCAGTTGTCTCTTCTACCAGCCATCCCCGGGTACGGAGAATCCCGTCACTGCCACTCCACAGGCAGACAGTAGAACACTTTACAGTCCTCTTCCGGCGGCGGCTCACTGCTTCTGTAAAGCAGACTGGTGTAGAGACCTTGGCTGCCTTGGGTAGACTGACTGCCTTTGTATCACAGCACCCCTACGTCGACTCTGTGAATACAGACACGTCATCAGTACACTGGGACACTACATGGGATCACTAGGAAACATCACTTACTGGCTTAGACACCTACACCCAACTCCGCTTATGGCAGATGGCGCTGCTTTGCCAAACACCACCTCACTAGAGGTCAGCACCAGTTACCTCACAAGCCGACTAGGACAGGAATCTAGCGCCTCTTGCCGGTATATTCCCGTCATCACTAGATGGCGTTGTCCATGTTGTGGGGGGGTTTCGGGAGTGGACTCACAGATGGCGTTGACGTTACTGCTCCGTGCTCTGGCGATGAACTTGGGTTCGTAACACCCTCCCTGAACACATGTTGATGGGTTGTCATGAAGTCCCTTCTCTCCAGATGTGTAACTAGGATTTTCTCACGATCTTCTCCATCATCTTGCATGGTATATAAGTTAACCTTCAAACTGCTAGGGGTCCAAATAGATTTAACACCCACAGGCGCAACAATAAAAAAAATCCAAAAATTCTTTCGTCTTATAGAAGTGTTCATTTTTGTACCCTGATCCCCGAAAAAAATAACAAAAAAATCGTAGGTGGCATGTTTTAGCCGCAATAGGGTAGGAAAGTGTGGCAAAAAAGGGGGCGTTGACAGAGCCTTCGCCAGACGAGGTCTACTCCGCTTGAGCTGTCAGGCGGCAGTTGCCACAAATATATTATTACCTAATTATTTCAATGTCTCTGATTTGTTCTTATTTTTTTGCAGTAATATTATTCAATAGAGTGAATTGTGATATATTTATATAATAAAATGTGTGAACCATCGCTGAACTCAAAATTATTGTGTGCATATTAGTGATTCAATTATTATGTTCATAAAACAATAAACAAATAGTTTTGCTGTTATTACACTATATACACAGGTAATATATAAGTATCTGCATGCTTTGTTCACCGTAACGAACCACTAAGTTGGTACTGTGAGTCAAAATGCAACGAGGAGTGACCGCCACACACTAGTCAGCCACTCTTTTTCTTGTTCATAGTAGGTGCAGTTTGCATGAAAGGTTTGTCCTCCCGATGACTGCACCAGTACTGATGTTAATGGACGCGTTTATGTTGAGGATGATCGGAGCTACCAAGGTGCTTGTTGCATTGTGCTGTAGATAGAGGAAAGGTGATTAAAACAGAGGTGTATGTTGTAGGGAGACTTGCCGCACCTTAGGGCGGTATGTTGTGTTTATGGCATCTGCTGATCCATGGTGCTGTGACGAGGCAGTTGTTTTCTGTGTTTAGCTGTTGGTAAAGTCAGGTATAAATGTGGCACGGGTTAGATGTGACCCAATTTGTTGGTCGACTGGAGATATTTAGCCAGTGCTTTGACTATTTGGTATTTTTATTGTAACAAGTGGTCACCACCTCCTAATATATGTTCGATGGTAAAGGCTATTTTAAGTGCGATAAAGACTTGTTTGAAATTTACTCTGGCACTATGATGTCGGTAGCAGTGCAGGAGATAGTGTTCGACTGTTTCAGGCACCTGACAGTGAGTACAGAGTTCATTGATGTTTGTTCTGTACTTAGCTCTGTACTTAGAGCTGTGTGCTGCTAGTTTGGTGTGTCCCAGCCTTAATCTGGTCATCGTTACATCAATTTCTCTGTTTTTATATCGGACATGTTTCGAAGTTCCCATTTCTTTTTAATGGACCCACAGTGCAAAGGTGAGCAAAACGTTTTCCAGTTTGTTGCAAAATCCTGGGAGATGGTATCGTTGAAGGCTCCTTTACGTGCAACATGGGGAATTGGATGACAGGTAAGGTGAGGCGTGTTGTGAATTGCTTTGGCTAGTTGGTCTACAAGTTCATTATGGAGAATACCGCAATGTGCTGGGACCCATTGGATAGAGGTGTCATAACCGTTCAATTGATGTTTGTGAAGTAGTTGAAGGCATGGGTAGACACTCTCCTTGCACGTTTTTGAAGAGTGCGTAATTGCTTGAATTGCAATCTTGGAGTCACTTCAGATTGTATGTATCCCAACTGGCAATGTTGTGATGATTTGGAGAGCTTGATATAAGGCATATAATTTCGTTGTGAAAATAGATAGTTGGTTTGGTAACCGCCATCCCTGCTTGAGATGGTATTCTGGTATCCATACAGCGCTAGTGACCGAAGATCCAGCAGGTATCTCTTGACCTCCTCACTCGTAATTTCGAACCCTTCCAAGGTCACCTGGTTTACTTCCCTTTCTTCTAGCACAGTGTCCTCATCTTGTACTTTTGTGAAGACCTCCTGGAACCTCTTGTTGAGTTCTTCACACACGTCTTGTCATTCTCTGTATACCTGTCTTCGCCGCCATTCTAAGTTCATTACCTGTTCTTTCACTGATGGTTTCCTCCTGATGTGAATATGGAGTAGCTTTGGTTCGGTGTCTTGGCTTTATTTGCTATATCATTTTCAAATTTTTCTCTTCTTCTTCTCATCCTAACATACTCATTCCTGGTTCTCTCTGTATCTCTCTTTGCTTTCTGGTGTTCTACACCCACACGACCCTCCAACACCCCACACGACCCTCCAAACACCCCACACGACCCTCCAACACCCCATACGACCCTCCATCACCCCACACGACTCTCCAACACCCCCACAGGACCCTTCAATCACCCCACACTACCCTCCACCACTCCACACTTCCCTCCAACACCCCCACGACCCTCCAACGCCCCAGACGACCCTCCAACAGCCCACACTACCCTCCACCACTCCACACTTCCCTCCAACACCCCCACGACCCTCCAACACCCCACACGACCCTCCAACACCCCACACGACCCTCCAACACCCCACACGACCCTCCAACACCCCACACGACCCTCCAACACCCCACACGACCCTCCAACACCCCACACGACCCTCCAACACCCCACACGACCCTCCAACACCCCACACGACCCTCCACCACCCCACACGACCTCCAACACCCCACACCACCCTCCAACACCCCACACGACCCTCCAACACCCCACACGACCCTCCAACACCCCACACACACACTCCAATCACCCCACACTACCCTCCTCCACTCCACACTTCCCT
>WNGS01162538.1:11992-22071 GCA_020271785.1 Procambarus virginalis | reverse complement strand
ATAATATATATATATATATATGCCTGTAATTTGATTACTGATTTATCTATGTACATGCCTGTGTACTGAATAATATCATATACGTGAAGTGATTGCCAGTGATATATCTTTGAGAGAAAGTATAGATGTAAAGATAAGTTCAGTGATCAAGCGAGTGCATTCACAGTAAATATTATAAGAATAGAGTAATCTTTTGGTACGGTGAAAAGTCACTGTGAGTGCAGTGTGAATAAGATATTGATCGTGAGGCCAGTGAAATCATAAGTATGCCATGTGAATGTTAAATACAGTGTTTTGCGAAAAGTTAAATAAACGGGGATCGTGACAGAATTAGAAAACAAGTACTAGTCTTTTCTCACGGTGCTAGGGCCCGGAGTCAGCTGACTTTGACAGGTGATGCGAGGGGTCGCCGTGTGTTACCATTTGGTGCGTCCGGATTATTTGTCATTAGTTGAGGCGGAGTGAGCTGCTATACTTTGTTCCTGATACATTGATGCATATATATTTCTCGTTGTCTTTTAAGTAAAATACCAAAACTCTTTGGTGTTTGATATCATCCCCTCCATTGATCTTGTGACCGTGTAAGGAAGTAAGACAGAGTGACTTGCCTGAGACCATACTATTTGAAATTGCTCTTACCACAATTACCACAATTACACCTCACCACTGCTGTGTTACTGGACACCTAAAAACACCAGTTGGCGACCTTGAAGGCTGTGTGAGAGTTCTGTGTCGGGGCGGGCCACAGATTGAGGGAATAATCTGTGTCTCCACTCATTTTACAACTTAAGGCCGGTTGTGAAATCGACTGGGGGACTGGGCGTGCAGTGGAGCCTAGAGGATCGAGGGAAGACCCGTAGAACGACGGTGAGTAAGGGTTATTATCAGAGCAACCACCTCGAGAGGAGATCCAGTCTACCGTTGCTTTAACCCTTCACTAACAAGAACCGTGACACCCGACATTGGCGACCTTGCCAGGATAAAGAGCAAGATCAAGGTTGTAATTGTGGTATTAGATATCAGGCCTAAGTTTTCACTCATAGTCACAAGATGGAGGATGATAAAGTAGCCAGTTTTATCGACACGAGAGACGAGCAAGTACTGGAGGAGTGCACCAAGGCACAGCTGCAAACGATCGCCGACCACTTTGGGATCAAGTTGAGAGCTTCCAAAGTGGGAGAAAGAAGACTCGAGATCATGGCACAGCTCAAGGCACGTGATGAAGCCTTCGGAGAGGAACGGCCACAGACACCTGCAAGTGGGAGAGAACCTGAGTATCGGTGGCAGCAGCCGGGGATCCAGTGGCAGCAGGCGCAGTGTCAAGCTGGAAATAATGAAGATGCAGATAGAAGCACAGCTGCGCAAGGAAGAGCGCGAACAAGAAGCACAGCTGAAGCGTGAGGAAGCAGAAAGAGAAGCACAGCTGCGCAGAGAAGAAAGAGAAGCACAGCTGAAGCGTGAGGAAGCAGAAAGAGAAGCACAGCTGCGCAGAGAAGAAAGAGATGCACAGCTGCAACGAGAAGAAAGAGAAGCACAGCTGCGCAGGGAAGAACGAGAGGCAGAAGCACAGCAGCGTAGAGAAGAACGAGAGGCACAGCAGCAAAGAGAAGAACGAGAGGCACAGCAGCAACGAGAAGAACGAGAGGCACAGCAGCAACGAGAAGAAGCAGAAAGAGAAAAACAGCTGAAGGAGCGCGAAATAGATGCTAGGACGAAGCTGCAGGAGGTTGAAGCGAACAAGGAGATTGAGCTGAAGCGAGCTGAGCTAGGACTAGTTCCAACTGCCCCACCACAACAGCAGGAAGACCGCCGAGTGAGAGAGAGGGATTTGCCCGTCTTCGTGCCTAATGAGGCTGAGGGCTTCTTCGAGCATTTCGAAAGGGTCGCTACGTTGAAGAAGTGGCCGAGGGCAGAGTGGGCGGAGCTAGTTCAAGGAAGGCTCACTGGTGAAGCTCGTGAAGCTTACAATATGCTCGACCTCCAGGAATGTACCAACTATGATGCAGTAAAACGGGCCGTGCTCCATTCGTTCAAGCTGACGCCGGAGTGCTATAGAAAAGGTTTAGAGAATGTACCCGATCGCCAGGAAAATCGTATGCGGAGACGGCGAGGGACATGGAAAGGAAATTCTTGAAATGGCTGGAGTCAGAAGGAGCAAGATCGGCTGAAGAAGTCAAGGGCTAATGGTCATGGAAAAGTTCATGTCCGTGCTCTCTCCCGAGATTAGGGTGAGAGTAAAGGAAGCGGACATCAGGACCTGAGAGCCGCAGCCGATCGAGCAGACATGCTAGAAGAAGCCTTACGTCCACGTCGAGAGGGACAGCACCGACCGCCCGCATTCTCCAGCTATGGGAGGAGTAATAGAAGGTCGGACGGTTGGAGGACAGGACCGAGTTCTCCCAAGTCCTACCCCTCAAGTGGAGACAGCAGAGGACAGAAGAGTGCTGTGGAACCGCCGAAGAAGTCACCGAGGGAGAGCTCAAGAGATCTTGTTATCGTTACGGCCGGAGATGCTGAGCATGAGTCTTTGGAAGGCGCAAGAGAAGTCCGCGGAAGAAGAAGGATCCGCTGTTTCAACTGCGGGTTAATGGGACACATGGCGCGCGAATGTAGACGTCCTAAGCAGCGGGGTTACGTTGCTTTTGTACGGGTAGAGGACCAGTTAGCCGAAGGAGTGCGGGATGGACCCGTACTTAGGAAGAAAAAGGCTAACCCATTCGTGCGTGAGGGAACTGTAAGGATGGGGGACGCAGACCCCATCCCGGTAATGATGCTAAGAGACACTGGGGCGGAATTTACCCTGGTGAGCAGAACCCTGTTCCCTGAGTGTCACGAGAATACCTGTGTAGGAGAGGCAAGTGTGACCACTGTGGGAGGCCCAGTGCAGATGCCCCTACACCAGGTAACCCTGAGTTCGGATTATAGATGCCAAACCCTAGTAGTGGGGGTCTGTGCGACGATGCCCAAGATGGAGGCTCAGGTCATTTTGGGAAATGACGCATGTGGAGGACGTGTCCTACCGAACCTCGTGAAGGACGAGGAGTGCTTGGAGCACTTCGAGAAGAAAGGCGGAGTGTTCGACGCCTGTGGGGACGAGAAAGGAATCGCCATGGAGGCGTTCCCTGTCTGTGCTGTAATTCCGAGGCAGTGCGACGGACGAGGAGGGCGTGGATCTGATAAGGCCGACGAGGAGACGTCCGACGGCCTGGGAAAAGATCACCTCGTTATGGAACCCGGAGAGCGAGTGGAGGGCGAAGGCAGCCCAGATGGTGAGGTACAGGTGACCCTCACCGGTTCTCCTGGGGTGGACCGCACTCGTCTCGAGGAGGTGCAGCAGGCAGAATTCCCCAAGTTGATTTGTAAGGCAAAGGAGGACGTGTTGGTCCCGAGAAAGCTACTCACTTTAACAGGCAAGAAGGCATATTAATAAGACAGTGTAAACCTGTAAGGATGGAGGTCGGAAAAGCCTCTCCAGGTACGAGAGACCAAGTAGCGTTGCCAGCCAAGTGCAGAGCGGCAGTGTTGAGTCCGTTGCACGCTGTTGACTCTGCGGGTCGCCTAGGGGTGACCACGATGCGACGTTCAACGTCGAGAGAAGTGGCTGGGCAACTACAACATCTTTTCTCTTGGGTGAGGAGGCCCAGGGAAAATCAGGCTGACAGTGGAAATATATTTCGGTCTGAGTGTGTCAGACGAACAGCGACGAGTTGGGGAGTGATGCAGATTCGGTCGTCGCCCTACCGATCGCAGTCGAAGGGGGCGGTCGGAAGACTCCACTCCACCTCGGAGACAACTCTGAAAATGTTCTGCGTAGAGCAGGAAGACGAGTGGGAAGAGACAGCGGACCCTGTTTTGTTGGCCATTCGCAAAGCAGTGGCAGAACCGTTAAACTTCTCACAGTTCCAGCTGGTGAACGGACGTGAGGTGTGGAGCCCTCGGTCCGCAATAGGTAAGCAGTGGACGCCCAGGATGACCTTGAAGACGGTCTGCAGACACATGAGGAGTGTCACACATTGGCGGCTGCAATACTGGCTGGAAGCCAAGATTTTCAGTGGAAAGGACAACGTAGTCGCAGATGCGTTGTCCCGCATGCACTAACCAGACATGACTCTTATTTTAAGGGGAGGGGTATGTGACGGTGTTCCCCCCCTTCTAATTCTCCCACGCCTGCTGTAAGAGTCATGTCCACTATTCCCGAGCGTTCTCTACGTTGCAGGCATCAATTGAACATATGTGGGAGAGAACAGTATTCTCGATGAGCCGAGAAATTCGTGAAAGAAGAACATTTTGGCCTGTGGGATAGGCCCTTTAGGGAGCCAAAATGGCGCTGGCGAGTCTGTTCTCCCGCCAAAACTGTGTGACGTCAGTGTCGCCAGATTGGTCACCGTCAGCGACGTGGCACTGGGAGCCAATGAAAACCGACTTTGGAAAATGTGACGTCACATAGGCAAGGGGGTCCAGCCGTGGCGGCGCCTTCGCGCTATCAGTCTCACACGACGCGTCCGAGAGGCAGGACGTGCGACCGGTCATCCTGTTTGAGTGACGGATTACCGAGCTCCGGTGGATGTAAGCGTCTCCAGTTGTTAGCGCGCACTCTGTGAGGTCTTCCTGCAACCCAGATGTGGCTCAGATAAGGAATTGACAGAATATTGAGCAACAAGTGCTCCGGAACAGGTGCGTTGCAAGAAGTGGGCCAGGCATCGTCGCGTGTGACGTCCTTGGCAGTTCACCAGTATAAGAGACAGCTTAGTGGCCGGGCCAATCCACCGTGAGTGAATCGAGTTGACCACCTTGTCAACTTGGTTGAACGTGTGATCGACGATCCTGTCAAGTTTGACAGTAACCCCACCTTCGTGGAACCCTACGAGTCAACAGTTGGATGCAAGCACGTCGAGAAGTCTTCCCAAATACCTAGTGACATATCTAGACGACGAGGGAATTGACAGTGTAGTGAGCTTCAAGTGCTCTGAAGTCGGGTGCTGTGCGTGTGGAGCTTAAGCAGTATCGTCTGGGACGGCTGATAACTTCACAGTGACTTCGTAGTGGTGAGAGGCAGTTCCTCTGGGAGTACAGTGACAAGGGACTATTTGGGAAACGTACGACGACCGCCGAGACGTAGGCTGGCTGCCGTAGTTGGGAGGAAAGTTGACGGCCAGGAGACCGACTTCAACCGGCGACGTACTGTAGGGGAAGGAGCACGGACCTGCAGTGTACAGAAAGCGGCGAGACGCGAAAATCCTAAGGCGTTGGCTTGTGTTTCTGGAGGGTGTACGAGGCGAGAGCCTGGACCAGGAGCTACAACCCAACTGTCATCCTAGGATAGGTGAAGTAGGTGTTTACAGTTACCCTCCCATTTCCCCTTTAGTTAGCTATATATACTTGTCAGAATATTTTATATGTCGTGAGCAAGTCTCACCTGAGTCTAAGTCACAGAGAGCACAGTGTGTGGTGAGGCTACCCAGAGCGCTCACAGTATCAGTTTACATATATATCTATGTGTGGGTGTGTGCAAGCACCAGGATTCATTAAGGAATTTACTGTGACTGTAATTCATTTCTTGTGATTATTATTATTATATATATTGGTAGTAAACCAGATATTGGTGTTAGGCTATGAGCCCAGAATTTATATAAATGCCTGTGTATTGATCTCCATGATTTATTGATATAAATGCCTGTGTATTGATCTCCATGATTTATTGATATAAATGCCTGTGTATTGATTCATGATTTATATATATATATGCCTGTAATTTGATTACTGATTTATCTATGTACATGCCTGTGTACTGAATAATATCATATACGTGAAGTGATTGCCAGTGATATATCTTTGAGAGAAAGTATAGATGTAAAGATAAGTTCAGTGATCAAGCGAGTGCATTCACAGTAAAATATTAAGAATAGAGTAATCTTTTGGTACGGTGAAAAGTCACTGTGAGTGCAGTGTGAATAAGATATTGATCGTGAGGCCAGTGAAATCATAAGTATGCCATGTGAATGTTAAATACAGTGTTTTGCGAAAAGTTAAATAAACGGGGATCGTGACAGAATTAGAAAACAAGTACTAGTCTTTTCTCACGGGTGCTAGGGCCCGGAGTCAGCTGACTTTGACAGGTGACGCGAGGGGTCGCCGTGTGTTACCATTTGGTGCGTTCCGGATTATTTGTCATTATTTGAGGCGGAGTGAGCTGCTATACTTTGTTCCTGATACATTGATGCATATATATTTCTCGTTGTCTTTTAAGTAAAATACCAAAACTCTTTGGTGTTTGATATCATCCCCTCCATTGATCTTGTGACCGTGTAATGAAGTAAGACAGAGTGACTTGCCTGAGACCATACTATTTGAAATTGCTCTTACCACAATTACCACAATTACACCTCACCACTGCTGTGTTACTGGACACCTAAAAACACCAGTTGGCGACCTTGAAGGCTGTGTGAGAGTTCTGTGTCGGGGCGGGCCACAGATTGAGGGAATAATCTGTGTCTCCACTCATTTTACAACTTAAGGCCGGTTGTGAAATCGACTGGGGGTACTCTCCGGGGCGTGCAGTGGAGCCTAGAGGATCGAGGGAAGACCCGTAGAACGACGGTGAGTAAGGGTTAGTGTCAGAGCAACCACCTCGAGAGGAGATCCAGTCTACCGTTGCTTTAACCCTTCACTAACAAGAACCGTGACACCCCGACAGAAGGCAGAAAATAACACACAGGGCATAGTAACACTCAGAACAAATACATGAACAAAACAAAAACACAGTATGGCAAGCAAACAGCCAGAGGGGCATACATCACGCCTAAACACATACACAGAAATCAGTGGACATACTTTTCCGGAAAACAGGCCCGCGGGAACCTCACATTAAACTCTTCCCAGCGCATCCACCGCCAAGGGTCTCGGCCATCCACTGGGGAAGCCATAACATCCGGAACTTTGGCAACAAACACCCGCAAAACATGGGACCCAGATGGAAGTACTGATGCACTATAATCGCCACTCAGCCCCACAGGGAACCTGCCTCACCATGAAGTTCTCTGGCTGCAGCCTAGCATCAACATCCACAATCCTGACCATTGACCCGATGGCATCACGGCGCCGGCAACACGTCCCTGGTTTCCAATGCGCACCCTCACACGACGGCGTGCATCCTCCGTAATGTCACTACCAGGCCACGCCCAGCACCAGATCCACACCATCCTGGCAGCGAAAGCCACCAGCCCCACTGTGGAAGTCCCCTGCGGAGAAAGAACCGAAGGCACGTCCGAGACTCTGGCTCCAGCACCAGTAGGCACATGACCTCCGCCACTACTAACTGCGAAGACAGCGACGTATCCGGATCCACACCGTCAACACCCTAAGACCCACAGTCATGAATTCCCCAACATCGGTCCAGGCAGAAGACGAACGCCGGGAACGTTTGGGCTCTGGCTGGATATTGTCAGAGCCTGAAGTGGAACCAGAAACATCGGTACCACAGACGGACGAATCGATGCCAACACAGAACGGCAGCAGCCTCTACCACAGGGGGAACGGGCCACACACAGCAGGAGGCCCTGCCAACCAGCCCCAGCACAGCCGGGACCCGATGCAAGGACACAGGGCCAGGCGCAGCAACCGAAGACGAGGGAGAAGACGGGCGACGCCCTACAGTGAGCACCAGGAAGGCCCACGGGAGCAGCGGGGACAGTGACAGGAGCAGGGAGATCATCCAACGGCACAGCAATACCGGAGGAGGGACAGGAACAACCGGAGGTATGTCGGGCGATGCAGGGGGAGCCACAGCAGCTAATGGGACTGCCACCGCCTCATCCCCGGAGTCCTCCTCCAATGAGAGCGGCGGGAAATCCTCTTCCAGGAACAAGTTGACAGGAGCAGCTGGAGCCTCAGAGCACCCAGCAGCCTGATGCCCCAACAGGCCACACCGGAAACAGGTACGGGGCTGCCGGGCATAATACACCCGGACGTAGTAACCCATCAGCCGGACAGAAGATGGTATATCCGACCGCAGGCGCATACTCAAGGTTCGTCCGCCTCCCAGCATGCCTCCCCGAGGAGAGCGTGTTCATCCGCATGCTGACAACAGCACCATACCTCCCGAAATAACGCCGAGGAGGTCTTCAGGGAACTCCAGGGGAGCCCCATGGACACTGACATAAGTAAGGGCACCACTACAATCCGAAATTGCCACAGAGCCGGCATCACCTGGCAATGGCAACGTACGCCCCTCATACCGACGAAGAAAGTCCCAGTACTCCTCCTCCCCCACGATAACACCGACAAGTTCAACACCGTAGAAAGCCTCCACGGGATACGAAGCATGTCACACATCACCTACTAGATGTCCATATATCCAGCCTTACTAGTGAACTCCAGGCCCATGGAGTTCACACGCACAACAGGGGGAAGATGGCCACCCATGTCAGAACCGCCACATCAACACGGAGCCAGGCAGCAACAAAACTGGGAGGGCAGAGACGCCCCACCATCTGGCGACCAAAATGGCAAACAACCCCAACAGCCAGGGAGGGTCGGCAAGACGTCCTCACTCCACGGCCGCCAGCAGTTGACCTCATCTCTTCACATTTAGTTGCATGAGTTTAGTTAATTACGTTCCTTTATTAAGGATAATCATTTATTTAGTTGTTTATTTACATAGCATATTATTGCTTACTGAACTCGTTCACTTATGTGTATTAATAATGGCAGTGGAAATTATTATAGTATAAAACATTTATATAAAATTTCTTAATGCAGTCTTAATAAGCTGACTTGCATTGTGCAAAAATATATTGCACCTTAATACATTTATTAGTGACATAAGCACTTGTCACCAGTATTTACTTCCCTGATTAATTATAAGTAAAATACAATACTTTAAGCTCAAGAATATTTTGAGCGGGCTGTGCATGCGTATCGCAGCCAGGGTTGAGGGAGGAAAGAGACGCCACTTGTGTGAACGACGCCATATTAGCAGCGTGTTACCAACGTGCAACAGAAAGCAATATCTCGATCTTGTTATTGTCTTAAATTTCGCTCCTACAACCACGAGAGCGGTGTCACGTTATTTGGCACATCACGGCAGTGTCCAAGGAACTAATCAATTCTCCAGCCCATAATTGACGTCTTATCACGGCAACGGAAGACCAGGGACCTGGAATCGTTCTTACACCAACAGACACTTGGCCAGGCTACTATTAATAACCTTTCTTGTAACGTAACTCTGTGATCACATGTTATATTTTAGGGTAGTTGTCGTTAAGACTGAGACATTACAACAAAAATACACTACGTCCCTCCTCTAGCAATTTATATAGGAATATATTATATTAATGTTTGCAGAAGAATTCTGCAGTGACAGATATTTAAAAAAAATTCCGAATGTATCTGTAGTTAGTTACGTAGAAGAGTTCTACATTGTAATTTCCTTTCAGCTCCCGGGTCCAAGTAAACCGAGGTGCTAGGCTTTCCCACCTTCACGTGCAACAATTTGTCCGACGCAATACGTCGTCAGTGGAGTGTGGCAACCGATTTCATCTCCCTTAATTTCACAGCTAAGCTGTTAATTGTTATTGTAGAGATACTAACCAATATAGATACTATAATGATCTAATGAGATCAATATTACTAACCCTTTATTTTAGTAATATTATTCTATATTATTGTAGTATCCTGAGGCACATTCGCCTCTAATTACTATTACCTAATTCATTTCATATTCAATTAATTTACTAACATAATTAATGAACTGGTGACGAACCACACTAGTTCTAGATGTATATGAATTACTAAAAATACCCCCCCCCAAAAAAAAAATGTTGATATTTGAGGCTTTTAACTTAATTAATTAGAAAACAGTCCATTCATTCTCTTTAAGTGATTGTAAAATAATCTAACATACATAGGCACTGGTTCTATCGCGTCAGTCTTATAATCCCTTTATTTGTTTTCCCTCTTTTCTCAAAAGTGGGTGGTCCTTCGTATATATTAATTCTCTAATTAAATAATTTTATATTTGAGTCAAAGCCCCAGATACCGAACATTTGTTTGACAAATATGGTTTTGCAGTGGAAACATTA
>WNGS01162538.1:0-10992 GCA_020271785.1 Procambarus virginalis | reverse complement strand
CCATTTCTAGCTGTTCTTCCCAGTTATTTCTGTGAAGTCCTGGTTTATTTGCTCCCAGTTTATCTGTTATTATTGAAGTTGAATTTGCTGAAATCTCCTCCACCGGGAATCTGGACTGGTTTGAAGGTCTATTCCCCATGGTTGTCATAACTTCAATTAAGTTGTGATCTGAGTAACAGGTATTTGTAATCATTATGTTCTGATCAATTCATCATTATTAGTGAAAATGAGGTCCAGCGTGTTCTCCTTCCTGGTTGGTTCTACTATTTGCTGGTTTAAGGCAAACCTGTCGCACATCCGTAGCAGGTCATTTGCATGTGCCTGTTCATTAAGGCTACTTCCTGGTATTCTTTCTGATATTACTGTATTAGCCAGGTGCTTCCATTTCAGGTGCCGTAGGTTGAAGTCCCCAAGCAGGATGATGTTCGGAGCTGGATTTGTGAGGTTTTCCAAGCAGTGTTCTACTTTCATTAGTTGGTCTTTAAACTGCTGAGGGTTTGCCTCCGGTGACTTATATACAAGGACAATAACTACATTTATAATCTCTATTTTGATTATCAGCACTTCCACCATATCATTTGAGGTGTTTAGCAGCTCAGTACAGATGAGTGTGTCTTTGATGTATAGGCTGACCCCACCCTGAAGCCGGTGTTTCCTATCACATCTGAAAAGATTGTACTCTGAGATCCATATTTCACCATCATGGTAGTCCTTTGTGTGGGTTTCTGTTAGGGCTGCAAACACTGCATTTGCCTCATGAAGGAGACCATCTATAAAGTGAACTTTGTTGGATTTGCGTGTTTTTATACCTTGAATGTTGGCAAATATAAATGATGTTATCGTGGTAGTGGAAGTGCTGGATGCCTTACTTGGTGTTAATATCTGAGGCTCTGGTAAGGGGGCCACTGTGTTTGCGTCCAGGGTGTGTTGTTTTCGAAGTGATTCGTCCAGTTTCGGTAGTGGGGCGAGTGTTGTGTGGTGTAGTACCTGTGTGTTTGTTGGTAATGTGTATTCCAGACTTGTGGGTATCTCCCTTCCCCTCTGTAATCCTGTGGTGGTTCCATCTGACTGTTCCTCTCTCTTATATTTTCTGCTCTGTTTCTGCCTTCCTCTAAAAAATTGCCAGTAGTGTCATACTGATTTTCCCGTCTATAACGTTGTGTACCTCTCACGTGGAATTCCGGACACTGAAGATTGTAGCATTTTTTGTCCCTAATTGAAAATTGACATAATTTGGGGTGGAAGTATCTACACCCTGTTCCAAAACGGCATGTACCCCTCGCCAACATGTTCCTGCATTTTCGAGGATGCAGAAAATGGCATTTTGTTCCTAATTTTCCATATTTGCATATTCCTTTAGCGTAGAATTTGCAAATGTGTTCCGGTTTTGCGTTTTTCAAGGTATTTATATCTGTGTCTGTCTTGTCTACCTCTTTATTGGAGCCATCTCCGCTTTTCGTCCCAATTCCTTCATTTATGCACTCTGTCTCACTGTTGCTCACATCGTTTATATTACCTGACTCTGCAATATTGCTGCTATTATGTACTACAATACCCTCTTCCTCCACATTACTGCTGCGGTTCTCTAAACTATCTGTTCCTGGGTTTTGGTCGTTAACCAATGTTGTCTTATCCCAGTCTGCATATATCACTGGTAGCTTGTCTGTGAATGGTAATCTCTGTGACTCGGGAATGTTTTTCATCAGTTTAGTTATGTTCTCTAACATTAATCTGTCATCTTTGCAGACCCAGTAAATTCCTTGCCTTTTTGTGCATCCTGGAGATACTTCTGTACAGCCCAGGTGAAATCTCATGTTACAGATGCAACACGTTACGCCTACATTACGTTTTCCCAGTACTCCCGAGCACTCGCCACACCTCTCCATTTTCTGATGTATTGTTGTATTTGTGGTTTACTGTGTGGATCACTTGTTGATGTCAGTCCTTTTAACTCTTTATAAAAATATACATATATTTTTATATATTTAATATTTATAATACTATATGTATACCGTAGATTTGTAATATTATGTATGTTATTTTGTTCAAACTTTATGGCAGGTACTTAGCGTAGGGTAGCGAAGCTGGTCCCCGGTGCGGTACAGGTGACCTCTTGTCGTCCCAGGTTGATGTCACGAGTTTCCAGCTACTCGATTTATAACACCGATTTATTCTTTGCTTGTATTCTTACAAGGGATTTTCCGCCTAAATTCCGGCTTGCAATGGTATTCACTCACTTTATTGCTAATTATTAGATTCACATTTCCATAGTACACTATATGATTTCCGTATTTTATCCCTGTGGGACGTGCCCTGGGGTAGGCCTCGCGTGGCTTGTGGAAACAGCCTACTGATGCCGCTTCTTGCCACTATTCTATATTTCTAGCATTCTATATTTATAATATTCTATGCACGATTTTCCTTCACTTCCAACTTATATGTTGTTGTGGTACCCGTTCCACTTCACTGTTCCACGAATCACCGTAAACTATTTTTTTTTCCTCATACACGCACGTACACAAAGCCTCATGCACTGGCCCACACGTGGTCTCCCGTTTATTATTTATTTAACACAAAGTTCCGTTGATAATGACTGTTTTCAAATTTTCCAGCGGGTCACTATGCACTTGTTATGCCTGTAATCGGTAATCCAAGGCTGTGGTCCTAAGAAATCCCGGTTAATGTCACGATTTTAACGGAGCGCGCGCGGTACGACTTCCCTCCCTCAACGAAATAGGTAGACTAACAACAGTAAAAACATATCGTGTGTGTTTGACGCTCACTGATATGTTCCAGCGTTGTTTTATATTTGGCGCTATTCTAACTTATGCTTTGTTGATCTTTTTTGACTATGTGCTCATAGAACATTCTATTGCGAACACATTGGCACAAAAATGAATGACGTACATAGAAAAATAATGTCAGGACAGTGAAATAAGTATAAACTTTCAAAGCGCTGTATCACACATGTGTCGTCGCGTCACCGATACCGGGTAACAGTTCGGCCACTTCCCACACTCTTGCGGGTGGGCCGCGACCATGATTCTACGTTTATATTCATATCTCTGTGTTGGGAATTTCATTGCGAGTCCATTGATAGCACAATTAACGCTGTAGGACAAGTGTGGAGTTGACAACAATCCCAAGAGTAGAAACATTTTGTTGCTGTTTGGCGCTCACGGCGAGTCATCTACATAGTTATTTATTTGGTGCTGGTATCCCTATACCTTTCGTGACCTTTTTTACTGATGTTCTTCTAGAGAATTTTATTGCGAACACATTGGTACCAAAATGAAATACGTAGCTCGAGAACTAATGTCAGGAGAGTAAAAAGAGTATACACATTTTTGTTTTGCCGCTTAAGTGACAAAAACGCAGCGCGCACATACAGCTTTTTTTTCGACGTTCGCCGGGAGCGTGAAAGTGTTAATATATGTACAGTGCTCTGTCATTCAAACTCACTGTCTGTGTTTAGAAGTCTGCTGATTGTTCTTCAAACCATGCCATAAAGGCATGATGAATGTGAACTCTTAACTCGTTTAGATCTTGAACCTGTAAAAGAATATATGAATAATGTTGGCAAAGGACAAAAAATTCTCACCTAATTCGTGAAATCTTACCAAATATTATTTATTGCTGTTACGGCCCTAATGGGACGCAACCGGGTTCTTTTCGGGTGGTACGAAAGTTCTGGTATCCGGCCCCAAGTTAGTAGAGGCTTTCAAGGGGTGAGCTCACTAATGCAAGTAAAACAAAAGGGTAGACTGACTGTTCTTGTATCACAGCAGCCCTACGTCGACTCTGTGAATACAGACACGTCATCAGTACACTGGGACACTACATGGGACCACTAGGAAACATCACTTACTGGCTTAGACACCTACACCCAACTCCGTTTATGACAGATGGCGCTGCTTTGCTAAACACCACCTCACTAGAGGTCAGCACCAGTTACCTCACAAGCCAACTAGGACAGGAATCTAGCGCCTCTTGCAGGTATATTCCCATCATCACTAGAGGGCGTTGTTCATGCTGTGGGGGTTTCGGAAGCTGGCTCACAGATGGCGTTGACGTCACTGCTCCGTGCTCTGACAATGAACTTGGGTTCGTAACAATTGCCCTTAATTAAAATTCATTAAACTTAATTATAATATTCTTTATACTCAATTAGTATTAAGTTTTAGTCATTAATGTTTTTCCTGCCCGAAACGCTTTGCGTAATAGTGGCTTTAGGCATTGTATGTACTAGCTCTATCTATAAATCTATCAATTTTTGTAAAATCTCTTGTATGTACCTTACCTGAATAAACATTTATTTATTTATTATTATTATTATTATTTATAAAAGAAGCATGAACATAGCAATAGACAAGTATGCTGCAAGACTACAGTTACCCAGTTACCCCTGACCCCCATTAACCCTTTAACTGCTTGCCTCCAAATATGACACCCCCGTGGTGCGCAGGAAATAAATTCTCTGGAAAAAATTCTTTTTTCTTTTTAAAGTGTCAAAAACCCTTCCCTCAGTATGGGTATGTAAAAAAAAAGTCGTAATTGTACTTACTTTGGCTGCTATGGGGTCCGTAAGTTGGGGCGTGACGTCATGATTCCCCGTGCGCCCCTGCTGTAAGCTCCCGGGGCGGGTGGGGCGCTCGGGGCGGGGCACGCGAGTTGCCGCGAATATATTTTCGGTCATTTTTTGCGCACCTTTCTAAATACATTTTCATTGTTTTTACATGGCAATCCAATGTATAATGAACACGTACACTCTATTATCGCAGTACAACATCCGTACTGTCCGTAAACACTGTGTTACGTGCATCGCAAACAACGTCACTTATCCTGCACAATTTCCAATGTATCATGCCTAATATATTTATATTTACACTTTATATACACACTGTACAGTATCACACACTATATACACACATCATAAACACACTCAGTACTCCGCGAGTGTGTGATATGCTGCGAAACAGCCAACGGGGCAGAGTGGCACCTTGCACTCCACACACCAGGTGCTGATGCATCTTCGTTTTTGTTCTCTGTGGGTAGTGTTCCTGCATACTATACAAGCACGTTTACCCTTCTCCCGTGATGCTGTGCCTGGCATATACTCGAGCATATGTACACTGAAGTTTTCATTACCCGTCAATCTGTCTGGAGCTGCATGTGGCATTGTTGCTTGCACTCCGTGCGGTACAACAGAACCCTCCCTGCCATACTTTACTAGCAGCTGTGACACAACACGAGCACTGAATGTACGTATAGACGGTCTCCTGCCTGATTTTACTAGGTACATATTGTAGCAGTTGAGCACTACAACATCCATGAGGTGGAAGAAGAACTTTTTCGTCCACTTCACAGACTTGCGCACACACTCCACTCCACCAAGCATCATGTCACACTTATCGACGAGGCGCATGTTCACGTTATAGTCTATGACACAGTCTGGCTTATACATGGTGTTGCGTGTCTGAAAGTGGACTTTCCCACTGTCCACCATGGCACCGGTGTGAATCGTAGTCAGCATATTCACCTCGCGTCTGTCCTTCCACCGCACTGACAGCGTTTTGTCACACTTGCGCAGCTGGCACTCACCCACGGCTATAGCTAAACCGAACACTGGCATTTCCTTCCTGTGGCCCTTCACAGTGCCACATACACCGGTGTTGTGGGCAAGGAGGTATCTGGTCAGCAAGGGGCTGGTGTAGTAGTTGTCGGTGAACAGTACATGCCCCTTGTTCAGCAACGGTTCCATCAGGGTTTTCACGACACTGCCTGAGAACCCGTGTACATCTTGAGCTGGTATGTCGACGTCTGTACCAGAATATAATATCATGTCCAAGACGATACCAGTCTCACAGTCGCACAGCACAAAAAACTTCAGTCCAAATCGGTGCCGCTTTGATGGGATGTACTGCTTGAATGCCAGTCGCCCCTTGAACAGTACAAGCGACTCAGACTCGTCAATAACCACATTCTGTCCAGGTACAAAATAATCCCTGAACTTCCCTCTCATGTCACTGAACATCTTCCGTACTTTCCACAGTCTGTCGTGTCTGTCCTCATTTGCATTATTCTCGAAATGCAGGCACCTGAGAATCAAGAGATACCTATCACGCGACATGTACCGGTTGAACACGGGCGATGGAACAAGGCTGTCTTTGCTCCAATATTCCTGGATGACAGATTTCTCAGAGTGCTTCATCATCATGGTGAGTGCCAGAAACACGTACATTTCGTCGATTGTCGTGTCCTTCCATCGAGGCGTGAGGCAGGTAAAATGCCGTCGTCTATGAGGCTGTGAGCGAACCTGTTTGTCTCAGTCACAAGATGCGTCATGAATACATTGTCAAAATATGCCTGAAAATAATCCATGTCTGCCATATCATCACCAGTATATGGAAATAATGGTGTAACACCAAAATCGCTATCATCAAATGTTGGTATTTGAGGGACAAATGTGGTGCAATCCTCCCACACAAGTACACCAGGGGTTTGTTGTTGGCGCCAACACCACGGCCAACACCACCACGAGCACCATAACTACGGCTACGTGGTCTGCTGCTTCTGCTGGAGCTGCGTGAGGCTATGCTAGACGCTGAGGCAGATTTCCGTACTGTAGGCCTACCACGAATAAATGATGTTGAGGGGCCACTCTCATTGTTGTCCACATGCTGTGAGGCACGCCGCCGCCTGCCCCGGCGTGTTGCTGAGGCAGCAAAACCCCGCCTGGTAACACCACCGCTGCTCGTACTCGGGTCGTCTACACTACTCGTATCAGAGCCAATGTCACTGAAGCCCGAGAATGATTCGTCACACGTACTATCACTGAATAAACTACTAGCGTCTGGGGACATACATGGTGGTGGTGATGATAACGGTGTTGACCCAGGGCGGCGAGGCAGGCCGGGCGAGGCACGTGTACCATACACACTCGCCGCATCTTCAAATTCCGTCTCCTCCTCACTCGTATCAGATATCTGAGTAAGGTCTTTCTCAGGATCATAGTCTAGGTCATCATCCAGAGCACCGTCATCATACAAAATGTCGCGTATTTCCTCCTCAGAGAGTCGTTTTCCATGACCGCGGGTCACCGTGGAGCGGGAGCTCGTAGAGGATGCGTCAGACATGGTTGCTGCTGTGAAACTGAGGCTCCCCACGGCCGCAGGGCATGCTGGGATTTTTTTTGAAGATGGCGGACGATCACTGGGGCCCCCACCCACCCATACCATACCCACGTCACCGCGCGCCAGTTTTGAATGGAACGTGAAAAATAAAAATACCTGGAGGCGCGCTGCGCAAACCAGACGCGAGCCTGGAGGCGCGTTGCGCAGTTAAAGGGTTAAGGGATCAGCCCTATATCCCCCTGAAGGAGGCTCAGCTGTATACCCCCTTTAAGAAGGGTCAGCCCTACACTCTCTTGAAGGATGGGTCAGCCCTATACCCCCTTTAAGGAGGGTCAGCCCTAGAGCCCCCTGAAGGAGAGTCAGCCCTACATCCTATTTATGGAGGCTCAGCCCTACACCCCTTTAAGGAGGCTCAGCCCTTTACCCCCCCCCCCCCATCCTTGAAGGAGGCTTGGCCCTACACCCCCCTTGAAGGAGGCTCGGCCCTACACCCCCTTTTAAGGAGGCTCAGCCCTATAACTCCCCCTCCCCCCCTGACTCTCAACACCTCAAACCAATCTTATTTGCTGATGACACAACTTTCATTTTCTCCAGTCCTGACCCGCTTGCTCTAAATGTCACTGTGATTACTGAACTAAATAAAGTCCATCTTTGGCTAATTGGCTAATCATGGCTTTGACTCTGGCTAATCATGAGGTAATCCTTTCCCTTAAAATAAAGTCAAGCGCCCTTGATGAGATACCATATCTAATTTACAAAAAAAAACTCCAGATTCTAGCTCCTGCCATTGGATTACTCTTCAACAAATAATTTGAACTCCAAACCTTTCCGGATATTCTAAAAAATGCGAGAGTAACCTTCAGTCCACAAATGTGGTGATCTCACTGATGTCAACAATTGCAGACCTATCTCAATTCTGCCAACCTTGTCAAAAATATTTGAAAAGGTAATCTACAAAGCAGCTTTACTCATATCTAGCCATACTCAATATACTTAGCTCTTGCCAATATGGTTTCAGACCCAATAAAAGCACTAGTGATGCACTTATTAGTATGATTAACATATAGTATCATATTAGTATGATATAGTATGATTAGAATAATAACAAATTCTGCTTTCAGACAACACTCAGCCCCCTTGTTTAACTCCCTAAACATGCTAAACATAATCTCACTCTACAAATTCTCTTGTGTCAACTATATTTACAAAACCCTGTTCTTAAATGCAAATCCTGCTCTGAAACTCTCCCTGGACAGATGTAATAGGACCCATTATCACCACACCAGAAATAAATATCTCTTTGATATCCCCAGAGTCAAACTTATTCTGTGTAAACACTCTATGCAAATAAAGGGACCCAGTCTATGGAACTCACTCCCTATTGAATTGAAAAGCTGTCCAACTTTGTGTCATTCAAAACAATAATAAAAAGTACCTAATTTCATCTTCATAATTTTTTACCTTTGCTTTAAATTGCACTGTATCTATTGCTACCCAATCTCCCAATCTTTATGTACCCAATCCGAACATCTTTACCATTGTGATCATTGCTGTCTTCTTATATGTGCTGTCAATCTGCTGTATGGTGTCTGTTAATCTTGTTTAAATTACCAATCAAGCTGTCAATGTAATAAATCAGAGCTTTAATATACCAATGCGCTTTAATATACTTACTAATCTCTCTCATCTCATTTTTTTTCTTGCAATGTATTTGTTATCATTTTATTAATTCTGCTAGAATTTACCTACTTAAAATATCTGTTAGATTAAGGACCTGCCCGAAACGCTGCTCGCACTAGTGGCTTTACAAGATAGTAAATACTATGCTATGTATTCACACAAACCCAATGTACCTTCTTGTATATAAATAAATAAAATAAAATAAATAAATTAACATGATACATGTAGCTCTTGATAAAATGAGTTCCCTGTTGGGTTATTTGTGGACCTACGTAAGGCTTTTGACACTGTCAACCACCAAAACCTTCTTAATTACATCGTTATGGAGTCAGAGGTCACTCCCTGCAATACCTTCAGTCTTACATTACTGACAGGCTCCAGTATGTTTTATGAATAATTCCATTTCTCCTACACTACCCATAAACATTGGTGTTCCACACGGCAGTATACTTGGCCCTCTCTTCTTTCTCATCTACATTAATAACCTTCAAAATGCCTCTCAACACCTCAAATCAATATTATTTGCTGATGACACAACTTTCATTTTCTCCAGTCCTGACTCGCTTGCTCTAAATGTCACTGTGAATACTGAACTAAATAAAGTCGATCTTTGGCTAACTGCCAACAAACTCACCCTTAACATTGACAAAACTTTCTATATTTTGTTGGGTAATAAATCCTCAAATGAAATAATCTAAGAATAAACAATATACAAATCAGACATAATATCTAATCATCAATGTTGATCGTAAATTCTTTGTGCCCTCATCGATAACAAGCTGAATTTCCATAGACCATTCTAAATATAGTAAAAAAAAGTTTCTAAAACTGTTGGCATTTTTTCTAAGATCAGATATTATGTACCCCGCCCTGCCCTGTTGACGCTCTATTACGCTCTCATCTATCCTTATCTCAACTATGGTATTTGTGCTTGGGGTTCTACTACCCAAAATTATTTACGTCCTCAAATTATCCAACACAAAGCTTCTACTAGAACAATATCTAACTCTGGCCCCAGACAGCACTTGTTACCCTTACTCAAATCTCTGTATATGTTAGATATTAAGTCACTGCACATCCTCTCACGTGTACTCTATATATTTAAAACTCTGAATTGTGTCGGGGTTTCACGGTGTTCGTCTGTGAAGGGTTAAAGCAAAGGTAGACTGGATCTCCTTTCCAGGTGGTTGCTCCGACAATAACCCTTACTCACCGTCGTTCGGCGGGTCTTCCCTCGATCCTCTAGGCTCCACTGCTCGCCTCGGAGAGTACCCCAGTCGGTCTCACAACTGGCCTTTAAATTGCAAGATGAGTAGGGGCACAGATCGTTCCCTCAATCTGTGGCCCGCCCCGACACCGAACTCTTACACAGCCTTCAAGGTCGCCAACTGGTTTTCAGGTGTCCAGTAACACTGCAGTGGTCAGGTGTAATTGTGGCAAGAGCAAATTCCAGTAATATGGTATCAGGCAGGTCACTCTGCTTTACTTCATTACACGGTCACAAGATAAATGGAGGGGATGATATCAAACACCAAAGAGTTTTGGTATTTTACTTAAAAGACAACGAGAAATATATATGCATCAATGTATCAGGAATAATATATGACAATTGCTCCATTCATAGCATAATATTCTGGAGCGCAACAATATGGTAACACTGGCAGCGCCACCTGTCAGATGTCAGCTGACCGGACCCTCGCGATCGTGGAACAGACTAGTACTTGTTTTCTAATTCTGTCACGATCCCCGTTTATTTAACTTTTTCCAAAACACTGTATTCAACATTCACATGGCTTACTTATGATTTCACTGGCCTCACGATCAACATCTTATTCACAATACTCCTCACAGTGGCTTTCCACGTACCAAAAGATTACTCTATTCTTAATATATTTACTGTGAATGCACTCGCTTGATCACTGAACTTTTCTTTATATCTATACTTTCTCTCAAGAGATATCACTGGCAATCACTTCACGTATATGATATTATTCAGTACACAGTCATGTCATATATAAATCAGTAATCAAATTTCAGGCATATATATATATATACATCATGAAGATCAATACACAGGCATTTATATCAATAGATCATAGAGATCAACACACAGGCATTTATATCGATAGATTATAGAGATCAATCCACAGGCATTATATCAATAGATTATAGAGATCAA
>WNGS01162535.1:77174-109074 GCA_020271785.1 Procambarus virginalis | reverse complement strand
GGATTAATTTCATGTCTTTCATCATAAATAGTGAAACTTACTGAATTGAAAACTCTCATATGTTGAAATATTTCTGGAATAGTTGGAATATTTCCTCCGTACACGTGGTGGACACGACCTGTAGGAATAGAGGGGGGGGGAGGTACTGGAGAAGGGTGGTGGTGGAGGGAAGGGGAAGCTGGAGGTGGGATGGGAAGGGACGGTGTGAGGGGGCTTGGCTGTGGGGGGGGGGGGGGGGTTGAAAGTAGAAAGGGGGAAGAGGGTTGGGAACGAAGAGGTTAATGGTTGGCAGGTGATAATGAGAGCTAATTGTAGGGGAGTGGGATTGATTAAGCTTGGATAGTGTACAGTGTACGGAGGGAAAGGGGGAGTATAGGGATAGGGGAGGCGGGTTATGGGGTAGGACAGGGGACGAATGTTTACACGCAGTTAAGTGAATGAAAGGGCGAGGATGAATGAATGAATAAGGACTGTGGTGTGTGGAGAGGCGGTAGGCGTGGCGAGCAGTGAGGTTCCCAAGGTATGGGTAATCCACTGGTGTACCTGCAGTGTTATTGACGCTACCTTACTGTTTTGTGGCGTTGGAATGTTGTTGTGTGTTGTTCGGGAGTCTTATACTCACCTAGTTGTGCTTGCGGGGGTTCAGCGTTGGCTCTTTGGTCCCGTCTCTCAATCGTCAATCTACTGGTGTACAGATTCCTGAGACTACTTGACTACTGAGCCTACTGGGCTCAGCTGGGTGTATGGAGTCAGCCTCCACCATATAATTTCCCGCACCACTTGTGTTGCCTGGGTGGTGTTGTGGAATGATGATGTGTTGTTTGGTAGTCGTGTGTTGCGTGGGCGGTGTTGTGTGGTGCTAGCTGCGAACGCAGCAATACGTAACGACAGGTGTTGACAATCAGTGTGTGGAGCAGAGCAGTATAGGAGGACTACGAGAGCTCACCACCAAGTCCTACCACAACCTTCCCACGCTGCCTGAGTCCTACATTACACATTACATTCCTACATTACACAACTATGAAGAACATGTACCCAAGTGTGCAGTATTATATGTAACTTCCTTACTGGATATCAACATTACACAACCAGAGTAACTCTACAGCTAAACTATTATCACCTGCGTTAATATGATGATGAAATAAGGGTAACGATATTAATATCATAATAATAAGTATAAAATATACATCTAGACAACGCACTAAGGCGACTCTTTGTTTTTGATCGCTGGAGTGTTTCAAGCGTAGGTTACACACACACACACACACACACACACACACACACACACACACACACACACACACACACACACACACACAGAAGTATTGGATAGTCGAGAATGCCCAGTTATTAGACCTTTCAGACCCGTTGGCATGAGGTACCTGGAGCTTTGCAATTACTTTATTCACTCTCGTGTTCTTGAAGATATCCTCGTATTGCACTCAAAATTTACCAGTGCAGGCTACTAAAAATATGGCCCTGTATGACTAGCCATTGTGCGAAATGGGGACTTTTAGTACCACTGCTACCTTATTCACTCTTGTGTTGATGATATCCTCATAATGCACCCCGGAGTCTGCCAATGCAGACTACATATCACATGCCTCTGTATGACTAACCATCCTGTGTGATGGGGATTTTTTAGCATCACGGAGCTAGCTTTTTGACACACTGTACTCCCCTTCATATAGTCTAGGGTAGCTGCACAAATATGTACCTAATATATTAATAAAAAAAATGTATAGTCGAGACAATTTACGTCCAATACCCAATAGCGCTAGATGGTCAGAGATCAGAAATCGTTTTCATTAAATCAGTTCACTATAGGGAAGAACTCGAGTCTCAGTTGTAACCACAAACTTGCATAAACCACAATCCGAATCTGTCTATAGCGCTATCGGGTGTTGGGCATAAATAGTCTCGACTATCCAATACTTTTGAATAGTCTGGTGGTCATGTGGTCAGAGTACTGGACTTGTCAGTGGGGTCATTGTTCCTGGCAGTCTAAGGTTAGAACCTTTCATGGTGAGTCCTGAGTCTTACTGATACACTCGGCTTGTGATTTATGCAAGTTTGTGGTTATATATATATATATATATATATATATATATATATATATATATATATATATATATATATATATATATATCGTTTTTTAAATCACTTTGCCTGTTACACAAATCGGACCTTGCATACTAGGCCAAGTAGTGCGGTTCTGGCTATTAGGCACGAAATTTTTTATATATTTTTAGGTGGACGTAAATAGGAGCTGCCTCGTATGGGTCAATAGGCTTTCCTGCAGTTATGGAAAATATTCGCGTTATTAATAAGGGAATTATTCACGTAATAGTAAATGATTCACGCGATGTATAAGGAAACGATTTATGTAATGAACAAGGACATGATTAACATGATAAATAAGGAAAAAGATTCACGTAATGAACAAGCAAATAAATCACATGAATACCTTTATCACCATCAATAATAATTGCCTGGGGCCTCAGACCCCCCTCCCCCCCACCCAAGCTAGTGGTGGTAGTGGTTGTGGTGGTGTGGGAAGGGAGGGGTTGGCATCTGTTAGGTGTGGAAGGTAGGGGGAAGGTGGAGGACAGGAGAGGGGGTGGTGGGGGAGACATGGTGGGGAGAAGGCTCCAGGAAACTCCCCGCCTCACGCTGCTCTGAGAAACAGTTTGCACACACAAGGACTTTCTCAACAGAGTGTATTGCCCGCAGAGACAACCCGCTAATTATACCAAGGCAGCAAAAAGTAATAATATCTGTACATAAAGAAAAATACAATATAAAACAAATAATAATAATAATTACTATTATTATTACATATAGGATAAAAAAATAACACGTATTTGTCGAAATTTATGTAAGGAATTTACACCAAGTCTTTCGCGGTCTCCTGAGTGCTTTGTCAAGGTCTGAGTGTGTGGTGATGACCAGACTTACATCTCAACGTCTAATCATAATCATAATTCATTACACGTTGGGATATAAGTCTGGTCCTCACCACACACTCAGACCTTGACAAAGCACTCAGGAGACCGCGAAAGACTTGGTGTAAATTCCTTATATAAATTTCAGAAATACCCAAGTGTGGCTTTTTTATCCAACGTTATTATATCTGTGAGAAGACATTACAATTAATAATAACTATTATTATAAATAATAATAATAATAATAATAATAATAATAATAATAATAATATTATTATTATTAACAACAACAGTTTCAGTGATCTGTATGTCCGATTTATCTTACAATACAAAGAATATTATAAGTACTTCTATAAACAAAAATGTCCCCACCGGTATACATATAATTAAACCGCAGCTAAAGCTAAAAGCCGGAGCTAAAGCCGGAGCTGAAGCCGGAGCTGAAGCCGGAGCTAAAGCCGGAGCTAAAGCCGGAGCTAAAGCCGGAGCTGAAGCCGGAGCTAAAGCCGGAGCTAAAGCCGGAGCTGAAGCCGGAGCTGAAGCCGGAGCTAAAGCCGGAGCTAAAGCCGGAGCTAAAGCCGGAGCTAAAGCCGGAGCTAAAGCAGGAGCTAAAGCCGGAGCTGAAGCTGGAGCTAAAGCCGGAGCTAAAGCCGGAGCTGAAGCCGGAGCTAAAGCCGGAGCTAAAGCCGGAGCTGAAGCCGGAGCTGAAGCCGGAGCTGAAGCTGGAGCTAAAGCCGGAGCTAAAGCCGGAGCTGAAGCCGGAGCTAAAGCCGGAGCTGAAGCCGGAGCTAAAGCCGGAGCTGAAGCCGGAGCTAAAGCCGGAGCTAAAGCCGGAGCTAAAGCCGGAGCTAAAGCCGGGGCTAAAGCCGGAGCTAAAGCCGGAGCTAAAGCCGGAGCTAAAGCCGGAGCTGAAGCCGGAGCTAAAGCCGGAGCTGAAGCCGGAGCTGAAGCCGGAGCTGAAGCCGGAGCTAAAGCCGGAGCTAAAGCCGGAGCTGAAGCCGGAGCTAAAGCCGGAGCTGAAGCCGGAGCTAAAGCCGGAGCTGAAGCCGGAGCTGAAGCCGGAGCTGAAGCCGGAGCTAAAGCCGGAGCTAAAGCCGGAGCTAAAGCCGGAGCTAAAGCCGGAGCTAAAGCCGGAGCTAAAGCCGGAGCTAAAGCCGGAGCTGAAGCCGGAGCTAAAGCCGGAGCTGAAGCCGGAGCTGAAGCCGGAGCTGAAGCCGGAGCTAAAGCCGGAGCTAAAGCCGGAGCTGAAGCCGGAGCTAAAGCCGGAGCTAAAGCCGGAGCTAAATACATAACTCCCATGAGGCTACATCCCCCCCCCACCACTACATTGATACATTGATCAATTTAAATATCAGTCATTACTTTCATGCTCCAACTAAAGTGTTTAAAGTTTTAAGAAGACACGATGATGCTATATATATATATATATATATATATATTATCATCAAGGACCAAAAAGTACTAGACAAAGTGGTATGCTTACAATGGCTACTGAACACAGTCTTGTATGGACTCGGTGATGATTTCCAGCAGAACACCTACAAATATATTCATGTATCAGTACACTTTGCTGAGAGCCGAAGGTGGCTTTCCAGGCGTCCAGGCGGAGATATAACTGACGAGGAAACATGCCCTTGAAACTAAACACGGGAACAAGGGAGCACACCTCGCCTATTGAACACGCACGGACACAGCCTAAGGCACCAGATGTGAGCGGAAGCCCTCGTGAACCGGACATAAAAAAAAGAAGGCCTGGGAGTTGATATCGCACCGACCCTGCAGCACATCGATATCAACTAACCTATCTCCCGAAGCACACATGAATCAGGTATCATCAGCTGCAAGATTGTCCAGCGTAAGGCTTGCCTTTACGTATTTGAGTTCAAATGAGGAATTTCAGCGTGGCACCTCTCCATCCACACGCCAGATTACACAACACACTCGTTATCAACGTCGGGACGAGTGCGGGCCGCCCGCTTCCATTGTTTGCTCTCTCACACAGATTGTTACAGATTGTACCTTCCCTTACACCAGGGTCACACCGGTAGCTTCCCTTACATCAGGGTCACACCGGTAGCTTCCCTTACATCAGGGTCACACCAGTAGCTTCCCTTACACCAGGGTCACACCGGTAGCTTCCCTTACACCAGGGTCACACCGGTAGCTTCCCTTACACCAGGGTCACACCGGTAGCTTCCCTTACACCAGGGGTCACACCGGTAGCTTCCCTTACACCAGGGTCACACCGGTAGCTTCCCTTACATCAGGGTCACACCGGTAGCTTCCCTTACACCAGGGTCACACCGGTAGCTTCCCTTACATCAGGGTCACACCGGTAGCTTCCCTTACACCAGGGTCACACCGGTAGCCTACCTGCTACACTGAGCTTGGTTATTAAGTGCCTCACCTGTGATATACATCCCAGGTGAGTGCTCCTCACCCGTGGATTCCTGAGGTGTGACTGCTTAGTGTAAACAGGTTCTTATCATCATTAAATGCACCAGTAAATCATAAATAAAATCGAAGATACAGATACTTCGAAATATTTGCTGTAGGTAATGTATTTTACTGTATTTCTAAAGATACAACCAAGGCTGATCGCGAAGCAACAATTAATGTAATATCCAATCATGCAAAAAATACAATGAAAAATAAACGGCAACAGGTTTTTGCTCCGTCTTCTGTTCAATATATATTATGTTGGAGTGTTTAGTGGAACCAGCAAACATAACATGCTGATAGTCCCACAATGCCCAATACACTCCGTGTTACGTAACAGTCCACACGGGGGACTCTCCCCAGCCCCCCCCCCATGCTACTGTGGACTCACCCGTGCTACAATGGTCTCTCCCCCGTACTAGAGTGAACTCTCCCGTGTGATACAAAGGGACTCTCCCATGCTACAGGGTGGACTCTCCCCCATGCTACAGGGTGGACTCTCCCCCATGCTACAGGGTGGACTCTCCCCCATGCTACAGGGTGGACTCTCCCCCATGGTACAGGGTGGACTCTCCCATGCTACAGGGTGGACTCTCTCCCATGCTACAGGGTGGACTCTCCCATGCTACAGGGTGGACTCTCCCCCATGCTACAGGGTGGACTCTCCCCCATGCTACAGGGTGGACTCTCCCCCATGCTACAGGGTGGACTCTCCCCCATGCTACAGGGTGGACTCTCCCCCATGCTACAGGGTGGACTCTCCCCATGCTACAGGGTGGACTCTCCCATGCTACAGGGTGGACTCTCTCCCATGCTACAAGGTGGACTCTCCCTCATGCTACAGGGTGGACTCTCCCATGCTACAGGGTGGACTCTCCCCATGCTACAGGGTGGACTCTCCCCCATGCTACAGGGTGGACTCTCCCATGCTACAGGTGGACTCTCCCCCATGCTACAGGGTGGACTCTCCCCCATGCTACAGGGTGGACTCTCCCATGCTACAGGGTGGACTCTCTCCCATGCTACAGGGTGGACTCTCCCCCATGCTACAGGGTGGACTCTCCCCCATGCTACAGGGGGGACTCTCCCCCATGCTACAGGGTGGACTCTCCCCCTGCTACAGGGTGGACTCTCCCCCATGCTACAGGGTGGACTCTCCCCCATGCTACAGGGTGGACTCTCTCCCATGCTACAGGGTGGACTCCGAAATACAATTATATTTGTAAGGGGGGCAAGTCAAAATAAAGCAAATCTCGCAAGGCCTATAGAGAAGGCGGGATAAAAAACGGCAGTTCAAAGATGGAAGTTTAAAGTTTAACTTCATTTCAACTCGCCAAAGATGGAGGTAAAAATGAAACAGGTTTCGCCCCATAGCCTAGCACGGTTGATAAATATACACACCGAATATAAAATACACTAAGAATCCTCTTATAGGAAATCATTAACATCTGTTCACATATATCATAACGCAAATAACGTTCATGGCGCATTGAAACTGTGACCATCAAATATATCCAATTGGAAAAATATACAACGGAAAAACTAAAAAAAAAAAAAAAAGGAATCATCCGTCATACAGCTTAGCCTGAACCATGCTACAGGTTTAGGTCTCACTGTACCGCTTCTCCAATATTCTGTATGTTGGGTCTGTATTCGTTTGGGAAGGGGTCGAGTATGTAAGTAATTGTCAAAAGAAGCCACCGCTGCAACCTGTCCTCTTAAAAAGAACGTCGCATTTGGCCGTTTGCCCGTATGGCCAAATTTGGACGTAATTTGAAAATGAAAAAAATATGAAAATAAATTTAGGATTTTTTTTCGACAACAGTAAGTAAGGGTCCTCTGATAGGTTAGGTGGGCAGGAAATTCTAAAAAGTTTCAAAACGTTATGAAAAACGTTAATTTAAAGTGTCCTCTCATAACCTCTGCGCGTACGCCGGACGACCAAATAGAAAACGGAACGGAACGTCACTTTTGTGAGTCGATTTCATTTCAAATTACGTCCAAATTTGGCCATATCGCGCATACGAGCCAAAAGTGACGTTCTTTTCAAGAGGACGGGTTGGGGTGTGAGGGGGACAGGCTAGGCTACGCTAATCTAAGCGTAGCTAGCCTGTTCTTACCAGAGCCTTGGTAAGAACAGAGCTCCTGTTAAGCCTCTACATACACCACAGGANGGTGTGTGGCACTGCGTCAATACAGCGGTGTGTGGCACTGCGTCAATACAGCGGTGTGTGGGCATTGCGTCACTACAGCGGTGTGTGGCACTGCGTCAATACAGCGGTGTGTGGCATTGCGTCACTACAGCGGTGTGGCACTGCGTCACTACAGCGGTGTGTGGCACTGCGTCAATACAGCGGTGTGTGGCACTGCGTCAACACAGCAATGTGAGGCAGCACTGCGTCAACACATCTAGCCACATACACAGAGAGACTACGGGAATTAAACCTCACGTCACTGGGAGAGAGAAAAGTTAGAGGGGACATGATCACCACATACAAAATTCTCAGAGGAATTGATAGGGTAGATAAGGACAGACTATTTAACACAAGGGGCACACGTACTAGAGGACACAGGTGGAAATTGAGTGCCCAAATGAGCCATAGAGACGTTAGAAAGAATTTTTTCAGTGTCAAAGTAGTAGACAAATGGAATGCATTAGGAAGTCATGTGGTGGAGGCTGACTCCATACACAGCTTCAAGTGTAGATATGACAGAGCCCAATAGGCTCAGGAACCTGTACACCTGTTGACTGACAGTGAGAGGCGGGACCAAGAGCCAGAACTCAACCCCGCAAGCACAACTAGGTGAGTACACACACACACACACACACACACACACATACACACACACACACACACACACACACACACACACACACACACACACACACACACACACACACACAGGCGTAACAAGAAGCAGAATGGTGATCAATAAGAAGACAAACACACCCGGAGAAGCGCCTCGTGTCGCCATAACAAAGCCAGCAAGATGATGTGTACCGTCTTGCAGAGCGACATTCAATCTGTATCACCGACATCATTGCCATGTCACGACAATATTTCTTGCAAATTCAGCTTCCTGTCAACCAATAGAGCAGCTCCTCGTCTCCCTCTACACTTGACTGTACAAAGACGGCCCCAACAGCTGTTCCTCCACGTCTGTATGCATAATTAGCATAAGCACACAGACACAAACTTCCCAAACTTTAAGCAAAGCGGCCCAAGGAAAGTAATGAACTAGGTAGCAGCTGTTCCGCAAGTAATTAGGACGTACACACACACACACACACACACACACACACACACACACACACACACACACACACACACACACACACACACACACACACACACACACTTCCCAACTAAACAATGTATCTCAACCCAAGTAATGAACTAGGTATCAGCTGTTGTACAAATGAGGAAGAGGGACAACCCGGAAAGCGCCAATCCCAGAAGTCAGCCACTACACCGGCTGACAGTCGCAGGTGACGTAGTTCTCTTGAGAGTTCTCCCATCTGAGAGTTCTCCCATCTGATAGTTCTCCCATCTGAGAGTTCTCCCATCTGAGAGTTCTCCCATCTGATAATTCTCCCATCTGAGAGTTCTCCCATCTGAGAGTTCTCCCATCTGAGAGTTCTCATATACTTAACCATTTGTTCACATTTTTTTCTACTGTACATTATTAAAACAATTCCAGAATTTGTCATGTTCGTTTCTCTGCCTTTCACACAATCTCCCTTTTTACATTATACCGTCTCTTGAGTGCAAATTTTCGGTCCAATCCACACTATTGCAATTTGTTTCTATTAAAATTGTTTTATATTAACAAACTCATTTACACAGCTGCCCTAGACTGTGTAAAGGGTTACATATTGTATGTCAAAGCGGCTATGTGATACTCAGTCATACAGCTGCCCTAGACTATATGGTTAGTGTGTGTGTGTGTCAATGTTTAGCCATGTGATACTAATCTTTTGTGATGGTCATCAGTAGCTGCTTGCAGTAGTGCACTGCCGGTACTTGCAAATTTGTATGCAGCATGAGGATATCTTCAAGAACACGGGAGGTGATAAAGTAGCATCAGGGCTCCTCCTACATCATACCGGCGGGTCTGAAGGGTCGTGCTGGACAATCAATAATGTAATGGGTGAGGTCGTGACCCCCCAGTTCCTGTTGACAGTGCTTACACCTGGAGTGTTCAGGCCCGGGAGCTTGGTCACCTGTACCCACCTGCCACAGGTAAGGGTAGCCCAGTCTGATCCTTGCACTCACCACTGCCACTATCTGCTCCACGTTTCCCGCTGCCCATATATATACATACAAGAAAATCATAATTTTATATTAGTCTTCAGATTTCTGAGTCTGTAATTTCTCTTCAGTCAGAAATGAATGTTAGGAGAAAAATAGTGCTAACAGAGATGGACACAGGCCAAGGCAAACTTCACCTTTGATGCCAGCTAATTTGGCAGCTATATCAGTGCCATCATGACGAGTTATATTTGTGAGATTATATCCATACAAGAGAGATTCCGAAACCTTTATTATGTACAGCGAACACCATATTTAAGACTGATATTGGGAGGTTCTTGCTGTCTGTCTTTCTGAAGTTTTTCAAGTACTTCAAAGAGCGGACTTGAATCACAGAAAACTACACCTCCTCCTCCTGTGCTTTTAGTGGCTGGTAGCTAGTTGTAGTCCAACTAGTTGTATTAGTGCACGAATTAGGTTAAGCTCAGCTGACACTGCCTGTGTGCCAGTATTATTCCTATAACACCTTGAGGATGCTGCCGTCTGCCCTACTGAGGACTGAGCCATCAGTCTCAACATTATGCTCGACACACCTTACGCTTTAACAGCTGCAGAAAATGGTTCACGTGTGATTGCTTTTGAAGAGCAAGATTCGTATTCCCTTTCTTGTATATAAAACTTGGATGGTTTTGTACAGGTAAATTAAAGAGATATGATCAATTTAGTGAGGCTATAGTACTGGACCACTGATCACGTAGGTAGAGGGGCCGGTGTGTGTGTGTGTGTGTGAGCACTAATCGCTGCTCTAATGAGGCAACACAATAATTTGTCTGAAGAATGCTGATGATAACCGGGACTGCTAATGATTTTAATACAAAATTCATGTTGACTTGTATGACTTTCTCTGGTGGGAGGATTTACTTGGGTAATGGTGGGTCTGCTGGCATGATAACTCTCGCCCGAGTGGATGCCAATTATGAGACATACCACGCTAATTGTCAGGTAATATAGTCGCAATACTTCCTGCAGACATGTGGTGGACACGACCTGTGGGGCTAGAGGGGAAGAGGGGAGGTATTGCAGGAGGAGGGGAGTGGGGAGAGAGAGGGGAAGCTGCGGGAGGGGAGGGTGTGGGGATGGAAAGTAGAAAGGGAAGGGGAGATTGGTGACGAAAGGGTTTGGTAAGTGGTGATGACAGCTGGACGAAGGCAGATGGGAGGATATGTTTGGAACATAGATGGAGATGGTGTGGTGCTATGGTGGGTCGTGGTGACGTTGTGTGGTGCTATGGTGGGTCGTGGTGACGTTGTGTGGTGCTATGGTGGGTCGTGGTGACGCTGTGTAGTGCTATAGTGGGTCGTGGTGACGCTGTGTAGTGCTATAGTGAGTCGTGGTGACGCTGTGTGGTGCTATAGTGGGTCGTGGTGACGCTGTGTAGTGCTATAGTGGGTCGTGGTGACGCTGTGTAGTGCTATAGTGGGTCGTGGTGACGCTGTGTAGTGCTATAGTGAGTCGTGGTGACGCTGTGTGGTGCAAGTTGTGTGCTGCTTGGGAGTGGTATTAAGTTCTATTGGGTCAGCCATTGACGACTGACACTGGGTAGTGTGGTCAGTGGCAGCAGTGACCCACGACACCAGCTGACAGTGACTGACGNTGTATTCACCTAGTTGTGCTTGCAACACAGCGGTGTGTGGCACTGCGTCAATACAGCGGTGTGTGGCACTGCGTCAACACAGCGGTGTGTGGCACTGCGTCAATACAGCGGTGTGTGGCACTGCGTCAACACAGCGGCGTGTGGCACTGCGTCAATACAGCGGTGTGTGGCACTGCGTCAATACAGCGGTGTGTGGCACTGCGTCAACACAGCGGTGTGTGGCACTGCGTCAACACAGCGGTGTGTGGCACTGCGTCAATACAGCGGTGTGTGGCACTGCGTCAACACAGCGGTGTGTGGCACTGCGTCAATACAGCGGTGTGTGGCACTGCGTCAATACAGCGGTGTGTGGCACTGCGTCAATACAGCGGTGTGTGGCACTGCGTCAACACAGCGGCGTGTGGCACTGCGTCACTACAGCGGTGTGTGGCACTGCGTCAACACAGCGGCGTGTGGCACTGCGTCAATACAGCGGTGTGTGGCACTGCGTCAACACAGCGGTGTGTGGCACTGCGTCAACACAGCGGTGTGTGGCACTGCGTCAATACAGCGGTGTGTGGCACTGCGTCAATACAGCGGTGTGTGGCACTGCGTCAATACAGCGGTGTGTGGCACTGCGTCAACACAGCGGTGTGTGGCACTGCGTCACACAGCGGTGTGTGGCACCGCGTCAACACAGCGGCGTGTGGCACTGCGTCACTACAGCGGTGTGTGGCACTGCGTCAACACAGCGGCGTGTGGCACTGCGTCAACACAGCGGTGTGTGGCACTGCGTCAACACAGCGGTGTGTGGCACTGCGTCAATACAGCGGTGTGTGGCACCGCGTCAACACAGCGGTGTGTGGCACCGCGTCAACACAGCGGTGTGTGGCACCGCGTCAACACAGCGGTGTGTGGCACCGCGTCAACACAGCGGTGTGTGGCACCGCGTCAACACAGCAGTGTGAGGCAGCACTGCGTCAACACAGCAATGTGAGGCAGCACTGCGTCAACACATCTAGCCACATACACAGAGAGACTACGGGAATTAAACCTCACGTCACTGGGAGACAGAAAAGTTAGAGGGGACATGATCACCACATACAAGATTCTCAGAGGAATTGATAGGGTAGATAAGGACAGACTATTTAACACAAGGGGCACACGCACTAGAGGACACAGGTGGAAATTGAGTGCCCAAATGAGCCATAGAGACGTTAGAAAGAATTTTTTCAGTGTCAAAGTAGTAGACAAATGGAATGCATTAGGAAGTCATGTGGTGGAGACTGACTCCATACACAGCTTCAAGTGTAGATATGACAGAGCCCAATAGGCTCAGGAACCTGTACACCTGTTGACTGACAGTTGAGAGGCGGGACCAAAGAGCCAGAACTCAACCCCCGCAAGCACAACTAGGTGAGTACACACACACACACACACACACACACACACACACACACACCACACACACACACACACACAACACACACACAGGTGAGTACACAGGCGTAACAAGAAGCAGAATGGTGATCAATAAGAAGACAAACAATAAAACCAGACAAACACACCCGGAGAAGCGCCTCGTGTCGCCATAACAAAGCCAGCAAGATGATGTGTACCGTCTTGCAGAGCGACATTCAATCTGTATCACCGACATCATTGCCATGTCACGACAATATTTCTTGCAAATTCAGCTTCCTGTCAACCAATAGAGCAGCTCCTCGTCTCCCTCTACACTTGACTGTATAAAGACGGTCCCAACAGCTGTTCCTCCACGTCTGTATGCATAATTAGCATAAGCACACAGACACAAACTTCCCAAACTTTAAGCAAAGCGGCCCAAGGAAAGTAATGAACTAGGTAGCAGCTGTTCCGCAAGTAATTAGGACGTACACACACACACACACACCACACACACACACACACACACACACACACACACACACACACACTTCCCAACTAAACAATGTATCTCAACCCAAGTAATGAACTAGGTATCAGCTGTTGTATAAATGAGGAAGAGGACAACCCGGAAAGCGCCAATCCCAGAAGTCAGCCACTACACCGGCTGACAGTCGCAGGTGACGTAGTTCTCTTGAGAGTTCTCCCATCTGATAGTTCTCCCATCTGATAGTTCTCCCATCTGAGAGTTCTCCCATCTGAGAGTTCTCCCATCAGAGAGTTCTCCCATCTGATAGTTCTCCCATCTGATAGTTCTCCCATCTGAGAGTTCTCCCATCAGAGAGTTCTCCCATCTCAGAATTCTCCCATCTGAGAGTTCTCCCATCTGATAGTTCTCCCATCAGAGAGTTCTCCCATCTGAGAGTTCTCCATCTCAGAATTCTCCCATCTGAGAGTTCTCCCATCTGATAGTTCTCCCATCTGATAGTTCTCCCATCTGAGAGTTCTCCCATCTGAGAGTTCTCCATCTCAGAATTCTCCCATCTGATAGTTCTCCCATCTGATAGTTCTCCATCAGAGAGTTCTCCCATCTGATAGTTCTCCCATCCGAGTTCTCCCATCTGATAGTTCTCCCATCTGATAGTTCTCCCATCAGAGAGTTCTCCCATCTGATAGTTCTCCCATCTGATAGTTCTCCCATCTGATAGTTCTCCCATCTGATAGTTCTCCCATCTGATAGTTCTCCCATCTGATAGTTCTCCCATCTGATAGTTCTCCCATCTGAGAGTTCTCCCATCTGATAGTTCTCCCATCTGAGAGTTCTCCCATCTGATAGTTCTCCCATCTGAGAGTTCTCCCATCTGAGAGTTCTCCCATCTGAGAGTTCTCCCATCTGATAGTTCTCCCATCTGATAGTTCTCCCATCTGATAGTTCTCCCATCTGAGAGTTCTCCCATCTCAGAATTCTCCCATCTGAGAGTTCTCCCATCTGATAGTTCTCCCATCTGAGAGTTCTCCCATCTGAGTTCTCCCATCTGAGAGTTCTCCCATCTGAGAGTTCTCCCATCTGAGAGTTCTCCCATCTGAGAGTTCTCCCATCTGAGAGTTCTCCCATCTGAGTTCTCCCATCTGAGTTCTCCCATCTGAGAGTTCTCCCATCTGAGAGTTCTCCCATCTGAGTTCTCCCATCTGAGAGTTCTCATATACTTAACCATTTGTTCACATTTGTTCTACTGTACATTATTAAAACAATTCCAGAATTTGTCATATTCGTTTCTCTGCCTTTCACACAATCTCTCTTTTTACATTATACCGTTTCTTGAGTGGAAATTTTCGGTCCAATCCACACTACTGCAATTTGTTCTATTAAAATTGTTTTATATTAACAAACGCATTTATACAGCTGCCCTAGACTGTGTAAAGGGTTACATATTGTATGTCAAAGCGGCTATGTGATACTAAGGTCAGTTATACAGCTGCCTAGACTATATAGTTAGTGTGTGTGTATCAATGTTTGATACTAACCATGTGATATAATCCCAATCTCTTGTGATGGTCATCAGTTGCTGCTTGCAGTAGTGCACTGCCGGCACTGGCAAATTTGGATGCAGCATGAGGATATCTTCAAGAACACGGGAGGTGATAAAGTAGCATCAGGGCTCCTCCTACATCATACCGGCGAGTCTGAAGGGTCGTGCTGGACAATCAATAATGTAATGGGTGAGGTCGTGACCCCCAGTTCCTGTTGACAGTGCTTACACCTGGAGTGTTCAGGCCCGGGAGCTTGGTCACCTGTACCCACCTGCCACAGGTAAGGGTAGCCCAATCTGATCCTTGCATTCACCACTGCCACTATCTGCTCCACGTTTCCCGCTGCCCATATATATACATACAAGAAAATCATAATTTTATATTAGTCTTCAGATTTCTGAGTCTGTAATTTCTCTTCAGTCAGAAATGAATGTTAGGAGAAAAATAGTGCTAACAGAGATGGACACAGGCCAAGGCAAACTTCACCTTTGATGCCAGCTAATTTGGCAGCTATATCAGTGCCATCATGACGAGTTATATTTGTGAGATTATATCCATACAAGAGAGATTCCGAAACCTTTATTATGTACAGCGAACACCATATTTAAGACTGATATTGGGAGGTTCTTGCTGTCTGTCTTTCTGAAGTTTTTCAAGTACTTCAAAGAGCGGACTTGAATCACAGAAAACTACACCTCCTCCTCCTGTGCTTATAGTGGCTGGTAGCTAGTTGTAGTCCAACTAGTTGTATTAGTGCACGAATTAGGTTAAGCTCAGCTGACACTGCCTGTGTGCCAGTATTATTCCTATAACACCTTGAGGATGCTGCCGTCTGCCCTACTGAGGACTGAGCCATCAGTCTCAACATTATGCTCGACACACCTTACGCTTTAACAGCTGCAGAAAATGGTTCACGTGTGATTGCTTTGGAAGAGCAAGATTCTTATTCCCTTTCTTGTATATGAAACTTGGATGGTTTTGTACAGGTAAATTAAAGAGATATGATCAATTTAGTGAGGCTATAGTACTGGACCACTGATCACGTAGGTAGAGGGGCCGGTGTGTGTGTGTGTGTGTGTGAACACTAATCGCTGCTCTAATGAGGCAACACAATAATTTGTCTCTGAAGAATGCTGATGATAACCGGGACTGCTAATGATTTTAATACAAAATTCATGTTGACTTGTATGACTTTCTCTGGTGGGAGGCTTCACTTGGGTAATGGTGGGTCTGCTGGCATGATAACTCTCGCCCGAGTGGATGCCAATTATGAGACATACCACGCTAATTGTCAGGTAATATAGTCGCAATACTTCCTGCAAACATGTGGTGGACACGACCTGTGGGGCTAGAGGGGAAGAGGGGGAGGTATTGCAGGAGGAGAGGAGTGGGGAGAGAGAGGGGAAGCTGCGGGAGGGGAGAGTGTGGGGATGGAAAGTAGAAAGGGAAGGGGAGATTGGTGACGAAAGGGTTTGGTAAGTGGTGATGACAGCTGGACGAAGGCAGATGGGAGGATATGTTTGGAACATAGATGGAGATGGTGTGGTGCTATGGTGGGTCGTGGTGACGCTGTGTGGTGCTATAGTGAGTCGTGGTGACGCTGTGCAGTGCTATAGTGGGTCGTGGTGACGCTGTGTGGTGCTATGGTGGGTCGTGGAGACGCTGTGTGGTGCTGTGGTGGGTCGTGGTGACGCTGTGTAGTGCTGTGGTGGGTCGTGGTGACGCTGTGTGGTGCTGTGGTGGGTCGTGGTGACGCTGTGTGGTGCTGTGGTGGGTCGTGGTGACGCTGTGTGGTGCAAGTTGTGTGCTGCTTGGGAGTGGTATTAAGTTCTATTGGGTCAGCCATTGACGACTGACACTGGGTAGTGTGGTCAGTGGCAGCAGTGACCCACGACACCAGCTGACAGTGACTGACGCGAACAGTGGCGTCTCACCCTCTAATCTCCTCCACTCCCGTCCAACTATTTACCTCAACTTTCTGGTAAAAAAATTGTCAACAATGCTTTAATTACTTCCAGGATAATTAGCTTGGGAAAGACTCTGGCGAAGTGTTTCTCGTTACTAGATACAGCTCTACCCACTGTGCTGGCGACGGGTGAGGTGTAGTTCATGGGCCCCACCTCATGCTTCAATCATCTGGTGTAAAGTTGCTGTTGTTGTTTTAGATTTAGTTACTCAGAACGAAGTGTCCATGTAGCACGGGCTATGGTGAGCCCGTAATGTTGTCCATGTACCAGAGCCCCTTAAGTTCTGTTGCGTCTGCACCTCAAGTTGTGCATCTCTTCTCTGTGCCGTATATTTATTGACTAATGACGCTAAAAAGGTATTTCTATTATTTCTGTGGCTCATTCAGGAAGATAGTTTCCACCTATGTTCCTTTGTCTATGTACCATCAGTACTAAATAGTCTACCCTTGTTTGCTCTTTAAATTTTCTCTGAGTAGTATTTCGTATGTGGTGATCATGTCTCTTTCCCATTTAAAATCTCTCCAAGTTTTTTGTAGGGGGGGGGAGAAGAAGATGGAGAGGCATAGGTGAAGGGAAGTTTAGAAGTGGGAAATACAGTGAGAGGTATGAAAGCAGGCGGCGGGCTGTCCGCCTTGCTGACACGATGTGTGGGTGTTGGCAGCTAAGCTAAGCTGGCTCCCTCTTGTCAGGGAGCTGTGAGTGTGTACATGAGGTGTTCTTAGCATGTGTTTCATCATATATGGATATCTATAGATGAATACTGTGTAGCATTCATATATACACACTCCGATGCTTCCACACATGTTATGTTGTTCTGTTTAAGGCTATTTACTTTATTATATATATATATATATATATATATATATATATATATATATATATATATTACATTTTTCCAATTACTGTGGGGAGGGATTTCTGGTCAGTAATTCATCTGGGAATTATGCACTGTGGGGCGGGGTTTTCATCTAGTTAATCGAGGCTCTTGGGCACCAGCTGTGGGAGTGGGGCGTCTCAACTCACCTCTTCCAGTAATGTGAGGATTAATTTCATGTCTTTCATCATAAATAGTGAAACTTACTGAATTGAAAACTCTCATATGTTGAAATATTTCTGGAATAGTCTGGAATATTTCCTCCGTACACGTGGTGGACACGACCTGTAGGAATAGAGGGGGGGGGAGGTACTGGAGAAGGGTGGTGGTGGAGGGAGGGGAAGCTGGAGGTGGATGGGAAGGGACGGTGTGAGGGGGCTGTGGCTGTGGGGGGGGGGGGGGGGTTGAAAGTAGAAAGGGGGAAGAGGGTTGGGAACGAAAGAGGTTAATGGTTGGCAGGTGATAATGAGAGGCTAATTGTAGGGGAGTGGGATGATTAAGCTTGGATAGTGTAAAGTGTACGGAGGAAAGGGGGAGTATATGGGATAGGGAGGCGGGTTATGGGGTAGGACAGGGGACGAATGTTTACACGCAGTTAAGTGAATGAAAGGCGAGGATGAATGAATGAATAAGGACTGTGGTGTGTGGAGAGGCGGTAGGCGTGGCGAGCAGTGAGGTTCCCAAGGTATGGGTAATCCACTGGTGTACCTGCAGTGTTATTGACGCTACCTTACTGTTTTGTGGCGTTGGAATGTTGTTGTGTGTTGTTCGGGAGTCTTATACTCACCTAGTTGTGCTTGCGGGGGTTCAGCGTTGGCTCTTTGGTCCCGTCTCTCAATCGTCAATCTACTGGTGTACAGATTCCTGAGACTACTTGACTACTGAGCCTACTGGGCTCAGCTGGGTGTATGGAGTCAGCCTCCACCATATAATTTCCCGCACTACTTTGTGTTGCCTGGGTGGTGTTGTGGAATGAAGATGTGTTGTTTGGTAGTCGTGTGTTGCGTGGGCGGTGTTGTGTGGTGCTAGCTGCGCGCGCAGCAATACGTAACGACAGGTGTTGACAATCAGTGTGTGGAGCAGAGCAGTATAGGAGGACTACGAGAGCTCACCACCAAGTCCTACCACAACCTTCCCACGCTGCCTGAGTCCTACATTACACATTACATTCCTACATTACACAACTATGAAGAACATGTACCCAAGTGTACAGTTTTATATGTAACTTCCTTACTGGATATCAACATTACACAACCAGAGTAACTCTACAGCTAAACTATTATCACCTGCGTTAATATGATGATGAAATAAGGGTAACGATATTAATATCATAATAATAAGTATAAAATATACATCTAGACAACGCACTAAGGCGACTCTTTGTTTTTGATCGCTGGAGTGTTTCAAGCGTAGGTTACACACACACACACACACACACACACACACACACACACACACACACACACACACACACACACACAGAAGTATTGGATAGTCGAGAATGCCCAGTTATTAGACCTTTCAGACCCGTTGGCATGAGGTACCTGGAGCTTTGCAATTACTTTATTCACTCTCGTGTTCTTGAAGATATCCTCGTATTGCACTCAAAATTTACCAGTGCAGGCTACTAAAAATATGGCCCTGTATGACTAGCCATTGTGCGAAATGGGGACTTTTAGTACCACTGCTGCCTTATTCACTCTTGTGTTGATGATATCCTCATAATGCACCCCGGAGTCTGCCAATGCAGACTACATATCACATGCCTCTGTATGACTAACCATCCTGTGTGATGGGGATTTTTTAGCATCACGGAGCTAGCTTTTTGACACACTGTACTCCCCTTCATATAGTCTAGGGTAGCTGCACAAATATGTACCTAATATATTAATAAAAAAAATGTATAGTCGAGACAATTTACGTCCAATACCCAATAGCGCTAGATGGTCAGAGATCAGAAATCGTTTTCATTAAATCAGTTCACTATAGGGAAGAACTCGAGTCTCAGTTGTAACCACAAACTTGCATAAACCACAACCCGAATCTGTCTATAGCGCTATCGGGTGTTGGGCATAAATAGTCTCGACTATCCAATACTTTTGAATAGTCTGGTGGTCATGTGGTCAGAGTACTGGACTTGTCAGTGGGGTCATTGTTCCTGGCAGTCTAAGGTTAGAACCTTTCATGGTGAGTCCTGAGTCTTACTGATACACTCGGCTTGTGATTTATGCAAGTTTGTGGTTATATATATATATATATATATATATATATATATATACATATATATATACATATATATACATATATATATATCGTATATATATATATATATATATATATATATATATATATATATATATATATATCGTTTTTTAAATCACTTTGCCTGTTACACAAATCGGACCTTGCATACTAGGCCAAGTAGTGCGGTTCTGGCTATTAGGCACGAAATTTTTTATATATTTTTAGGTGGACGTAAATAGGAGCTGCCTCGTATGGGTCAATAGGCTTTCCTGCAGTTATGGAAAATATTCGCGTTATTAATAAGGGAATTATTCACGTAATAGTAAATGATTCACGCGATGTATAAGGAAACGATTTATGTAATGAACAAGGACATGATTAACATGATAAATAAGGAAAAAGATTCACGTAATGAACAAGCAAATAAATCACATGAATACCTTTATCACCATCAATAATAATTGCCTGGGGCCTCAGACCCCCCTCCCTCCCCCACCCAAGCTAGTGGTGGTAGTGGTTGTGGTGGTGTGGGAAGGGAGGGGTTGGCATCTGTTAGGTGTGGAAGGTAGGGGGAAGGTGAGGGAGAGGCGAGGGGGTGGTGGGGGAGACATGGTGGGGAGAAGGCTCCAGGAAACTCCCCGCCTCACGCTGCTCTGAGAAACAGTTTGCACACACACAAGGACTTTCTCAACAGAGTGTATTGCCCGCAGAGACAACCCGCTAATTATACCAAGGCAGCAAAAAGTAATAATATCTGTACATAAAGAAAAATACAATATAAAACAAATAATAATAATAATTACTATTATTATTACATATAGGATAAAAAAATAACACGTATTTGTCGAAATTTATGTAAGGAATTTACACCAAGTCTTTCGCGGTCTCCTGAGTGCTTTGTCAAGGTCTGAGTGTGTGGTGATGACCAGACTTACATCTCAACGTCTAATCATAATCATAATTCATTACACGTTGGGATATAAGTCTGGTCCTCACCACACACTCAGACCTTGACAAAGCACTCAGGAGACCGCGAAAGACTTGGTGTAAATTCCTTATATAAATTTCAGAAATACCCAAGTGTGGCTTTTTTATCCAACGTTATTATATCTGTGAGAAGATATTACCATTAATAATAACTATTATAATATAATAATAATAATAATAATAATAATAATAATAATAATAATAATAATATATTATTATTATTAACAACAACAGTTTCAGTGATCTGTATGTCCGATTTATCTTACAATACAAAGAATATTATAAGTACTTCTATAAACAAAAATGTCCCCACCGGTATACATATAATTAAACCGGAACTAAAGCCGGAGCTAAAGCCGGAGCTGAAGCCGGAGCTAAAGCCGGAGCTGAAGCCGGAGCTGAAGCCGGAGCTGAAGCCGGAGCTGAAGCCGGAGCTAAAGCCGGAGCTAAAGCCGGAGCTGAAGCCGGAGCTAAAGCCGGAGCTAAAGCCGGAGCTGAAGCCGGAGCTGAAGCCGGAGCTAAAGCCGGAGCTGAAGCCGGAGCTGAAGCCGGAGCTGAAGCCGGAGCTAAAGCCGGAGCTGAAGCCGGAGCTGAAGCCGGAGCTGAAGCCGGAGCTGAAGCCGGAACTGAAGCCGGAGCTAAAGCCGGAGCTGAAGCCGGAGCTGAAGCCGGAACTGAAGCCGGAGCTAAAGCCGGAGCTGAAGCCGGAGCTAAAGCCGGAGCTGAAGCCGGAGCTGAAGCCGGAGCTGAAGCCGGAGCTGAAGCCGGAACTGAAGCCGGAGCTAAAGCCGGAGCTGAAGCCGGAGCTAAAGCCGGAGCTAAAGCCGGAGCTAAAGCCGGAGCTAATGCCGGAGCTAAAGCCGGAGCTGAAGCCGGAGCTAAAGCCGGAGCTAAAGCCGGAGCTGAAGCCGGAGCTAAAGCCGGAGCTGAAGCCGGAGCTGAAGCCGGAGCTGAAGCCGGAGCTAAAGCCGGAGCTGAAGCCGGAACTGAAGCCGGAGCTAAAGCCGGAGCTGAAGCCGGAGCTAAAGCCGGAGCTGAAGCCGGAGCTGAAGCCGGAGCTGAAGCCGGAGCTGAAGCCGGAGCTGAAGCCGGAGCTGAAGCCGGAGCTAAAGCCGGAGCTAAAGCCGGAGCTGAAGCCGGAGCTGAAGCCGGAGCTGAAGCCGGAGCTGAAGCCGGAGCTGAAGCCGGAGCTGAAGCCGGAGCTAAAGCCGGAGCTGAAGCCGGAGCTGAAGCCGGAGCTGAAGCCGGAGCTAAAGCCGGAGCTGAAGCCGGAGCTGAAGCCGGAGCTAAAGCCGGAGCTGAAGCCGGAGCTAAAGCCGGAGCTAAAGCCGGAGCTGAAGCCGGAGCTGAAGCCGGAGCTAAAGCCGGAGCTGAAGCCGGAGCTGAAGCCGGAGCTAAAGCCGGAGCTGAAGCCGGAGCTAAAGCCGGAGCTAAAGCCGGAGCTGAAGCCGGAGCTAAAGCCGGAGCTAAAGCCGGAGCTAAAGCCGGAGCTAAAGCCGGAGCTAAAGCCGGAGCTAAAGCTGGAGCTAAATACATAACTCCCATGAGGCTACATCCCCCCCCACCACTACATTGATACATTGATCAATTTAAATATCAGTCATTACTTTCATGCTCCAACTAAAGTGTTTAAAGTTTTAAGAAGACACGATGATGCTATATATATATATATATATATATATATATATATATATATATATATATATATATATCATCAAGGACCAAAAAGTACTAGACAAAGTGGTATGCTTACAATGGCTACTGAACACAGTCTTGTATGGACTCGGTGATGATTTCCAGCAGAACACCTACAAATATATTCATGTATCAGTACACTTTGCTGAGAGCCGAAGGTGGCTTTCCAGGCGTCCAGGCGGAGATATAACTGACGAGGAAACATGCCCTTGAAACTAAACACGGGAACAAGGGAGCACACCTCGCCTATTGAACACGCACGGACACAGCCTAAGGCACCAGATGTGAGCGGAAGCCCTCGTGAACCGGACATAAAAAAAAGAAGGCCTGGGAGTTGATATCGCACCGACCCTGCAGCACATCGATATCAACTAACCTATCTCCCGAAGCACACATGAATCAGGTATCATCAGCTGCAAGATTGTCCAGCGTAAGGCTTGCCTTTACGTATTTGAGTTCAAATGAGGAATTTCAGCGTGGCACCTCTCCATCCACACGCCAGATTACACAACACACTCGTTATCAACGTCGGGACGAGTGCGGGCCGCCCGCTTCCATTGTTTGCTCTCTCACACAGATTGTTACAGATTGTACCTTCCCTTACACCAGGGTCACACCAGTAGCTTCCCTTACATCAGGGTCACACCGGTAGCTTCCCTTACATCAGGGTCACACCGGTAGCTTCCCTTACATCAGGGTCACACCAGTAGCTTCCCTTACACCAGGGTCACACCGGTAGCTTCCCTTACACCAGGGTCACACCGGTAGCTTCCCTTACACCAGGGTCACACCGGTAGCTTCCCTTACACCAGGGGTCACACCGGTAGCTTCCCTTACACCAGGGTCACACCGGTAGCTTCCCTTACACCAGGGTCACACCGGTAGCTTCCCTTACATCAGGGTCACACCGGTAGCTTCCCTTACACCAGGGTCACACCGGTAGCCTACCTGCTACACTGAGCTTGGTTATTAAGTGCCTCACCTGTGATATACGTCCCAGGTGAGTGCTCCTCACCCGTGGGACTCCTGAGGTGTGACTGCTTAGTGTAAACAGCTTCTTATCATCATTAAATGCACCAGTAAATCATAAATAAAATCGAAGATACAGATACTTCGAAATATTTGCTGTAGGTAATGTATTTTACTGTATTTCTAAAGATACAACCAAGGCTGATCGCGAAGCAACAATTAATGTAATATCCAATCATGCAAAAAATACAATGAAAAATAAACTGCAACAGGTTTTTGCTCCGTCTTCTGTTCAATATATATTATGTTGGAGTGTTTAGTGGGCCCAGCAAACATAACATGCTGATAGTCCCACAATGCCCAATACACTCCGTGTTACGTAACAGTCCACACGGGGGACTCTCCCCAGCCCCCCCCCCCATGCTACAGGGTGGACTCTCCCCCATGCTACAGGGTGGACTTTCTCCCATGCTACAGGGTGGACTCTCCCCCATGCTACAAGGTGGACTCTCCCCCATGCTACAGGGTGGACTCTCTCCCATGCTACAGGGTGGACTCTCCCCCATGCTACAAGGTGGACTCTCCCCCATGCTACAGGGTGGACTCTCTCCCATGCTACAGGGTGGACTCTCCGCCATGCTACAGGGTGGACTCTCTCCCATGCTACAGGGTGGACTCTCCCCCATGCTACAGGGTGGACTCTCCCCCATGCTACAGGGTGGACTCTCTCCCATGCTACAGGGTGGACTCTCCCCCATGCTACAGGGTGGACTCTCTCCCATGCTACAGGGTGGACTCCGAAATACAATTATATTTGTAAGGGGGGCAAGTCAAAATAAAGCAAATCTCGCAAGGCCTATAGAGAAGGCGGGATAAAAACGACAGTTCAAAGATGGAAGTTTAAATTTCAACTCGCTAAAGATGGAGGTAAAAATGAAACAGGTTTTGCCCCATAGCCTAGCACGGTTGATAAATATACACACCGAATATAAAATACACTAAGAATCCTCTTATAGGAAATCATTAACATCTGTTCGCATATATCATAACGCAAATAACGTTCATGGCGCATTGAAACTGTGACCATCAAATATATTCAATTGGAAAAATATACAACGGAAAAACTAAAAAAAAAAAAAAAAAAGGAATCATCCGTCATACAGCTTAGCCTGAACCATGCTACAGGTTTAGGTCTCACTGTAACCGCTTCTCCAATATTCTGTATGTTGGGTCTGTATTCGTTTGGGAAGGGGTCGAGTATGTAAGTAATTGTCAAAAGAAGCCACCGCTGCAACCTGTCCTCTTAAAAAGAACGTCGCATTTGGCCGTTTGCCCGTATGGCCAAATTTGGACGTAATTTGAAAATGAAAAAAATATGAAAATAAATTTAGGATTTTTTTTTCAACAACAGTAAGTTAAGGGTCCTCTGATAGGTTAGGTGGGCAGGAAATTCTCATAAAGTTTCAAAACGTTATGAAAAACGTTAATTTAAAGTGTCCTCTCATAACCTCTGCGCGTACGCCGGACGACTCAAATAGAAAACGGAACAGAACGTCACTTTTGTGAGTCGATTTCATTTCAAATTACGTCCAAATTTGGCCATATCGCGCATACGAGCCAAAAGTGACGTTCTTTTCAAGAGGACGGGTTGGGGTGTGAGGGGGACAGGCTAGGCTACGCTAACCCTAGCGTAGCCTAGCCTGTTCTTACCAAGAGCCTTGGTAAGAACAGAGCTCCTGTTAAGCCTCTACATACAACCACAGGAATGTACAGGGCACTATGGTTATATGTTGTTCTGTACAACCCTTTATATATGCATAGAATCCGCACTTGTAACAAATCCAACCGCCCACAATTTTTCTGCTAGCAAAATAATCATATATGAAAAATTTCAAAATTGTGTTTGGCGCCAAGTTTCTTCAGACTTGAGTTAGTTTATGTTAGATGTGATACATCTTTATGCGAGGAAGACGTTTGTGCCACACGAGGCGACCCACATCCTGCCGTGATAGAGACATGAACACCGGCCAGGTAGCGAGGGGCTGCCGGCGCACATGTGAAGCAGCCGACTGCAGGGAGAGTTGGTACCCGCGTCACGTAACGCTTCCCACTGATTGTTTTGGCCAGTTTTCTGTACTTCAAAAGTATAGCAAACATTTAATTTATATTTTTCGTCATTTCTTTTCGCGGACTATCTGTATTTATTTATTAATTTATATGTTTGTATTTCAATTATTATTTGAAATAATGAATTGTGAACTAGTGATCTCAGATTTGTACAATCTAGATGAAGTAAAACTTTGCTATTTGCCAGTGATTGTCTCATTTTGTAGCTGGTTCCTTAGTTGCTGGAACTTGTTACAGTTGAGTAAGTCGTGATTGAGGAAATGTCAGTTTCCGCCAAACACACCGAAACTACGACGTTGGAACAACGTTCGAACAAGTTTTAACCCCTCCTAACCAGTTATAACAACCAATATAGCAAGTTGTAACAACGTTCTAATACGTCATAAACACGTTAAGCCAAGATGTAACAACTTTATTACAAGTTGTAACAAGCAGAAAATAGAGACAGTTTCGGTTTGTGTTTCCAGGGTTTGGTCGTTCACAATTTTACCTGTTCTTATTCTAGTGGCTTGTGTGTGTCATCTTTACCCCCTGGTGGTGTCTCTTCTCAAGTTGGGTTTTATTTTATTTTATTTATATACAAGAAGGTACATTGGGTTTGTGAGAATACATAGCATAGTACAGTACTTACACTCTTGTAAAGCCACTAGTACGCGCAGCGTTTCGGGCAGGTCCTTAATCTAAGAGATAATTTTAAGTAGGTAAATTCTATCAGAATTAATAAAATGATAACAAATACATTGCAAGAAAAAAATGAGATGAGAGAGATTAGTAAGTATATTAAAGTACATTGGTATATTAAAGCTCTGATTGATAACATTGACAGCTTGATTGGTAATTTAAACAAGATTAATAGACACCATACAGCAGATTAACAGCACCTATAAGAAGACAGCAATGATCACAATGATAAAGTTATTCAGATTGGGTACATAAAGATTGGGAGATTGGGAAGCAATAAATACAGTGCAATTTTAAAGCAAAAGGTAAAAAACTATGAAGATGAAATTAGGTACTTTTTAGTATTGTTTTTGAATGATGCAAAAGTTGGACAGCTTTTCAATTCATTAGGGAGTGAGTTCCATAGACTGGGTCCCTTTATTTGCATAGTGTGTTTACACAGATTGAGTTTGACTCCGGGGATATCAAAGAGATATTTATTGCTGGTGTGGTGATAATGGGTCCTATTACATCTGTTCATGGAGAGTTTCAGAGCAGGATTTGCATTTAAGAACAAGGTTTTGTAAATGTAGTTGACACAAGAGAATTTGTGGAGTGAGATTATGTTTAGCATGTTTAGGGAGTTAAACAAGGGGGCCGAGTGTTGTCTGAAAGCAGAATTTGTTATTATTCTGATAGCAGATTTTCGCTGGGTGATGATGGACTTGAGGTGGTTTGCAGTGGTTGAACCCCATGCACAGATACCATAATTAAGATAGGGATAGATTAGTGCATAATATAGAGAGATGAGAGCAGAGTTAGGTACATAATATCTGATTTTGGAGAGTATACCAACTGTTTTAGAGACTTTCTTAGTTATGTGTTGTATGTGGGTACTGAAGTGGAGTCTCTTGTCTAGGAATAGGCCGAGAAACTTTCCATCATTTTTATTGCTAATGTTTATATTGTCTATCTGAAGCTGAATTGCATTTGTAGATTTGCTTCCAAATAAGATGTAGTAGGTCTTTTCTATGTTAAGTGTTAGTTTGTTGGTTGACATCCATAAGTGACCTTTTTTAGTTCATTATTAACATTATTTAGTGTATGTGGGTTGGGGTTAGAGTAGATGAGGGTAGTATCATCAGCAAACAAAATAGGTTTCAGAATGTTAGAGACATTAGGCAGATCATTGATGTATATAATAGGATAGATCCCAAAATGCTGCCCTGTGGCACTCCAACGGTTATTGGTAGAGTGGGAGAGGTTATATTATTGATGGCTACACATTGGTGTCTATCACTAAGATAGGATTGGATATAGTCCAGTGCATGGCCTCGGATTCCATAATGATGGAGTTTACGTAAGAGGTAATTGTGATTAACAGTATCAAAGGCCTTTCTCAGGTCAATGAAGAGTCCAATCGGAAACTCATTTTTGTCAAGGGCTGAGTGGGTTGATTGATAAAGATTAAGCAACCCAAAGTTTTTTGTTGTTTTAGATTCAGCTACTCGGAACAAAAGTTCCAAGTAGCACGGGCTATGATGAGCCCGTAGTGGACTTACCTGGCACAGGAGCGGGGCTGTAACTGTGCGCACCCAAAAGGTGGCACGGGCATGAATAGCCCGTAAGTGGTGGCCCTTTAGAGCCATTACCAGTATCAATAGATGATACTGGAGATCTGTGGAGGTGCGACTGAACCCTGCGTGACGGGAGATGTCTCCCGTCGGCAGCTGATGGGGATGTGTTCAGTTAATAATAACTTTTCTTCCCTAAAGCCGAAGGTTCAGTAGTAAGGGGTCATTGTCTGATGGCTTAGGGTTTCTTAAGGTCTGAAGGAGTCGGTATTGATCATTAATAATAATTTGGGGTCTCGTAGTATAGTTGGTTTCGTTCTTGAATCACAATCTGGAATCCCCTGTTCAATTCCCGGCCGTGACAAAAATGGTTGGCCACGTATCCTTTCACATAATGACACTATTCTATAAGCAGTAAATAGGTATCTAGTTAGGAAACTTATGGGGTTGCATCCTGTGGATGGCCAATAGCTCGACTTTGCGGGGGGGGGGGACCTCGATATAAGTAAAAAAAAAATCTATATAAATACACTTCCTGTCCCCGACAAAACAAATTAATTTGAATCACAATATTATTATAATTGTCATATGTATGCTCAAGGAACAGTTATATATCGAGCATTTCGATCCGAAGTTTGGAAGCATTGTTAGCCGTGCTTTATTTTGTAAGCTGCTCATGCATGGGTGACTTGTTGATCTTGAGCCGTCATGGTGTAGCATGCAACTGTGTTCATGGGTATGTTGTGCAGGGGCTGGGGGCTAGGGTATGTTGTATAGGGGCTGGGGGCTAGGGTATGTTGTGCAGGGGCTGGGGGCTAGGGCATGTTGTGCAGGGGCTGGAGGCTAGGTCATGTTGTGCAGGGGCTGGGGGCTAGGTCATGTTGTGCAGGGGCTGGGGGCTAGGTCATGTTGTGCAGGGGCTGGGGGCTAGGGTATGTTGTGCAGGGGCTGGGGGCTAGGTCATGTTGTGCAGGGGCTGGGGGCTAGGTCATGTTGTGCAGGGGCTGGGGGCTAGGTCATGTTGTGTAGGGGCTGGGGGCTAGGTCATGTTGTGCAGGGGCTGGGGGCTAGGTCATGTTGTGCAGGGGCTGGGGGCTAGGGCATGTTGTGCAGGGGCTGGGGGCTAGGTCATGTTGTGCAGGGGCTGGGGGCTAGGTCATGTTGTGCAGGGGCTGGGGGCTAGGTCATGTTGTGCAGGGGCTGGGGGCTAGGTCATGTTGTGCAGGGGCTGGGGGCTAGGGCATGTTGTGCAGGGGCTGGGGGCTAGGTCATGTTGTGCAGGGGCTGGGGGCTAGGTCATGTTGTGCAGGGGCTGGGGGCTAGGTCATGTTGTGCAGGGGCTGGGGGCTAGGGTATGTTGTGCAGGGCTGGGGGCTAGGTCATGTTGTGCAGGGGCTGGGGGCTAGGTCATGTTGTGCAGGGGCTGGGGCTAGGTCATGTTGTGCAGGGCTGGGGGCTAGGTCATGTTGTGCAGGGGCTGGGGCTAGGGCATGTTGTGCAGGGCTGGGGGCTAGGTCATGTTGTGCAGGGCTGGGGGCTAGGTCATGTTGTGCAGGGGCTGGGGGCTGGGGGCTAGGGTATGTTGTGCAGGGCTGGGGGCTAGGGCATGTTGTGCAGGGGCTGGGGCTAGGGTATGTTGTGCAGGGGCTGGGGCTAGGTCATGTTGTGCAGGGGCTGGGGGCTAGGTCATGGTGTGCAGGGGCTGGGGGCTAGGGCAATGTTGTGCAGGGGCTGGGGGCTAGGGTATGTTGTGCAGGGGCTTGGGGGCTAGGTATGTTGTGCAGGGGCTCGGGGCTAGGGTATGTTGTGCAGGGGCTCGGGGCTAGGGTATGTTGTGCAGGGCTGGGGGCTAGGTATGTTGTGCAGGGGCTGGGGGCTAGGGTATGTTGTGCAGGGGCTCGGGGCTAGGGTATGTTGTGCAGGGGCTCGGGGCTAGGGTATGTTGTGCAGGGGCTCGGGGCTAGGTATGGTGTGCAGGGGCTGGGGGCTAGGGTATGTTTGTGCAGGGGCTGGGGGCTAGGGTATGTTGTGCAGGGGCTGGGGGCTAGGGGTATGTTGTGCAGGGGCTGGGGGCTAGGTCATGTTGTGTAGGGGCTGGGGGCTAGGTCATGGTGTGCAGGGGCTGGGGCTAGGGTATGTTGTGAAGGGGCTGGGGGCTAGGGGGGTATTGTTGTGCAGGGGCTGGGGGCTAGGTCATGTTGTGCAGGGGCTGGGGGCTAGGTCATGTTGTGCAGGGCTGGGGGCTAGGGTATGTTGTGTGCAGGGCTGGGGGCTAGGGTATGTTGTGCAGGGGCTGGGGCTAGGGTTGTTGGGGGCGGTTGTGCAGGGGGCTGGGGGCTAGGGTATGTTGTGCAGGGGCTGGGGGCTAGGTCATGCTGTGCAGGCTGGGGGCTAGGTCATGTTGTGCAGGGGCTGGGGGCTAGGTCATATTGTGCAGGGGCTGGGGGCTAGGGTATGTTGTGCAGGGGCTGGGGGCTAGGGTATGTTGTGTCAGGGGGCTGGGGGCTAGGTCATGCTGTGCAGGGTGCTGGGGGGCTAGGTCATGTTGTGCGGGGGTTGGGGGCTAGGTCATGTTGTGCAGGGGCTGGGGGCTAGGGTATGTTGTGCAGGGGCTGGGGGCTAGGGTATGTTGTGCAGTGGCTGGAGGCTAGGTCATGTTGTGCAGGGGCTGGGGGCAGGGTATGGCACCCATTCGCTCTTCATGGTGTTCTAGTCGGTTCGAGTCTTAAAATTCTCAATCTTGCAAGCTCCATCTGGCTCCGTTTCTGGAGATTTAAGTTAGAATGCTGTTAGAGCTTGAGTTCTAGTTACAAGTGTTTCAGGGTTCGTTTCCCGCCATCAACTTGTGCTTTGCCGGTCAATAGACGCCCCTCAGAGGGTCTTTGAGGCTCTGTTTTATACAGATTCGATGGACTATAATTTATACTTTTTGGAATCAGTGGCGGGGCAGCATCATCAAGGATGAACTAGCGCATGTTGTGTTTGGCGCCTATGTTTAACGTCCGTGTTTAGCGTCTATATTTTTAACTGCGAGAGGTATTTTCGGGCCAGATCAGAGTAGATTTTTTGTGGATATTTCATGTTCTAATTTAAAAGTTCTGTATGATACTGGACCACCTGGACGGTACACTACACCTCACCTGTTGATTGACAGTTGAGAGGCGGGACCAAAGAGCCAGAGCTCAACTCCCGCAAGGCACAATTAGGTGAGTACTAGGCCCATCCTGACGGGGTAGTGTACCGCCCTGAAGGACCCAATCAGGAAGGGACAAGTATACCGCCCTAAAGGACCCCATCAGGATGGGACCAAGTGTAAGTACCGCCCTAAAGGACCCCATCAGGATGGGACCAAGTATACCGCCCTAAAGGACCCCATCAGGATGGGACCAAGTAGACCGCCCCTAGAAAGGCCCCCATCAGGATGGGACCAAGTATACCGCCCTGAAGGACCCCATCAGGATGGGACCAAGTATACCGCCCCAAAGGACCCCATCAGGAATGGGACCAGGTATACCGCCCTAAAGGACCCCATCAGGATGGGACCAAGTATACCGCCCTAAAGGACCCCATCAGGATGGGACCAAGTATACCGCCCTAAAGGACCCCATCAGGATGGGACCAAGTATACCGCCCTAAAGGACCCATCAGGATGGGACCAAGTATACCGCCCTAAAGGACCACCATCAGGAGGGGACCAAGTATACCGCCCTAAAGGACCCATCAGGATGGGACCAAGTATACCGCCCTGAAGGACCCCATCAGGATGGGACCAAGTATACCGCCCTAAAGGACCCCGTCAGGATGGGACCAAGTATACCGCCCTAAAGGACCCCATCAGGATATGGGACCTAGTAAATCACCTCAGGAAAGGACCTAGTGGACTGCCCTCAAGGACTCCACACGCCCCCTCCTAAATGTGAAACATTTCCCCTGGGTAAACACAGCAGCTACAGACACTGGAGACGCGGCTACTGCCTCAGGTACTCACCTCGACCAGACCTGCCCACGAACCGAAGGTCGTTGAATTTGGCGATTTGGTTCTTCATGAGTGCAGAGTTGTTACGCAGCTCTGCGCAGAAGTTCTCGTCGTTGCCAGCCCTG
>WNGS01162533.1:5396-36332 GCA_020271785.1 Procambarus virginalis | reverse complement strand
CTCTCCCCCACCTTCTCCCCCAACTTGTTCCAACCGTCTACCACTCTGTTTGCGAAAGTGAATTTTCTTATATTTCTTCGGCATCTGTGTTTAGCCAGTTTATATCTATGACCTCTTGTTCTTGAAGTTCCAGGTCTCGGGAAATCTTTCCTGTCGATTTTATCAATTCCTGTTACTATTTTGTATGTAGTGATCATATCACCTCTTTTTCTTCTGTCTTCTAGTTTTGGCATATTTAATGCTTCTAACCTTTCCTCGTAGCTCTTACCCTTCAGTTCTGGGAGCCACTTAGTAGCATGTCTTTGCACCTTTTCCAGTTTGTTGATGTGCTTCTTAAGATAAGGGCACTAAACAACAGCTGCATATTCTAGCTTTGGCCTAACAAAAGTCATGAACAATTTCTTTAGTATATCGCCATCCATGTATTTAAAAGCAATTCTGAAGTTAGAAAGCATAGCATAGGCTCCTTGCACAATATTCTTTATGTGGTCTTCAGGTGATAGTTTTCTATCTAGAACCACCCCTAGATCTCTTTCTTTATCAGAGTTCTTTAAAGATTTCTCACATAATATATAGGTTGTGTGGGGTCTATGTTCTCCTATTCCACATTCCATAACATGACATTTATTAACATTAAATTCCATTTGCCAAGTGGTGCTCCATATACTTATTTTATCCAGGTCTTCTTGAAGGGCATGACAATCATCTAAATTTCTTATCCTTCCTATTATCTTAGCATCATCAGCAAACATGTTCATATAATTCTGTATACCAACTGGTAGATCATTTATGTAGACAATAAACATCACTGGTGCAAGAACTGAACCCTGTGGTACTCCACTTGTGACATTTCTCCAGTCCGATACATTGCCTCTGATCACAGCCCTCATTTTTCTATCAGTCAGAAAATTTTTCATCCATGTTAGAAGCGTACCTGTCACTCCTCCAATATTTTCCAGTTTCCAGAACAACCTCTTATGTGGAACTCTGTCGAAAGCCTTTTTAGGTCCAGATAGATGCAGTCAGCCCAACCATCTCTTTCCTGTAATATCTCTGTTGCTCGATCATAAAAACTGAGTAAATTCGATACACAGGATCTACCAGATCGAAAACCATACTGTCTGTCTGATATTATATCATTTCTCTCCAGGTGTGCTACCCATTTAGTTTTAATTATTTTTTCCAATATTTTGACTATTACACTTGTCAATGATACCGGTCTATAATTAAGGGGGTCTTCCCTGCTTCCACTCTTGTAAATTGGAACTATGTTAGCCTTTTTCCACACATCAGCTACAACTCCTGTAAACAGGGATGCCTGAAAGATCAGTTGAAGAGGGATGCTGAGCTCAGGTGCACATTCTCTCAGAACCCATGGTGAAACTCCATCTGGACCAACTGCTTTGTTCTTATTTAGCTCTTTGAGTATTTTTTCCACTTCGTCTCTAGACACCTCTATGTGCTCTATGTTGTTCTCTGGAATTCTTAATGTATCTGGTTCCCTGAAGATTTCATTTTGTACAAACACACTTTGGAACTTTTCGTTTAATGTTTCACACATTTCCTTTTCATTTTCCGTGAATCTATTTCCCATTTTCAACCTCTGAATATTATTCTTTACCTGCAATTTGTTGTTTATGAATTTATAGAATAGACCTGGTTCTGTTTTACATTTGTCTGCAATCCCTTTTTCAAAATTTCTTTCTGCCTCTCTCCTCACTGCCGTGTAGTTGTTATGAGTGTGTGTGTACTCACCTATTTGTGCTTGCGGGGGTTGAGCTTTGGCTCATTGGTCCCGCCTCTCAACTGTCAATCAACTGGTGTACAGATTCCCGAGCCTACTGGGCTCTATCATATCTACCCTTGAAACTGTGTATGGAGTCAGCCTCCACCACATCACTGCCTAATGCATTCCATCCGTTAACTACTCTGACACTGAAAAAGTTCCTTCTAACGTCTCTGTGGCTCATGTGGGTACTCGGTTTCCACCTGTGTCCCCTTGTTCGCGTCCCCCCAGTGTTGAATAGTTTGTCCTTGTCTACCCGGTCGATTCCTCTGAGGATTTTGTAGGTTGTGATCATATCTCCCCTTACTCTTCTGTCTTCCAGTGTCGTAAGGTGCATTTCCCGCAGCCTTTCCTCGTAACTCATGCCTCTTAGTTCTGGGACAAGTCTAGTGGCATACCTTTGGACTTTTTCCAGCTTCGTCTTGTGCTTGACAAGGTACGGGCTCCATGCTGGGGCCGCATGGTTTTGGCATATTTAATGCCTCTAACCTCTCCTCGTAGCTCTTGCCCTTCAGTTCTGGGAGCCACTTAGTAGCATGTCTTTGCACCTTTTCCAGTTTGTTGATGTGCTTCTTAAGATATGGGCACCACACAACCGCTGCATATTCTAGCTTTGGCCTAACAAAAGTCGTGAACAATTTCTTTAGTATATCGCCATCCATGTATTTAAAAGCAATTCTGAAGCTTCAATTAGAAACAAAGTTATGAATTCTTTTTGTTCAGCTTGTTTTTTTTTATCACACTAGCAACCCTGCTGTATGAATATTACGCATCACTGAGTACTAATGTTTTACATATGTTACTTCATGTACTCTAACATCCTACCAAATTTCACGTCAATCTGAGATGGTCAAGTTGGAAGAGATGATGATTTGGCATGGAATGACTCAACATGTGCGATGCAGTTACCTTTATTCTTGTGTTCTTAAGCAGCTGATAAATGATAGCTTTACCCTACTATACTTTACTTTTTCCCAAGAAGTTTAGCAATTTTCTCTTGTATGTCAACAAAGTTTTCCCTAATCTATACTGTTTCTCTATGTATTTTGTGCTAACCTAAATACATCAAAGGTATACTGTACATAAAATGTAAGATATAGTGCAGTACACCATTTATTGCCATCATACACGAATTTCACACCATTTCTAGCATTCTTACCTTGACCTGCAGTATGAATCTATCCATAAAACGTGAACAACCATGGAGACATAACCCTCGAGTATTTCTACATTAATATCACTCACTAATAACATTAGTAACACCAACATACAGTATGTTTTATTCCTTCTATAAAGATTTTCAGTATTTATTACCATTCTATTATATTCCACATACAGTACATTCATCATTCTCCAGTCTCACTCAAGACCTTTTGGCATATGTTTCCTCAAAGTCATTGAATGGCATGTACATACAATTTTTCCACTATGGAGCCTATTTTGTTCATTACTAAATCATTTGTATTATTTTTTATACTCTTCCAGTTAGCATTTTTGCCATACAAATTTGACCCTACACTCAGTAAACAAATTATAATATGAAAACACTTTCCATAATTTTGACATCCTTACAGAGATAAAAACCTACCTTTACCGTATGCAAATTAAACAGCAAACCAATGTACTCTTGCAGTCACTTTTACAGCTATTTTTAGAATATACCAACAATTAAGCTTCACTTTACCTGTGTCTTCATTTGCATGGACACCCGTCAATTCACTGAGAAGGTGATCGGCAACAGATGCATTGGCAACAAGACGATTTTGGTACATAGCTGACGATGCCCACTGCATTATGAGGTTGTTCATACGGTACTGAACAGTCAGCATTCTTACAACATCTTCTCCACACTCATCTGGAAGAAATTCAGATCACGTTAACATAAAGTCAACACATGCAAATATGGATGTCTCTGAATATTACGCCTATATTTACTGTATTGTAGAATATTTGAAAGCAGACTGAAGGTTAACAAGGCAGCCTTCATTCAGTAAAAAATCTTATACTGTAATTGAAATGCTGCAATATAAAAAAAATCTGTAACATGGAAAATAGCTGAATGTACTGTAATTTAACCATCAACATGCTGTTATTGAAATATGGTTATACCTTACCTACCTATGGACAACAAATTTAAAAATTCTAAAATATTTTTTCCTTACAGAATTATAAATTTGTATGCAAAATATAAGAAAAAAATAAAAATTGTACTGGTAAATATATGCCTTTTTACTGGTTTTGGACAAGCTGTGAAAGGTTGCATGGTGGTGATCTGGGCTGGCATCTGTTGACACCTCATGCCAACTTTGCTGACACTGCAGTATGAATGACACGACTCCAGTGTTCACATGGAGGTTTCCTTGAGCATTTATCATTTGCTTTTATATCTTTACTATAATGTGTGTTGAATAACTAGAGTTATGGCACATAATTCACAAAAACTAATATTGAATATTTTGCAAGACCCACTCAATTTAATGATCTAAATGGGGCTATACTCATGTTATTAACACTTTCGCTCACCCCGCGCGCCACCTCTCAACTGTGCATATTGGGTCCCGGCGTGTCACGGGAGCGCGCGCTAATTCCGTAAAGTGTATACTCTTTTCAACTTTGTCACCTCAATTCTCGTTCTACGAGATTAAATTTGGTATCATTGTGTTCGCAATAGAATTCTCTACAGCACTAAATGCATATAAACTCCAAAAGCCTGGCTAATTACCCGCAGCAAACAGAGAAAGTGCGAACGAGTTACCCAGGAGCGCGCGAAAGTGATAAAATGTTTTCACTATTTTCACTCTGGTCACCTCAATTTTCGTCCTAGGTCTTTCATTTTGGTCTCAATGGGTTTGCAATAAAATTCTCTAGAGGAACAATAGCATATAAAATAAAAAACTGGTCACGCTCCAACCACCGACGAGTTGAAGACGGGCCACGTTAGCCGCGAGTGAGCGCCCAGATGCCTTCCAGCTAAACTCCCAATTCCTGCCCACAAATGTTTGTACTATTGTGTGTTGAACATGACATAGGCGTGTAGGGAAGACTTAGGCGCGCATTTTAAAACCAGTCCCCAAAAAATCGGATAAAAACCTGATTTTTGGCGATTATTTAAAGTGGATGACGCAATGCTGCGTCATGCCCGAGCGAAAGTGTTAAATTCATGGCTGCTAGATCCGGAGGTATTAAAATGTCAGTAACTTTTTACTTATGTTCGGGATGTCAACAGGATAGATGGTGAGTGGGAAGGATGGCTGGCTGGCTGGCTCACTTGAAGATGGGCAGGACAAGCAGGTGAATAGGCAGCTGGGCTGGATAGATGGATGAATGGCTGGCTAGCAGGCAAGCAAGCAGACAGGCAGTCAGAAGTGGGAGGGGGGAGGAAGTGCCCATTGGGTAGGGGGGATGGGGGGGGGAAGCGAGCATTAGGTTGGGGGGGATGGCAGAGGAAAGCATTGGGTAGGGGGGAATGGGGGGGGAAAGAGAGCATTGGGTCAGGGGGATGGGGGAGACGAGCATTTGGTAGAGCATGGGGGTGGGGGGGGGGGAGTCGAGCAAACAGGCAGGTGGGTATTCACCTAGTTGTGCTTGCAGGTTGTTGAGCTTTGGCTCTTTGGTCCCTCCTCTCAACTGTCAATCAACTGGCCTCCAGTTGAAGGTGGCCTCCACCACCTTCTCACTTAGCTTGTTCCAAATGTCTACCACTCTATTTGCGAAAGTGAATTTTCTTATATTTCTTCGGCATCTTTGCTTAGTTAGTTTAAATCTGTGGAAATTTCACTTCCTATCAAGAACCTCATGCTCTTGAAGTTCCAGGTCTCGGGAAATCTTCCCAATCAATTTTATCGATTCCAGTTACTATTTTGTATGTAGTGATCATATTATCCCTTTTTCTTCTACACTCTAGTTTTGGTATATTTAATGCTTCTAACCTCTCCCCGTAGCTGTTATACTTCAGTTCTGGGAGCCCCCTTAGTAGCATGTCTTTGTACCTTTTCCAGTTTGATGATGTGCTTCTTAATTAAGATATGGGCACCACACAACTGCTGCATATTTCAGCTTTGGTCTAACAAAAGTCGTGAACAGTTTCTTTAATATTTTGCCATCCAAGTATTTAAAAGTAATTCTGAAGTTAGAAAATGTACCATAGGCCCCTCACACAATGTTCTCTTATGTGGTTATGTGGTCCTCAGGTGACAGAAAACGATCTAGAACCACCCCTAGATCTTTTTCTTTATGAGAATTCTTTGAAGATTTCTCACATAATTTATAGGGTGTGTGGGGTCTATGTTCTCCTATTCCACATTCCATAACATGGCATTTATTTACATTAAATTCCATTTCCCAAGCAGTGCTCCATATACTTATTTTGTACAGGTTATCTTGAAGGGCATGACAATCATCTAAGTTACTTATCTTCCCTGTTATCTTAGCATCATCAACAAACATGTTCATATAATTCTGTATTCCATCTGGTAGATCATTTATGTAGACAATGAATATTACCGGTGTAAGAACTGAACCCTGTGGTACTCCTCTTGTGACATTTCTCCAGTCCGATACATTGCCTCTGATTACTGCCCTCATTTTTCTATTTTATCAGTTAGAAAATTTTTCATCCATGTTAGAAGCTTACCTGTCACCACTCCAATATGTTCCAGTTTCCAGAACAATCTCTTAAGTGAAACTTTGTCAAAAGCCTTTTTAGGTCCAAATAGATGCAGTCAACCCAACCATCTCTTTCGTGTAAAATTTCTGTGGCTCAATCATAAAAACTGAGTAAATTCGTTACAAAGGACCTTCTAGATCAAAAACCATACTGACAGTCTGATATTAAATTGTTTTTCTCCAGGTGTTCTACCCATTTAGTTTTAATTACTTTTTCCAATATTTTGACTATTACACTTGTTAGCGATACAGGTCTATAACTGAGGGGGTCTTCCTTGCCACTATGTTTATAGATTGGAACTATGTTAGCCTTTTTCCACACATCTGCTATGATTCTTGTACACAGAGATGCCTGAAAAATCAGTTGAAGTGGAATGCTGAGCTCGGGTGCACATTCTCTCAGAACCCATGGTGAAACTCCATCTGGACAAACTTCTTTTTTCTTACTTAGCTCCTTGAGCAGTTTTTCCACTGTGTCTTTAGCCCTTAAATACCACAATACATACATATACGATGGGAGTAACTGTCACGAAACTGCGCAATACATACATTTACGACTGACGGTCTAGCGTACGATTTAAAATGCCCTGCGAGGGATAGGGGAAGGTATAGTCCAGCCAAGGCCAATAGTAAACAAACGCGATCTTGAAAAAAAATCGTGAGTAACATATCCGGATGTGAGAGCCTCGGTACTGAATGAGCAACTAAGGCTGGTGCACACGGCATGAGCTAACAGCTTGTTAGCTCATCACCAGCAGTGCTGGTGATTATAACTCTGATGCTTTCTTTCCTCTTAAATTTAGACACTGAAGAGAGCCAACCTAAAATCTCCCAAAAACACTTAATTCATTGACCATATTTACTTCAAGCATTTATAATATTGCCCAGCAATGTTTGAAGTATGTGTCAAAGAGATATAAACAGTATTAATACAATTCTGGTGATAGATCTTCTGGTAACTGCCAGGTGATAAAATGCATGCTATATTTCCAAAGAATTAAGGAAAATAAAAATAAAAAACTTGAGGGTAAGCCTTCAAGATTTTCAAGGGCCCCCCTAACAATATCTATTGGAGACTCTTGAGATCTTAATCCACCAGTATACTGCACATCAAAACAACAACAATAGATTCAACACACCTATAATTCTCTCCATGAGTGTGTGTTCAAGCCCTTTTGCTGCAGCCTCAGTTGATATAATGGTTGGAGGAAGCTGACAATGGTCTCCTGCAATGATCAGCTTTGGTGCACGCAGAAGTGACAGGTAGCATGCAGCCTCGATTGCCTGGACAATAGCATAATTAATCGTAATATTATATTGGAATTAAAACATTGTTACTTTTGTAATACCATAAAACATTTAAGTGAATAAAACATTGCACCATAAAAAAAAATAGATGGTGTAAAAATATTTTTACACCATCATTTGTTTTCCTTATATAATACAAATGACAGTTGTTGCATCTGTAAGGCATCCTATGCCATAAAAAGAAATTAGAAGATTAGGAGCTAAAGGTTAATACCGTATTGTACTCTGCAAATTCCACTGTATGGCATTAAAATAACAATATCACCAGTCAAGCTTACTACAGTACAGTGGCACCTCAACATACGATTGCCCCTACTTACGATAATTTCGAGTTACGATGTAAATTTCATCGAAAAATGCGACTCGACATCCGATGGTGTTGTCGACTTCAAATATTTGTTGGTACACGTTCGGGTCGACCGAGCGCGTGGTTCCCGGTCACACGGCTGACCTGTCTCAATTTACTACAGCTGCGCGCTTAGTGACGATCGCGCCTATAAGAAATTCGGCTTTTGTGGTGATTTTTTGCATTTTGAACATTAAAGTAATTATTATATATCATGCCATGAGTCCCAGGAAAGTCACTGGTAAGGCTCAACATATGAAAACCCATATAAGGATGACCATAGAGCAGAAACAAGAGTACAGAATGTCTCTTCCTCAACAATTAAGAAAATGTGTGCAGCATGGGAAGAATTGCAAACCTTTGCTGAAACGACTCGCCCAAATCAAGCTGCAGTTGGTCGTTGCCTTAACCTATTCAATGACAATGTGATGCATCATTACAGACAAATGTTAAAACGAAGGGAAAAACAAATGTCTCTTGACAAATTTGTAGTGAGACAAACAAGCACTGAACCACAACCAAGTCCTAGTGGTATTCAGGCAAAACATAAGAGAGAGAGTACCCCAGAGAAAACATCACTGCCTGATGTGATAATGGAAGGGGACTCCCCTTCCAAACAGTAACAACTCTCCTCCTCCCCCCTCATCACCATCTTCCATACGCCATCAAGAGCCCTCCATAAAGGTAAGAGAAACTTTGGTACTGTATTGTAGTTAGAAAAAAACATTGTATTCAGTATAAAATGTATTTGTATGTTAATATTTTGGAGGGTAGGGAACGGATTAATTCAAATCCCTTTATTTCTTATGGAAAAAATCGCTTCGACTTACGATCCGTCTCTGAGAATGGATTAGCATCGTAAGTCGAGGCCCCCATTGTATATGAAATAACACACATTCCTTTTTTAATCCCTTTAACCGAACAATTCTAGCTTCACTTCCTTTTTTTTTTTTTAAATTTTGCATATTATTAGCAATGTTATTTACGTTAAAATAAACCCAGAGGGTCTAGATCAAATAAAGACCACATAAATAGGAAAATGAAACAAGATCTCAAAGCCACTCTCCGCCAAATCCTCCAGATTCCTCTATACCACTATAGTATACACACCCAACCCACACATCTGAAAATGACGAGAATTGTCGTTGCCAATTCTTTATTTTCAGATTTGAGAGTTGGGAGCCTATTCTTCAGCTACGTTAATGTGACGCGTCATGTGCACTATAGTATAATTAATCATCAAGCATCCAATTTAATAAACTACTGCAGTTTACATTTTATTCCTATTGTAGACATACATCCTGCAGCCACTACCTAACTCTCCTTGTCAACCACATACTTATTTATGTTCATCTCCTCTGTTAACTGTGCTTTACCACAGCATTTTCCAAACACTGTATCTGGTATAGCTTTCCTCCAATTTTTCTCATCCATTTTTAGGAAAATCATTGGAATAGGAAGTAGACTGTTCTCAGCAACAGATAAATCATGGACAGAAAAAGCACCCGAGATTTTCCTTCAATGCAATTAAAAATACAAGGTTTTGTAATGAGGTGCTTCTCTCTTGGCTGTCCTCAGCTTATGGCACTGGTACTGTATGGGCACATTCAACACACCATGCTCCTGTGACAATCTCCACTCACTGGTGACAAGTACCATTCTAATGACTCTGTCTTGACTCATCAAGGGTGAGGGAGCATGTCAAAATCATAGATAAACACACTTTACTAAGGCAAACTTCCCACAATCGTAAGTGTGCTTTTTTACTATACCCTCAAGAAAATATAAATTCCTTTGTAATATACGACAATTTGGTTCTTGTTTTGGGGTTACATTGCCTGGCACTGCTAGGGATGACAATGTGAGTTACTGCTGAGGGTGTTGCTTTCTGCTCTATCATAGTGGGATGGTCACTAGGTAATAGCTTAAGTTAAACTCGTGTCTCCCTTATCCATCTTTACCTCTAATTAGACCATTTACAAAGCTCATTGTACCTGGACCTGGATTGCATCTGGATGGGGTTCTAGGGGTCTTTCTACTCCCTAATCCTGGCTCGGGACGAGGCTTGACTTGTGAGACCTTGGTCCAACAGGCTATTGCTTGGAGCGGCCTGCAGGCCCACATATCCACCACAGCCCAGTTGGCCAGGCATTTCCTGAAGACATCCACGATTCTTCCAGCAATATTTCTTATGCTCGCAGGGAGTATATTGAACAACCGTGGACCTCTGATGATCATACAGTGTTCTCTGATTATGCTTATGGCACTTCTACTTTTCACTAGTTCTATTCTGCATTTCTTTCCATATCGTTCACTCCAGTTCGTTGTTATGTTACTGTATAGATTTGGGACCTGGCCCTTCAGTATTTTCCATATTTATATTTAGACACTGTCAGGCTTGGGTGGAGTAAAGTCACAAGAGCCTAGCATAGTGACATTGTTCTGGAGGACTAACCTGTTACTGGCTCAGGGAAGACTTGACGAGCCTCAGCTTACAAGTGGAGATGTATACATATACTGTACAAGAATTTTATCATACAGTGGTACCTCGGAATACGAGTGTCCCTGAATAAGAGTTTTTCGGAATACGAGCAGGAGTTGTTCAGAAAATTTACGTCGGAATACGAGCGTTGCCTTGGAAGACGAGGGTGTTGATATGCGTTCAGGCCGACCTAGCGCGTGGTGACACGGCGATCACCCCTCAGTTTACCAATGCCTTGCACCCAGTGACTATCCCGCCTGAATTCTTCACCAGAATTTACAGTGTTTTGTTGGATTTTTGGCCATTTGATCATAAAAGTTGTTATATATATCTCACCATGGGTCCCAAGAAAGCCAGTGATAAGGATCAAGGCAAGAAATTGCATGTGAGGATGACAATAGAGGAAAAACAAAATATCATTCGGAAGCATGAAAATGGTACACGTGCTGTTGAACTTTGTAGGCAGTACAACAAAGCCACGTCAACGATATGCACTATACTTGCCAAGAAAAAGGACGTTATGAGTGCTAAAGTGGCAAAAGGTGTAAGAACAATCAGGAAACAAAGACCACAAATACTTGAAGTGGAAAAGTTGTTATTAATTTGGATACACGACAAGGAGTTAAAGGGTGATAGTGTTTCAGAGGCCATCATCTGTGAGAAAGCCAGGGTATTGCACGAAGACCTTCTAAAGAAAACCCCTGGAACGAGTGCAGATACGATAGACTTTAAGGCAAGCGGGAAGATTTGAAAAATTTGAAAAGAAGGGTATTCATATTGCTGTGAGGCGTTCGGAGGCTGCCAGCTCAGACAAACCAGCGGCTGGAAGATTTATGGAAGAATTTAAAAGAGTTTGCAGAGGCTGAGGGATACCTACCGCAACAAGTGTTTTAATTGTGATGAGACAGGACTGTTCTGGAAAAGATTGCCTAAGAGAACATACATTACCAAGGAGAAAAATCATTGTCCAGACACAAGCCTATGAAAGATAAGTTTACGCTTGTGCTGTGTTCAAATGCGAGTGGCGATTTGAAAATTAAACCCTTGCTTGTGTATCATTCTGAAAATCCAAGTGTTTTCAAACAGTATAAGGTGCAGAAAAACCAAATGTGTATGATGTGGAGGGCTAATAATAAGGCATGGGAGACTAGGATTTTTTCTGTGGGGAGCCCCTACGGCTCCCTGGAGCTTATCGGGCTAATGTATGTTATATTAGACCGGGACATTAGCTAAGCAGTTCAGACCTACCAGGGACCAGCGCCAGAACCTGGCCCCTTCGGAGAGGTTTCAGGAGCAATGGCCCTGGAAAACCCCTTTGTGTTTGGGGTTTTTCCTTCTCTGCCATCGACCGGGGTTAGGCACCCAGAAAGGTAGGCATAACAAACAAACCCCACATGGTAAAAAACTAAAACAAAAAATCGAACAGAGAGGTAGAAACTCCCCACAATCACAAGGAAACAAGCAAACATCACACTTTACTGCCGCGCAATCGTCCGCGCAGCCCTCCCGCCCCGAGAGAGGGAGGGGGAGCCCCGGACTACCCGCCGGCTGCCAAGCTTCAGTTCGTAAGCTAATGTCAACGGGATAGACGTTTCTCCTGCCTCAGTTTCTAGGCGGTGTTTGCCTGTGGTGCTTCACTGCCGTGTTTTGTGTTGTGGGTGGACAGGAGTACCTCATCATTGCCAGGGCTGCATGGGCTTAGTGGCTGACTTCCCTAAGCGGGGCCCCACGGTGCCTGATTGACTTGCCCTACGCGAACAGGGTTATATTCCCTGGGCTTCGGGAACATTCCCGTAGAGGTTCTTGCTGCTCGGCAAGAAGTGACTCAAGCCTGATCTCTGGCTGGATAAAATTGTGGTCTGAATGTGTGACAGAACTAGACTTTGAGGGGTTTGAGCCTGTAAATTTGTGCCTATTGTTGAGGAAATTGTTACTCTGGGCCAGATATGGGCTTGGAATTGGTGGTGATGATGTGGAGGAGTTGGTGGAACACAATGAAGAACTTACCACCGAAGAACTCCAGCCCCTTCAAAGGAACAGCAAGGAAGACGCAGCTGAGGATGTTCCTCCAGTGGAGGAGGATGAAGGCACAGCAATGTCCCTTCGAACCATTAAGAAGTGGTGTCAGATGTGGGAAGAAATGCAAACTTTTATTGAAACGACTCACCCAGAGAAAGCTGTAGTAGGCCGTTGCATTAATTTTTCAACATGACAATGTGATGCCTCACTACAAAGACATCTTGCGAAGAAGGGAAAAAACGATCATCAATGGACCACTTTTTTGTGAGACTTCGAGCAGTGAGCCACAACCAGGACCTAATGGTATGCAGTCAAAACGTGCCAGAGAATGCACTCCAGAGAGGTCCTCACTGCCTGATGTTATAATGGAAGGGGACTCCCCTTCCAAACAATAACACCTCTCCTCCTCCTCCCTCCTCCTCACCATCTTCCATATACCAACAGCAGTCATCAGCAAGGGTAAGTAATAACTTGAACATACTTTGGTAGTGTAGATTTAGATGAATTAGGTATAAATTTAGTTTGAAGCAAGGTTTTTATGTAGTCAGGAACGGATTAATTCATTTCCCATTATTTCTTATGGGGAAATTAACTTTGGTTTACAAGTTTTCGGAATACGAGCCGTCTCCAAGAACGGATTAAACTCTTAAACTGAGGTACCACTGTATGCATACTATGGGCTTCAGAGAAATGGTGAAGAATACTAAAACATCATTACATTCACAACTACAGTATGTACAGACTATTATCTGTAACACAACGCAAGTCTAAATGCTGTACTGAAGTGACAAAACTTATGAGTTGAGTGATATCTGCAAAACATTCTAAATACTGTACTAGAACACAAGAATGAAGGTAACTACAGAAGGCCTATTAGCCCATATGAGGTATCTAGTCACAACTACAGTATTTTCTACTAAACTGGTAAAATCCACAACTGGATGTAAGAAAGCCACTCTCTGCTGGGCCATTCAGTACCTCCCAATGCTACCTCAAGGAGCTACTGAGAGGCTCTCTTAGAAATAACACTAAATGATTGGGACATCTTGAGGTTATCTCGAGATGATTTCGGGGCTTTAGTGTCCCCACGGCCTGGTCCTCGACCAGGCCTCCACCCCCAGGAAGCAGCCCATGACAGCTGACTAACACCCATGTACCTATTTTACTGCTAGGTAACAGGGGCATAGGGTGAAAGAAACTCTGCCCATTTGCCCATTGTTTTTCACCGGCGCCCGAGATCGAACCCGGGACCACAGGATCACAAGTCCAGCGTGCTGTCCGCTCGGCCGACCGGCTCCCCTTTCATGCACATTGATGCAACTACAGTATATCTAACTAGTGCAGGCACTAATATTTTCCTGCTACAAAGATGCACTTCAATTCTAAATAATGTTACTCAAGTTAGGCATTATCCAATCTGTCCTCTTGAATAGTATACAGTATTGCATTTTGACATATAAATCCCCCAACAGCTAAATTATAATGACAAAATAAATTGACCAGCTGAAACATAAAATGACAGGTTGTCACATTTTCCATGTGTGGGCCCTCGGTTACGTTAGGTTCTGGTTAACTTAGTACATCATTGTTGACAACTTGAGAGGACAGACTGCATTATCTATGGTTTCATCTAAATACAACAAGCATGACTGTTTTCCCTCTGAATCCAGTCCCAAAGCTGCAACTGATTTAATATAACCTACATAATAAAGTCAAGTCTCTGGTTCAAATAATAACATTTAAATAACAATGCTTGAACACATTAAAACAAAACAAAAAAGACATAATACCTGTGAGCACTCATCAATAACCACCACATCAAAGTGTTGTTGAGGCAGGTGCCTTAGAGGGCCATCATTACTGCTGCTGGTCAGAGTGGCAAGAATCACATCACAACTTAAAAGCACTTGCTGGACCAGTCGACTCTCTCTGTTAGAAAAGAAAACAGTGTAGAATGTAATGAAATCAAAGTTTCTGGGTGAGAATAGACAAGTACCTAATAGAACTCCTCAACTGATGGCACCTAGTATTAGCATAGTATCTTTATGGAGCGATACTATGCTGATATTAGGTGCCATCAGTCGAGGAGTTCTATTAGTCCTACGAGGGAAAATGAGCTCCTTGGTCCCCCTCTGGAGAGGCGCAGGAAGCAGTGGCACTTATGATAACATTTCTATGAATTTATTCATATCTGCCATCACCGAGGAAGGCATTCAGAAAATCAATGAAACAAAACAAAACACTGTCAATTATATAAGAGACTGCAGTCTAAAGAACCACCAAAAGAACTCCCCAACAATATAAATATACAATCAAAAATTCACAAAACTAGCGCGAGCTAGTTTGCCCCACCTTTTCCCCTAATTTTGGGGAGAAGGAGGGAGATAGCTCAGGTCAGTCAGCTGCTTCAGTAACAGATCAATCTTTAGATGATGACATCCCTCCCCTTCCTTCCCAATATCCTGTAAGAAGGGAGGGTGAATGCAGCCATCGGGGCTCGCCCAGAAATTGAGGATTTTATTCTGATTTTCTGGGGGGAGTCCCTTGTAGCTTCCTGAAGCTAACAACCCACTCAGAAGGAACAAATGGGCACCAGGAAGGAGGGAGCTCTGCAGAAAGCAAAAAAAAAAAAAAAAACAGCTTTGAATGTAATGAAACACCATTTTTCTAGGCGAGTCCTGGAGGCTCCTTGGAGCTTATCGTGCTAATGTATGTTATATTAGACCGGGACATTAGCTATGGAGTTCAGACCTACCAGGAACTAGTGCCAGAACCTGGCCCCTTCAGAGAGGTTTCAGGGAGCAATGGCCCTGGGAAAACCTCATTGTGGTTGGGGTTTTTCCTTATCTGCCATCGACCGGGGTTAGGCACCCAGAAAGGTAGGCATAACAAAACAAATCCCACATGGTAAGAAACTAAAACAAAAAACCAAACAGAGAGGAAAAAACCCTGCAATCCCAAGGAAACAAGCAAACAAGCAATTATCACAATTTACTGCCGCACTGGTCGTCCGCACAGCCCAGGGAGGGGGCCCCCGGACCTTACCGTGCCGGCTGCCTTCAGTTCGGAAACTAGGCTTCAACCAACGTGAAAAAACCCCACCGACCGGATGGGAGGGAGGGTAGCCAGGGAGCCTCCGGGGCTCACCCAGAAAATGGCGTTTCATTACATTCAACGCTGCTTTTCTGTGGGGAGCCCCTACGGCTCCCTGGAGCTACATACCCAAAGAGAAGGAAAATACCTGTATGGACTTACCTGGGAGGCGGCGGCCAAAAACTCCTTAACGCGAAGTCGAGACAACTGGCTGCAACCTGTAACCTAAAGCAACACAAGAACGCCGAGGAGCAGGTATGTTCAAATAACGGGCAGCCAGGACCCTGTTCGACTTCCAAAATCCACGCGCCTGAATATAAGCCCAAGACATGTTAAAAAACACGACAGCCAAAGCTGCAAACTTCCGAACGTCATGGGCGCAAGGATAGACCGCAGGCTGGCTAGACTTAATACCCTGCGGACAACCTGGGAGACCCGAGCACTGTCCAAGGACCAGGAAGGCTCAGGCAGCGCATGAGCAGGCCGGAGGTGAAACATAGCATGAGAAAGCTTATGGAACGGGGCGGATGTGACGTCCACCCGAACACTAGCTTGAGTGGCTCCGCCAGCGCTACACGATACGAGGCGACAGTATAGGCATCAAATGACGGTCCTGAAAAAGCCAAGAAAGAAAGGACAAGACAACCCGATCCGAAAGATAAGACAACCTACGAAGAGCAAGAAAAGAGTTTCCTGGTGAAAAGAACGCCAGGAAACTTCATACTGTCGCCGAGACGAAGCTCTCAGGTGGGACACCATCAACGAAGCCACCTGATCACCTTAAATATGGTGATACACCCGCATCAAAAAGACCAGACGCAAACAGCAGAGGAGAAGGTCGAACCAGCCCCATACCGGACGGGGCCGACCTGCTGAAATAGGCAGAGCCGCGGGAAACGCCCCTGATTCGGACACTGAGCCAATAGCGCTGGAAACCAAGGCTGGGCCGGCCACCAAGGGGCCACAAGGACTACTTTCCCTGGGAAGGTCTCCAACTGAACCAGAACCCGAAGCAACAGCTGGACTGGGTGGAAGAGGTACAGGTAACCCCACCTCGACCGCCTCACAGTCGGGGAAGGGCGTCACATAGATTGGGAGACGCCGCGACCACGCCGACATGAGGTCCACGTCTGGGAGACCGTACATCTGGCAGATCCAACGAAACGAGTCATTGTCGACCATCCATTCAGTGGACAGGGGAATGAAGTGAAACAGACTGTCTGCCAGGACGTTGGACACTCCCCAGACATGAACCGCACGGAGAGCCAAACCCTGAGAATCCAGCAGATGAACCACTCGAAGGGACAGAAGACAGCTCGAGAAGGGAAAAGAAACATAAGACTGAAGCCAAATGCCAACTGGCCCCTGGTAGGGCTGAACTCCATAGCTATTGTCCCGGTCTAATATAACATGCATTAGCCCGATAAGCTCCAGGGAACCGTAGGGGCTCACCACAGAAAATGGGCGTTGACAGAACCATCGCCAGACGAGGTCTACTCCGCACGAGCTGTCAGGTGGCAGTTGCCACAAATATAGTATTACCTAATTATTTCAATGTTTCTGATTGATTTTTTCTTTGTTTTTTTGAAGTAATATTATTCAATAGTGAGTATTGTGATATATTTATATAATAAAATGTGTGAACCATCGCTGTACTCAAAATTATGGTGTGCATATTAGTGATTCAATTATTATGTTCATAAAACAATAAACAAATAGTTTTGCTGTTATTACACTACATACACAGGTTATAAATAAGGATCTGCATGTTTTGCTCACCATAATGAACCACTAATTGGTATTGTGAGTCAAAATGCAACAAGGAGTGACCGCACACACCAGCCAGTCACTCGCTGCCACTCCCACCCTCAACACCACCTCACTCGCCCTCATTCTCCTCCCACAATATTGTTTTGCATTTATTCACTAACCACAGACATTATATATAAGTATTTACATGTTTTGTTCACCATAACTGTACATCTAAGCTTGTATGGTGAGTAAAGGCAATAAGACGTAGCTACTCACACAGTCAGCTGGTGGCGGCCGCCCTCAAGACCAGACACACTAATATTTCTCCTCCAACAATGATGTTTGTGGTGTTATTACGCTATCAAGTCGAGTCTATCATTCTATTACGCGATCATTCTCAAGTCGATTGAGCAATCGACTTGAGAATGGTCCAGGATGACCGAAACGTCGTCGTCTCTTCACCTTCTAGTGTGTAGTCTGGTCAACATACTTTAGCCACGTTATTGTGACTCATCGCCTGCTTATGAACTTGAGTCCTGGCTTTGTTGCTGTGGACTCTTCCCTTTCACAGTATATACTCAAATGCTCTAATCTTTCTAACAAACGTGACCTAACATAGCCTACCCCTTCTATTTTCTTTCTTTCTCTTTCCTTTTCTTTCTCTCTTCTCCCACGCTCCCTTGCTATCCTCTTCTTATTCCTATCTCCTTCTCTTTCGGTGGTTTATAATAGGAGCTGCCTCATATGAGCCAATAGGCCTTCTGCAGCTTTTATTACTATTACTATCCCCTACTACACCTTACTTTGCTCCTCAGCTCTCTCTTGCCTATTTATTGCCTGTCTCTCTACTTCCTCATTACAATCGACTTGAGAATGGTCCAGGACGGACCGAAACGTCGTCATCCCTTCACCTTCTAGTGTGTGGTCTGGTCAACAGAGATATTACAGGAAAGAGATGGTTGGGTTGACTGCATGTATCTGGACCTAAAAAAGGCTTTCGACAGAGTTCCACATAAGAGGTTGTTCTGGAAACTGGAAAATATTGGAGGGGTGACAGGTAAGCTTCTAACATGGATGAAAAATTTTCTGACTGATCGAAAAATGAGGGCAGTGATCAGAGGCAATGTATTGGATTGGAGAAATGTCACAAGTGGAGTACCACAGGGTTCAGTTCTTGCACCAGTGATGTTTATTGTCTACATAAATGATCTACCAGTTCGTATACAGAATTATACGAACATGTTTGCTGATGATGCTAAGATAAAAGGAAGGATAAGAAACTTAGATGATTGTCATGCCCTTCAAGATGACCTGGACAAAATAAGTATATGGAGCACCACTTGGCAAATGTAATTTAATGTTAATAAATGCATATGTTATGGAATGTGGAATAGGAGAACATAGACCCCACACAACCAATATATTATGTGGGAAATCTTTAAAGAATTCTGATAAAGAAAGAGATCTAGGGGTGGTTCTAGATAGAAAACTATCACCTGAGGACCACATAAAGAATATTGTGCGAGGAGCCTATGCCACGCTTTCTAACTTCAGAATTGCTTTTTAATACATGGATGGCGATATACTAAAGAAATTGTTCACGACTTTTGTTAGGCCAAAGCTAGAATATGCAGCGGTTGTGTGGTGTCCATATCTTAAGAAGCACATCAACAAACTGGAAAAGGTGCAAAGACATGCTACTAAGTGGCTCCCAGAACTGAAGGGCAAAAGCTACGAGGAGAGGTTAGAGGCATTAAAATGCCAAAAACTAGAAAACGGAAGAAAAAGAGGTGATATGATCACTACATACAAAATAGTAACAGGAATTGATAAATCGATAGGGAAGATTTCCTGAGACCTGGAACTTTAAGAACAAGAGGTCATAGATTTAAACTAGCTAAACACAGATGCCGAAAAAATATAAGAAAATTCACTTTTGCAAACAGAGTGGTAGACGGTTGGAACAAGTTAGGTGAGGTAGTGGTGGAGGCCAAGACCATCAGTAGTTTCAAAGCGTTTTATGACAAAGAGTGCTGGGAAGACGGGACACCACGAGCGTAGCTCTCATCCTGTAACTACACTTAGGTAATTACACTTAGGTAATTACACTAAAACAGCTATTAATGTATTGCGCTGTTCCTGTTTGTTTCTCAATCATCTATATATGTATTGCGCGGTCTCAGGGTTAAACACCAGCTTACTTAGGTGTATAGACCTAGTCTGCGTTCATACAGTAGGTACCCAGTGCCCTTAGCTTTGTCTGTGATTGACGGATTAATCCGCCGGTGGAAGAATAATTGTGGAATTTACCATTTTTTTTACTACAGCTGTATTGTTATACAATAAGATGTCTCAGAGGCTTGCTAATAGTGCCTTATTACTGCCAAAAATTAAGCAATATTTTGCAAGAACTAGTAGCAGAAAATCAACGAGCACAGCCGTACCCAGAACGTGCACAGCCGTACCCAGCACGAGCACAGCCGTACCCAGCACAAGCACATCCGTATCCAGCTCGAGCACAGCCGTACCCAGCACGAGCACAGCCGTACCCAGCACGAGCACAGCCGTACCCAGCACGAGCACAGCCGTACCCAGCACGAGCACAGCCGTACCCAGCACGAGCACAGCCATACCCAGCACCAGCACAGCCGTACCCAGCACCAGCACAGCCGTACCCAGCACCGGCACAACAGCAGCCAGCACCAGCTCAGAAGCAGCTGAAGCAAACACAGCAGCAGCGAGCACCAGCAAAGCTGATGCAAACATCTAAGAACATCGTGTGTGGAGTGAACAGTTAGACTAAGTGTTAAATTTAAGTGCATGGTGTTATTGTTCAAATCAAGGTTGCAGCACAGTAATTTTAGTGTAAAATAGTTTTCATAAACTGTATTGTAGTACTCAACGTACAGCAGAACTACTTATCAATACAATGCTAATGACATAATACAGTACAGTACGTATTTACTGTACAGCGTTCACAACTCCATGAGAACTCAAGATGGACATAACTCCAACAAGGTAAATAACAACTGTAACAGTATTTTTTAATAGAGTAGTAATATATAGGTACAGTATATAATATGATAATGTACTTTTATTGTTTACAAGAATAAAAAGACACTGACGCAAAAGCCTCTTGAAAGTCACCTCTTGCAACGAATCCAACGCTCCAATGCACTGGGGTTGGTCCCATATTGTGCGTTGAATCGAGGCTGTGCCGTACCTCCGTTGCCACCCCGGAAGGGGCTACCCTCGAAACTGCCAGAGTCTCAGAATCCTCTAAACCCCGCCCCGACCTCAAAGCCCTCAGACGCTTCAGAATCAGAAGCAAGGGGAGGGAAGGACCAGAATGAACAGCAACAGGGGAAGAACTAGGGGGTGCAGACTGAACCAAGGCTGAAGAGACCAACACCCCCAAGTCTGGGTCCCTATAAGCAAAGCTGGGCAGCCTTGGTGCATCCATGGAAGCAACCAACCTAGCACATTACAGCAACCTAGCATGCAACACCTGAGCCGCCTGCACCCAGATAATATCATCAGTCGATTGGGTGAATTGAGTCACAAGTAAGCAACAATGCTCGCAGGACTCCGGGTCGAAGGTGTCACCGACCCAACAGCCAGCATGACAGAGGCAAAAACAATGAGTGTCATCCTGAGACAAAGGGGACAAAGCAGCCCTCAAACTTACACAAGGCGAGATGGGACCCAGGGGTCGCATCCATTGGATCCCTTGCACCCCCACGGGGTTTTCCAGGGCCCTGAGACTTAACGCTAAGGGTAAGCCGAGGCAGGATACTGCTAACCGGTGCCCAAGTCTACCAATCAAACTGCTAAAAACTGAACCCCCGGGATGTGTCCACTCACGGGGGCCAAGCAGAGGGTACCACCAAAACACAGGCAGTCAAAACCCTAATATAACAGGGAGGAAAGGGGAACAAAAGCAGACCCCCTCATGGTAGAAACAAAAATTAAAAAAAAAACCCACAAAAGGACAACATACCCAGGAGAAACAGAGCCAGCCGCTACAGTAGGTGATAACTAGCTGTGCAGTACCCTGCACCCCTACCAGCACAAAACAGCCACTTACCCCAAGATAAACCCCAACACTCCCAGGGCAGTCGATGACTGAGCAGCAAAAGATGAACAGAGTTGACTTGTGGAAGATAACCCCAAGCCCCAAGGGCGCTACTTACAGGGCACTCAGGGAAGGGAACCCTAAAGACATGCAGCCCAAGTACCTGTGAATATTACAGTTCGCACACCACCATAAGAGATGTACTGGACACAAGGCACAACACAACACTGAGAGAATTAGGAGCTGGAGCCACACGACCAATCCTCAAACACACCAGCTGAGAACTGGGGTGTGGAGCTGCGCAGACAAGGGAGGGGGAGCTGCGCAGACAAGGGAGGGGGAGCTGCGCAGACAAGGGAGGGGGAGCTGCGCAGACAAGGGAGGGGGAGCTGCGCAGACAAGGGAGGGGGAGCTGCGCAGACAAGGGAGGGGGAGCTGCGCAGACAAGGGAGGGGGAGCTGCGCAGACAAGGGAGGGGGAGCTGCGCAGACAAGGGAGGGGGAGCTGCACAGACAAGGGAGGGGGAGCTGTGCAGACAAGGGAGGGGGAGCTGCGCAGACAAGGGAGGGGGAGCTGCACAGACAAGGGAGGGGGAGCTGTGCAGACAAGGGAGGGGGAGCTGCGCAGACAAGGGAGGGGGAGCTGCACAGACAAGGGAGGGGGAGCTGCGCAGACAAGGGAGGGGGAGCTGTGCAGACAAGGGAGGGGAGCTGCGCAGACAAGGGAAGGGGAGCTGCGCAGACAAGGGAGGGGAGCTGCGCAGACAAGGGAGGGGGAGCTGTGCAGACAAGGGAGGGGGAGCTGTGCAGACAAGGGAGGGGGAGCTGCGCAGACAAGGGAGGGGGAGCTGCGCAGACAAGGGAGGGGGAGCTGCGCAGACAAGGGAGGGGGAGCTGTGCAGACAAGGGAAGGGGAGCTGCGCAGACAAGGGAGGGGGAGCTGTGCAGACAAGGGAGGGGGAGCTGCGCAGACAAGGGAAGGGGAGCTGCGCAGACAAGGGAAGGGGAGCTGCGCAGACAAGGGAGGGGGAACTGCGCAGACAAGGGAGGGGGAGCTGTGCAGACAAGGGAGGGGGAGCTGCACAGACAAGTAGTGCAGCACGTGTGATGACTTGCTCATTTTCATTTGGGGAGTTCTGTCCATTTGTTATCTCATTTGGGGAGTTCTGTCCATTTGTTATCTCATTTGGGGAGTTCTGTCCATTTGTTATCTCATTTGGGGAGTTCTGTCCATTTGTTATCACATTTAACTCGACTGATAATATTATCTGGGTGCAGGCGGCTCAGGTGTTGCATGCTAGGTTGCTGTAATGTGCTAGGTTGGTTGGAAATTATTTCAGTAGTAGTTTTAACCTGAATAGGGGTTTGTTTTGGGGCGGCTACCTTTCTGGGGTGCCTAGCCCGGTCAATGTCAGACATAGAATGCTCCCAATTCTAAGTAGGCCAGATAGCACTTCTATAGGCCATTGCTCCTAGTACCTCTCTGAGAGGGCCAGGTTCTGGCTCGTGGTCCCCGGTAGGCCTAGAACTCCAATCACACTGATGCCAAAGTCTAATACTATATATATCAGCCTGGATAGGTCCAGGGAGCCAAAGGGGCTTCCCCCCAAAAAAAAATTTATAAAGTTTTATTTTTTAAACAGAGTGGTAGACAGTTGGAACAAGCACAGTGAGAAGGTGGTGGAGGCCAAAACTGTCAGTAGTTTCAAAGCGTTATTTGACTGGGTACTGGGAAGATGGGACACCACTGTAGCGTAGCTCTCATCCTGTAACTATACTAAGGAAATTACACCTGCTTAATGTGGTAACTTATACCGTGCATTTAATGTGACAGATCATGCTTCGAGTTTAATGTGATAGCTCACACCTTGTGTTTAATGTGATGCTAGTTCATGCCTTGTGTTAAATGTGATAGCTCACACACCTTGTGTTAAATGTGATAGCTCACACACCTTGTGTTAAATGTGATAGCTCACACACCTTGTGTTAAATGTGATAGCTCACACACCTTGTGTTAAATGTGATAGCTCACACACCTTATGTTAAATGTGATGCTAGTTCATGCCTTGTGTTAAATGTGATAGCTCACACACCTTGTGTTAAATGTGATAGCTCACACACCTTGTGTTAAATGTGATAGCTCACACCTTGTGTAAATGTGATAGCTCACACACCTTGTGTTAAATGTGATAGCTCACACCTTGTGTTAAATGTGATAGCTCACACACCTTGTGTTTAATGTGATAGCTCACACACCTTGTGTTAAATGTGATAGCTCACACACCTTGTGTTAAATGTGATAGCTCACACCTTGTGTTTAATGTGATAGCTCACACACCTTGTGTTAAATGTGATAGCTCACACCTTGTGTTAAATGTGATAGCTCACACCTTGTGTTAAATGTGATAGTTCACACCTTGTGTTTAATGTGATGCTTACACCTTATGTTAAATGTGATAGCTCACACCTTGTGTTAAATGTGATAGCTCACACCTTGTGTTTAATGTGATAGTTCACACCTTGTGTTTAATGTGATAGCTCACACACCTTGTGTTTAATGTGATGGCTTACACCTTGTGTTAAATGTGATGCTAGTTCATGCCTTGTGTTAAATGTGATGGCTTACACCTTGTGTTAAATGTGATGCTAGTTCATGCCTTGTGTTAAATGTGATGCTAATTCATGCCTTGTGTTAAATGTGATAGCTCATGCCTTGTGTTTATTTAATGTGATAGCTCACACATTGTGTTAGTGTAACAGATCACACCTTGTGTTTAATGTGATAAATCACACCATATGTAATATGAGTACTCATGCCTCATATGATTGATTGTGATTGTTCATGCCATGTGTGTATTGTGATAGCTCACTCTTCAAATGAATGTGATAGTTCACACCAAGTGATTGTGACTGCTCACACGTCAAGTGCCTGTAATGTATGGATCTCTTTGTAATAATGAATATTTTGAATACTTTTCAATTTACATATGCAGGTTAGCTTAGCATTTTAAAAGCACTGAATCACCTTCTGTGGTTGATTGTTCAATAAACCCCTGAACTATATGTTTAACACATCTCTAACCCTGCGCATGGAGGACAGAAGAAAATGTATATATGCTTGTTAGCATTGTAAATGTGTGGGCACGTCTGTGGTAGAAAATAATAATAATAAAAAAAATCCTGTGGTCCTGTGGTCCTGGGTTCGATTCCGGGTGCCGGCGAGGAACAATGGGCAGTTTCTTTCACCCTGATGCTCCTGTTACCTAGCAGTAAATAGGTACCTGGGAGTTAGCTGTCACGTGCTGCTTCCTGGGGCTGGAGGCCTGGTCGAGGACCGGGCCGCGGGGACACTTGGCCCCGAAATTATCTCAAGATAACTTCAAGATATCTCAAGATAACCTTCTAGTTCCTCACCACTTTGGCTGTCAACCAGCCTGGTTGACCAGTCCAGCAACAAGGAGGCCTGGTCGACGACCGGGCCGCAGGGTCGCTAAGCATCGAAATCACCTCAAGGTAACCTCAAGGTAGGCCATGGGACAGTCTTGTGAGGGCCGTCAGGTCAGTCAGTGCTATTCATAACAATATTACCAAGACACACAATATTTAAAGAAAATTTTGGAGTGGTTACAGTGTTTCAATTATATTATGAGATGTACAATATTGCAAATAGACATGTGGTTTATAAAATAATTAAATATTTGCACACTGCAGTACAGTAAATGCTTAACCACTGCATTGCACAGCTATTTACAAGTACAACATTGAGGTGTGCATTGCTAAAAACACTACAGTTAACAAATCAAATGGGAAAAATCAACCTAGTGATTGGAGCACAGAAGGAAACAGTAGATAGTGACTGGAGCAGTGCAAGGTTAAATCATTACTGGGTTGTTTCTTTTATCTCCATATATAATATTTATAAATATAATAAACAGAGCTAATCTTACTCATTACCTTTCACGAAGCTCCTTTCTAAATGTTTTATTTCACTTCGAAGACGAAACCTATTGCCTTTATCTCTTGCCTTTTTCAGCTGTCCCAGATGATCACTTATGTCACGGCGAATATCTTCCAAAATTTGAGATTCTTCACTGAAAAGTATAAAAGTAAACTGTACTATACTATACTGTTTCTTAATTAAAGATACAAGTTCACAGTTATGGAAGTAGTGAAGATCTCCTCTCATTCAACTGTAGTTAAAAATGAACATAGCTTTAAATAAATACAAATCTTAGATCCATCTGAAAGTCAAAACCTGTACAAAAACATACCAAGTGAAGAAGCCAATTGTTAAATTGGCAATAAAAACAAACATGTACAGTTGACCCATACCTATCAGTGACTATGGGGGCGTGAGATCTAGCCATTTATGCCCCGCTTCCGAGTCATATATATGTGGCACAATAATTACTCCTTTTAATGCAAACATTTTCCTCATTTATTTTTAAAGTTGTTAATGGAATTGGCTACAACAAACTCCTCCTCCTCCTCCAATTCATTTTGCCAGCCAACCACCCATACCAGCCACAGGGTACTGGGAAGAATCACCATCTCTGACTCAACTGCATGTTTAGCTCCCACTCGTGTCCCCTTGTCCTAGCTTGCTTTTTTTTTATAGGCTTCCTTTATCCACTTTATCTTGTATGTAGTTATTATATCCCCCTCTCTTTTTTTTCTCTCTTATGAGGTTGTAAGGCCGAGTTCTCTCAACCTGTCCTCATAGCCAGCATTGCAAGTCTGGGACTAATCTAGCTGGTAACTTCTGAACTTCAAGTTTCTGTTTCTGCTTCATAAGGTGTGGGTTCCATCCTGGAGCTGCATACTCAAGTAATGTTCTCACATAGTCAGTGTATATTGACTTGATAGCTTCCTTGTTTAGATTCTTGAACGTTCTTATGTTTGCTACCTTCCCATATGCTGCTGCTGTTATCCTGTTCACATGTGCTTCAGGTGTTAGTGTTGGGATTATGTCTACTCCCAGTTCTTATTCTCTTAATGTATAAATAGAAGTCTACTGTTTCCCTTACCTTTTTTTTATTACTTTGTACTTATTTGGATGAATTCCAGCAGCCAATTATCTGTCCACTCATGAAGTCTGTTAGGGTCTCCTTGCAGCACCCTTCAGTCCTATTCAGTTCTTACTCTCCTCACTAAATATACATCATCTACAAACAGTTCTATTCAGTTCTATTTACTCTCCTTATTAACCACTGCATGGCACAATGCACCTTGAGGCTTTTGACAGGTGGTGTGCAACGCGCCTCAGGGCTCTCGTAGGTATAGCGCATCATTCAAAACTCCCACAGCTACAGGGGTTCACATCAGCTTCCTCAGGGCTATCAAACAGATGCCATTTAAAAAAAAATAGTGGCCAACATGGTACTATTAAAAAATAGTGCAACTGGTACTCTGAGAGAGAACTCTATCAACATCAGGGGCCCGAGACTGTTCAACACACTCCGTACACATAAGGGCATAACTGGCAAACCCCTCACAGTGTTCAAGAGAGAACTGGATAAGCACCTCCAAAGATACCTGATCACCAGGAGGCCTGGTCGATGACCGGGCCGCGGGGACGCTAAGCCCCGGAAGCACCTCAAGGTATCCTCAAGGTAACGTTCCCGGGTGTGAAGGCCTCAGTACTGAGTGAGTAACCAAGGCTCGGTTTGTGACCAAAGCATCGCCTAAAAATGTCCAAAATATATGTATCTGGTATTATTTAGCCATGATGGTATTACAGAAGAGCCTGACTGTGATAAAGACTGTGTACAATGTTCAGATATCAGTAAATAAATGCTGTTCAAGATGTTCACAGCGCTAGCCACAGCACACTGCCATTATTTCGTCAGTCTAAAATTCTTCAAACGACTTCTCATGTTCCTTTACAAAATAAACATGTGGAAAATTATTCATTTACATGATTTAGTGACCAGGATTGTGATAATAGTAGGATTGTGGTGAGAATTAGCGATGTGGGAGAAAGAATATTGTTGGTGAGGGAGGGAGGATCGAGGTAGCGTCGTCTGTTGGCGGGTGTGTGGCAGCATGTATGTTATCTGGAATCACCATACCAGCTTAGTGGTTCACTTTGGTGAACACAAATGTAGATACTTATATATAATGTGTGTATAGTGTAATAACAGCAAAAGGAGTTTGTTGGGAGGAGCCATTTTGGTGAGGAAGTAGGTGAGGCTGTCGTCTGCTACCTGCTGTGTGACTTGTCATGCAGTGGCCACTATGCTGTTTGGACACCATACCAGCTTAGTTTTACAATTATGGTGAATAAAACATGTAGATACTTATGTATAATGTGAGTATATAGTGTAATAACACCACAAACAGTATGGTTGTGGGAGGAATGTTAGTATGTCTGGCCTTGAACAAGTGAGGGAGGCAGCCATCAGCTGTGAGTGCCTGAACTTGCCATATCAGCTTAGGTGTACAGTTATGGTGAATAAAACATGTAGATACTTACAAATAACGTGTGTAAATAGTGTAATAAAAACAATAACAGTATGGCGGGAGGTGGAATGTTGGTCAGTGGGTGTTGAAGGAGGGAGCGAGTCTGAAGTAAGGGAGTCGGCCAGTAGTCTGCTGGCTGCTGTGTTGTGGCCACTCTTGTCGTTTGGGGCTCACCATACCAACTTATTGGTTCGTTATGGTGAATACACATGTAGATAGGAATATACAATGTGTGTATATAGTGTAATAATAGCAAAAAACCAGCTTTGAATGTAATGAAATGCCATTTTCTGGGCGAGTCCCGGAGGCTCCCTGGAGCTTACCAGGCTGATATGCTAATGTCAGACTTTAGCATCATTCATGTGTACGGAGTTCTTATGGGCCTACCGGGGACCATGAGCCAGAACCTGACCCCCTCTAGAGGCAAGGGGGAGCACTGGCCTATAGAAACCCCAGTGTGGTTGGAAGCATTCTATGTCTGCCATTGACCGGGTTAGGCACCCAAAAAGGTAGGTATCCCAAAACAAACCCCTATTCTGGTGAAAATTGCAACCAAAAACAAAATGAGTGGATAGAATTCCCCAAACAAAAACGAGCAAACTAGTATGACGTCACCCGTCATTGCGCCGCTGTCTGCGCAGCTCCCCCCCTTCCCGGGAGGGGGAAGGGGTAGCCCCAGACCTACCACGCTGGCAATCCACACCCCAATTCTGAAGATGAATGTCAAAACACGTGAAAAACCGCCGACTGGAGGGAGGGAGGGAATCCGGAAGCCTCTGGGACTCACCCAGAAAATGGCGTTTCATTACATTCAACGCTGGTTTTCTGGGGGGAGCCCCTACGGCTCCCTGGAGCTAACTACCCACAGAGGAAAAGAATAGGGACAGACCCAGGAGGCAGTCGCCGCACACTACTCAACCCGAAGTCGAGACAACAGGTCACATCCGCCGACCCAAAGCGATACAGGCCCGACTGGGCCCAGGAACGTGTACAAAGTAACGAGCAGCCAAGGACCCTACTCGACCGCCAAATTCCCCGTGCCCGAGTGTCCTCCCAGGACACAATACCAAAGACCGCGGCAAGAGTCACGAACGTGCGGATGTCATGGGCATGGAGATAGACCACAGGCTGGCAAGCCTTAAGAACCCCGCAGACAACCTGGGAGACCTGCATCCTGGAACAGGGAAGGGAACCGGAGCAACCCAAAGCGCGTCCACGGACCCAGAAGTCGTGGCGTGCCCATAACGGCGGAGAGCCGCAAACGGACAAAAACAAAATGCATCCCCGGCCCAACCAACCAATCATCAACAACCCAGGGACCCCTCTGGAAAGCAGCAGTCTCATTCTTCGCCAGAAAAAGAGGAGAAGGCAGCAGACGACCAAACTAATCACCCCGACCAAAGGAGCAGAAAAACCCCTGCGCAGGAGGAGAGCATGAAGCTCACTTACCCGACCCCTAGAGGCCAATGCCAACTGGAAAAGAGCCATCGAAAAACAAACCGGAACCAAAGGGGCCCCAAGAAAATGAGGAGAAGAAAGAAAAGAGAGCACTCTGTCCAATGACCAGGACAGCTCAAGCGGTGCAAGAACAGGTCGGAGGTGAAACAAGCATGAGACAGCTTACGAACGGCGCAGATTTAAGTCTGAAAGCAAACCAAAGCGGCTCCGCCAGCGCCGCATAAAACGAGGCGACAGTATGCGGCAAGTTGACGGCCCCCAACCCCCAACAGAAAAGCCAAGCCGACGCCAACAAACGCAGCCACCGAAGAAGGGACAGAAGGAAAAGTTAGGACCACCAAAACACCCCATACTGCCGCCAAGAAGCACACAGGTGGGACACCAACAACAAAGCCACTTGACCATCAACGGACACGAGATACCCGAGGCAGAACGTAAGCAGCCCTGCCAAGGGTCATCTGAGACTAGGAAGAGGCGGAGCCGCAGGAAGATCTCGGGTGCGACCTGCAAGGAAGCAGAGCCGGAAGCCCAAGCCGGCAAGAAGATGAATGTCCGCCGAACAGAAAACTCCCCAACGCGAGCAAGCTCGCCAGGGGAGCAGAAAAATCGAGGGGGTAGAAATAGCCTAAGCTACTCTATCCCTTTGAGATGTATTTCTTGCTTATCTCAACAAACATACATGAACTTGAACTTGGGAGCAGAAACCACGGGTTCGACGTGAGACACCAGAGAAGGGACATCGCAAGACCCTGAAAAAAACAACAGGCAGGGCAAGCCAGGAAAACAGGAACCCAAACCCGGCAACAGGAAGGCCAAAAGGCACAAACAAAACGCACAACAGTGTGAAGGAGGAATACCTTCCATCCCCTCCTCCGCACTAATAATCTATCTCCCTCCCTCAATATTTCCATCCCTCCCTCATTATCTTCCATCCCCCCCTCAATTATCTTCCATCCCCTCCCTGTCATATGTCTTCCATCCCTCTCCCTATGTCTTCCATCCCCTCCCTCATTATCTTCCATCCCCTCCCTATGTATCTTCCAGTCCCCTCCCTCATGTCTTCATCCCCTCCCTCATTATCTTCCATCCCCTCCCTCATTATCTTCCATCCCCTCCCTCATTATCTTCCATCCCCTCCCTCATTATCTTCCATCCCCTCCCTCATTATCTTCCATCCCCTCCCTCATTATCTTCCATCCCTTCCCTCATTATCTTCCATCTCCTCCCTCATTATCTTCCATCCCTTCCCTCATTATCTTCCATCCCCTCCTCATTATCTTCCATCCCTTCCCTCATTATCTTCCATCCCCTCCCTCATTATCTTCCATCCCTTCCCTCATTATCTTCCATCCCCTCCCTCATTATCTTCCATCCCCTCCCTCATTATCTTCCATCCCTTCCCTCCCTCATTATCTTCCCATCCCCTCCCTCATTATCTTCCATCCCTTCCCTCATTATCTTCCATCCCCTCCCTCATTATCTTCCATCCCT
>WNGS01162532.1:0-15886 GCA_020271785.1 Procambarus virginalis | reverse complement strand
AAAAAAAAAAACATCTGTATAACAATCACTGAAACATGGATGCAGGTGCATAACTTAGAACGTTGAGCACCATTTAAGAACAAACAACATTAGGTTATACAACGCACAATCTAAAAGATTTCCTTCTTATTGGTGCGTGTTGTGCATGTCTTGCTAACATAATAGATTTTCTTTCAATTAGGAAAATAATAAAAAAAATGTCACACAAAATCAACATTGATTAGAGGCAGGTTTTTCTTTCTTCACCCACAGTGAAGAAAGAGCGAGATTTTTTGTTTTAAGTGAAGAACAGGTGGATGATGACGAAGGGGTTTTGAGACGATGGAAAGTTATAGAAAATGGGAAATAATGAGTCATGAGAAAGAGTACCGTTATAGACCAACACTGGATCAACGTTATCATCATTGATTCAAGGATACATGAACGTCGCTTGCACGTGTTTACTCTGCAGGAGGTACAATGGCTCTGCGTTGCTGAACTGCTGACACGGAGGTGTGGGAGGGGGTGAGTTCTGGCGAGTTCTGGGTGAGTTCATACTTCGCGGCAGGGAATCGTATTCCAGGGACCTGCCCGAAACGCTACGCGTACTAGTGGCTGTACAAGAATGTAACAACTCTTGTATATATCTCAAAAAAAAAAAAAAAAAAGTTGAAGCCTGCCAATGAGGGGTACTACAAGAGCCCGTCCCGAGTCCCGTTATTTTCAAAGTCAAATAATTAAGCTTTTGGACCGTCCAAATTGTGTAAGCAACAGGCTGCATGTGGCATACCTCCTCACACACACACAAACTTTACAAAACTATTTTCTATTCAAGCCCCGGGAATGTCCCGAATATGTAATTCAATAGAAATGAATTGATTAGTGCTTTAAATTACACTATTTCACTTGTAAATGATTGATCATAAGTTACCTGTTTAAAATCGATGATTCTTTCCAGGCAGATGCAAGATCGCTACGAGATGCAGGACCAGACTGCCGTGTTCCAGGACAGAAACCTAATTCAGGAATCCCGAAAATACAGCTTAAGTTCTAAAAAATGAGACAGCTTAAAAGTACTACATCGAGGTGTGCCCTATTAAAAATAGGCAGCAAATCAAATTGGTAGAAAAGGCACGTGGCTATTGGAGCACTGTAGGTCAGCCAGGGCGGTAGCAGCAGTAGGGGTCAAACAGGTATGGGTTCATCTAAATCAATAACGGACATCTGAAGGACAGATCGAAAAGCTACTTTATGTTAAGTAATAAACTACAATAAGCTTACATTTAATGACAAAATCTCCCATATGGGACAACGTGGGACTCTGTCACTCAAAAATAGCAGAACCTGGGACAATGAGAGGAGTGTGAGCTGAGAGGTGGTCGAGTGTAGGGGGGGGGGGAAGACCAGGGGAACTAGGCTGGGCAGAGTAAAGGCTTGCAGATTAGTGTGCAAGCCTCTTCCTTGCACTCTTCCTTCCCTGCACTAGTAAATTACAACTTACCCTATTGTCCACATACCATTTTTGGATTAGAACCATTAACTGACTTTCATACCAATATTTTAGTTAAGATGTATTTAAGATCTTATTAAATATATAAACTTTAGAAATGAAGTACCATTACATCTTGGATTAATGTACAGGATCGTGCCCGGTGGTACGCAGTGTGTGCTGGTGAGTGTCCCGGGGCACCAGTGTTGCATCCTACCCTCTGGTAACTGAACTGTCTGAACTAATCCATGGTCATCTCACCCTCTACGAATTCCCGTCACGTGATAAATACATTACATGACTTTCGTAAGGGTAGAAAGGGACGTGTTGTTGCACCCGACGTCTCGCCTCTCCCCCTCCCTTATCCTGACCCCTTCCCAGTGCTATATAGTTGTAATGGCTTGGCACTTTTCCGCCCTGATAGTTCCCTTCCCTTCACCTCTCCCCCTGGGAACTAGCTAGGGGGCCCTGTGGCAACTGCCAGCGAGCACTAGAACCCAGCCAGCTGCGCAGCCTAACATCCGCCTCCTTCAGCTTACTGACACAGGGAAACTAAGAACTAAACCCAAGAGTGTTGCAAGCTTTCCTTCTAGCTTAATAAACTTACTGAGTTAATATGCTTAGTAAATAAACAAGGTGGTGGCAGTGTAAACCAAATCAAGACTTTCAATAAAATAGTGGTAACTGTAGGTACTATGTCACAGTTAAAACGACTTTACTGTCATAACTAGTTATTGAACAGCGTAGCTATTATTGGTAGACTGAGAGTTCACATGTACATGATGGTTTTACACATTTAACCCGTTCTCGCACTTGCTTACAGTCAATATTGGCTTATTTAATAAGTGCATTTGTGACATACTAATTGATTGTGAATATTTTAGTTTTCCTTGAAAAGCCTCTTAGAAAACACCGACCTCACCTAACCTTCTTAGTATGTTAAGATAAGCATCTAATTGCTTCATATTTACAATTATTACTTAACCTATCAACGGTATAGTTTAAGTAATAATTGTAATTAAGAAGCAGTAAGATGCTTATCTTAACATACTAAGAAGATTAGGTGAGGTCGATGTTTTGTATGAAGCTTTTCAAGGTAAACTAAAATATTCACAATCAATTAGTATGTCACATATGCACTTATTAAATAAGTCAATATTGACTGTCAGCAAGTGCGAGAACGGGTTGACACATTGGAGGGTTAAATATTGAAATGTTACAACTGAGGGGGTTAAATATTGTACTGTACCCCCACTAGTGTACCGAGCCTCCACTAGTATAGTGAATAAGTTTCTCGGTAGCCTTCAAAACAGAATTGAATTGAAATATGCACAGATTCCCCCCCCCCTAAAGAGGATGACCAGATGCCACTGTATGGAGTCAGTGATGGGGAGCCTCGATTCTGTTCACCAGTTCACCCTAGAGAGATGGGTGAGGATGATGTTAACCCTTACACTGCTCCAATCGCTATTTGTCATTTATCCCTCATTTGATTTGTTAACTATAAAATTTGCACATACCAAGGCCTAGCAGGAGTTTTTTTGTTAATAGTTGCTCTGTATACAACGGAGTTGCCAAAATCTGGGTGACCCGAGCATACGATTGTTTGGTGTGACCGAGAAGTGGTTCTTAATGCCATGGGCAGCTGAAGTATATTCCTTAGGACTAAAGAAATTTAAATATATAGACTAGAGTGACCCGACACCTTTAAGCTGGGCTGTGGTCAACAGTCTGTCACAAGCCTACTGACAACCCAGCCGGAGAACAAAGGGTTAAATTCCCTCTTGTAGACACCTAACTCCCTGTATGTGTTGTGACAATCTCTTTCAAGAGAGATTGAGCCTGCTCTTCCCTATCCAAGTTACGTCATATCACAAGTACAAGAGGTTACATTCAAGATACGTCCACCAGTAGCACAAAACGTTTTGACCAGGAAGCAAAACGTACCCTGCAAACCCCCTTCATCCCCCCACAAGCCGGCTCACCACCCATCTTCAACGAGCTACTACCCATTCTCCGCCTGCCTGCTTGTGATTGGCTGGTGTCGCCGACAGCACACCTGCACCACTCACGCCATCTACCCGAGTCGACGTCTGGGCTAGCTGCAGCCGTCTTCCTCAGAATATTCTTGTGCTCTTAAGAGTTGACATCTCTCTCTGATATACTAAGCTCTGGCTGTCATATACTAAGGGAGGTAGCAGCTTTAGCCAATATTCTCAGCACCTGATTTTTATTGTACTATAACTTTATATTATTGTAATTTCATCTCTTAGTAATTATTTATGTTTTCTTGTGTTTGTTGACTTGTTTTAAATTTCACTTAAGGCAAGGGATTGTCTTTATTCATATTTTGCTTTCTAAATTAAATAAAGTTTCATTGTTTATACTTTGTGTTTTGTGTGTCTTCCCTTACCTAACCACAGACAAACAGGCAAGCAGTCTTTTTTTTTGTAAGTGTGACCAGGCATTGACACCTGCCATTGGAAGACTGCCGAACATCAACACTCCAACACTTTACCGTCACAGTGTATTTACTATTTGTGTTTGCAGAATCCAGCTATTATTTCTTAGACTCCGCCTTTCTAACCAATCTATGTTTCCTTTTATATCTACTACATATATATTTAACACATGCACATCCCTATAAATAGCTTGTAGCAGCTGTCTAACGCCCAGTTACCTATTTACTGCTAGGTGTCCAGGAGCATCAGGGTGAAAGAAACTCTGCCCCTTTGTTTCCGCCTCCTCCGGGAATCGAACTCGGCCAGTTAGGACTACGATCACCCAGGCGCTATCCACTCAGCCGCAAGGCCCCCGAGGTTGTGTGTGTATGTGTGTGTATTCACCTAGTTGTGCTTGCGGGGGTTGAGTTCTGCATTTTCGGCCCGCTTCTTTGAACTGATTCTCAACTGTAAATCAACGATAATTTTTTTCACACACACACACACACACACACACACACACACACACACACACACACACACACACACACACACACACACACACACACACACACACACACACACGGGTATAGAGCCCAATAGGCTCAGGAATCTGTACACCAGTTGATTGACAGTTGAGAGGCGGGACCAAAGAGCCAAAGCTCAACCCCTGCAAACACAACTAGGTGAGTACACACACAGCTCGGGGTCACCCAGATTCTGGCAACTTCGTACAGGACACAGCGAGTCGCCGTGAGGGGTGAGGTCTCGGAGTGGTGGGGGGAGTCACTAGTGGAATCCAACAAGAATCAGTATTTGGACCTATACTGTTTGACTCGGTCCTCTCGATGTTTGTTGATGATGCAAAAATTATGAGGAGGATCAAGACAGAGGAAGATAGTATGAGGCTACAAGATGACCTAGACAAACTGAAGGATTGGTCCAACAAATGGCTACTTAAGTTCAACTCGAGTAAATGTAAGGCAAAGAAACTAGGAGGAGGAACTAGGAGGCCAGACATTGGATACCGAATGAGAGATCAAGTCCTTCACGAAACGGACAGAGAAAGATCTGGGAGTTGATATCACGCCAATGTTGGACGCCAGTTCACCCTCACACATAGGGTGACCTATACCCTCTTAAGCTTGTAACACCCATGACCCCCCCCCACCCCCCTCGAGAGCTCAACCAGGGAAGTCTGCTCCAAGAGGTCAGCCCAGATGCCCTCCGGTTTTCTTGTATGTTGACAAAAAAATTCCTGGGTTAGTCTTATTCAGCACAAGTTTCAAGTATGTAATAATTCATGATACTCTTGTCAAGAGGGTAAGGGAGTAGACAGACTCCAGATCCTCATGGGTAAACATGCTTGGATTTCCCCCTTTTACCAGGTCAAAGGGTCAGCCATACACGTAATTAATAAGCCCTCTCTTGAAACAGTTTATGGTTTATGTCAAACAAGGTTAAGGATAAATTCTTGAGTGTTTGTACACGTGTGGGCGCCCTCTTATTTCTTGGTGTAGGTTTCACAAAAAAATCTTCCCCCCCCTTTTGTAATGGTGTATATAGGGGCCTGTAGAGCTAGGGGTGATATAGAGGGTAGGACGGACGGAGAGAGTACGGTGCTCCCGGATCGAGGCCGGTTCTGTGACAATCACCCACAGGCCGGGAGAGACAGTGTCCACCGGACGGAGACAGAGGTCTTGTTTAAGGTAATGTGTGTGATCTCTGTAATTTTGTTCCATGTCTAAATTTCTTAACGTGTTGCCAGTGTTAGAGTAGGAATTATCGTGGTGTTAGTATAATTTGATATCTCAATAAACTCACGTTAAATTTCCCGTCTGTGTCAATTGTTGAATCCTCTTAGAATCTTTTGATATCGTGGCTGACAACCGTCTCATATTTAATGACAGTTATAGAAAGTACTCTCCAAGCCAAGCAATGTTTCTTGCCTCGTTGCTTGATTAGTCTCAGTGGTCAAAGGCAGGATGGTGGCAGCGTATTTAATCCTGTGTAGCATTTCCTTACTTAAGTGTACCTTTCCTTACTTAAGTGTTGTTGACAGTGTACCTTTGGTCCGGTGTAACCATCATATGTCAGCTCATATTACAACTGTTCAATAATAGTGTTACCAAGTGCAACTGATAGGAAGTGTTACTCAGGATAAGAAGTGTGTACATTTAATAGTTTAGTATTCATTATAGAAGGTCACAGTGGTGACTATTTCACCAAGTTTTACATTGGGTAGTCATAGCCAATGTTACAATGGCAGTAGTGGTTGTCAATGTTACAAGCTAAACAACTTGATAAGTATAAACAACGTTGTCAGCAGATTTTAATGCAATCTGCTCTACCCTGCAGAGCTCAGACCAGACGCAGCCTGGGCATCGGAGCGAGCACACGCGCTCCCCTTCACACCCTAGCTAGCCCCTGGCCCGGTGTACAGATATATATATAGTTTTATAATAAAACTAAGGAAAAGCAGCGGATGTTTGGTACTCCAATTCCTGCCCACAACTAATCATTCTACAACTACATCGTCAGATGAAACACTGGTGGCAGTGGTGGGATCTACCCCTGTCCTCCAGCAGCACAGCAGCAGCTCACAGCAGCTCACAGCAGCACAGCAGCAGCTCACAGCAACACAGCAGCGCAGCAGCAACACAGAAGCGCACAGCAGCTCACAGCAGGACAGCAGCGCACAGCAACACAGCAGCGCACAGCAGCTCACAGCAGGACAGCAGCGCACAGCAACACAGCAGCGCACAGCAGCTCACAGCAGCGCACAGCAACACAGCAGCGCAGCAGCAGCACAGCGCACAGCAGGGCACAGCAACACAGCAGGGCACAGCAGCCAGCATCACAACAGTTCAGCGTGGCTGACTCACCCAGCGCCCGCCCGTGTCGTTATCCAGCGCGCGCCCCTGACTCACTCACCCAGCGCGCGCCCGTCCTTGACTCACCGCGCGCCACCAGCTGACTCGCCGTGACTCACCGTGACTCAACGAGCCTTGGTGCCTGCCTGACGTCACCTTACCACCTCTCGCTGTCTGGCCTGACGATTAAGAGGGATTACAACAATCGTTTCGCACCCCTCGGTTCAATGTATATAGACCCTTCCACCTCAGGTATCTTTGTTCATAGTTTATTGATCTTGTCGTGTCTCTATACACTATGTAGGTCGTAGTGTTCCTGCCACGTTCATCCTCTCCATATTTTAGTGGAAATGTCGCTTATTCAATGTATTGCCATGTAATATATTGTGCCTACGTTAGTGTCTGCCGTTTATAATCTACTTAACAGATAACACTGTGGCTGAGCATCATGAATTCCTACGCACAACTTGTGGTCCGCTGACTCTACACCTGCCGCCGCTACCTGAAGCCGGACCTCCTGCCTCCAGTTTGCGCAGCCATTTAGCTAGTTAGTCATGATGCTCCATGGATAGCTTAGTTTGAGGATTATATTTAAGAAATATACTCATTATTCATGCATGTCCGAGACGGTGTTGGACGTCTCAAAAACTTGTTTGTTTACGGCCACTATAGGTAAATCACTGTATATAATGTTAGTTAGGTACACGCCCAAGGGTTGTCAATTTTTCAAGCAGATCGCCGAGGACGCCGATGATAGCGTGCCGAGCGGTGTTGGACGCCAGTTCACCCTCACACATAGGGTGACCTATACCCTCTTAAGCTAAACAACTTGATAAGTATAAACAACGTTGTCAGCAGATTTTAATGCAATCTGCTCTACCCTGCAGAGCTCAGACCAGACGCAGCCTGGGCATCGGAGCGAGCACACGCGCTCCCCTTCACACCCTAGCTAGCCCCTGGCCCGGTGTACAGATATATATAGTTTTATAATAAAACTAAGGAAAAGCAGCGGATGTTTGGTACTCCAATTCCTGCCCACAACTAATCATTCTACAACTACATCGTCAGATGAAACACCAAACCTGTCTCCTGAAGCCCACATCAAAAGAACAACATCAGCGGCGTATGCGAGGCTGGCTAACATCAGAACTGCTTTCAGAAACCTGTGTATGGAATCCTCCAGAATCTTGTATACCACATATGTAAGGCCAATTCTGGAGTATGCTGCCCCAGCATGGACCCTGTATCTAGTCAAGCACAAGACGAAGCTGGAAAAAGTTCAGAGGTATGCCACTAGGTTAGTCCCAGAACTAAGAGGCATGAGTTATGAGGACAGACTACGTGAACTGCACCTCACGTAGCTGAAGACAGAAGAGCTAGGGGGGACATGATCACCACACAAAATTCTCAGGGTAATTAACAGGGTGGACAAGGATGGATTATTTAACACGGGTGGTACACGCACAAGGGGACACAGGTGGAAACTGAATACCCTAATGAGCCACAGACACATTATAAAGAACTTTTTCAGCGTTAGTAAATGGAATGTACTAGGCAGTGATGTGGTGGAGGCTGACTCCATACACAGCTTCAAATGTAGATATGATAGAGCCCAGTAGGCTCAGGAATCTGTACACCAGCTGATTGACAGTTGAGAGGCGGGACCAAAGAGCCAAAGCTCTGGTCTCCCTCCTCCAGAGCCTCCCTCCCTCTGGCTCCTGCCACCCCTCCATTATGGTATGCCATCCCACCTCTTCCCTCCCTCATTCCTTCTCATCTCGTCTTCTTCCCTCCTCTCTCACTCTTCCCCTGCCTCTCGCCTATCACCAGACCACCTTCCTCCCAAGAGAGGTCGAGAACCCGTTCACGACTTCTGGTAGCTAGGATATGCCTCCCCCCCCCCTCCCACACTGGTCCTTCCTCTCTCGCAGCATCCCTCCTCCTCAACTCTTGTTCCTCCAGCATCCCTATCCTGCCCAGCTCCCCATTCCATTCCCCCTTCCTATTGTTTCGCCCTCTACCACGCCTGTGTGTCATGGATCAAGCATCTCTTCCCTTAGACTCGCACCGGCACACACACACCTAAGACAGACAGACAGACAGAGAGAGAGAGAGAGGGGGGGGGGTACAAATATACAGTCTGATCCAGTTGATAACATATACAAAAACTTAAACCACTGCCCGTTCGTCCCAGATTCAGTGACTGTCCTAATTATGTACTCGTCTAGACGTACCCGTCTAGACGTACCCGTCTAGACGTACCCGTCTAGACGTACCCGTCTAGACGTACCGTTCTAGACGTACCCGTCTAGACGTACGTGCAGGGTCAAGCATTTGTTCCAATTTCAGCCTTTGAATTTATTTTTAATTTAGTGAATCTATTCCATTATTTTGCATCACGTTTAGGTACGCTTATTGAGACCATAAAACACATTAAATATAAATGATACAAAAATATTTAATGTTGGTATTGACTTTGGGAGAAAAGGTACACGTAGGTCAGCTTAATTACAGCTGGTTGACCCAGTGGACCCAGTAGTCCAGGAGAGGTGAGGTTCCTGAGCAAAGGCTTACCTCGGGCAAGAAGCCTTGCACCTCTTTATGCCAGACTTAGTAATGCTGCATAAGTAGCATCATTATAATGACACGGAGGAGCATTCAAGAATGGTGCGAGGGCTTCATGTTATTATAATAAACCACTTGGGCTGGACGGTAGAGCGACGGATCGGCGCATGCAGATCGGCGTTCAGTCCCCGACCCAAGTGGCCGGGCACCATTCCTTGCCCCCCGTCCGATCCCAAATACTTATCCTGACCCCTTTAAAGAGCTTACTGGCTACAAGTTCCAGGGAAGAACAGGCAGGCTCGGCAGACGAATTGTGACTAGTTCAAAAGGACGAAGTGACTGGAAGGTAATTTTAAAGTTTTGAGAGTCCCTTCGCAGAATTCAGTTTACTGATGTAACAGCAGCTGAGGATACTGTTACATCAGCAGCAACCTCCTCAGCTGTCACATCTAACAAGTAGGATGCTGACGACATTAAGGATGTGGAAATCGACCTCAGTGTATACAATAATGTAGATTCTCATGACTTGGCGTCTTTGTAACCGCATCATAGATGGCGTACACGGCGCCCTCAGCAGCTCAACACGACTCCCGGAAGAGTGTTGCGTAATGTGATAACTTGTTCCACCAGGAAGTGGCCGGGAGGCTGACCTTGTCACTTGCTCACAAGAGACATAGTTCACAATTCACAGTTGCAGGGTTCAGCTGCCTACCAGTGATGAAGAACTAGAGGTTAACCAAAACACGAAGCTGGTGCTCACGTCCGTCGCGGCACTCATGCCACGGACGCCGATACAACGAGGCACTTGTAGCCACAAGACAGTTGCTGGGGAACCTGGTACCCATACTGGGCAGCAGGAGTGCCTGCGAGGCAGCTGGGTATGGGGGTAGAGTATAGGGGGTGTTACTGCAGGGTACAACACTGCGACTGGCCCCAAGGCTCTCTCTCTCTCGGGCTCTCTCCTCGCCAAAGGAAGTCGGTATCAACAAAATCACAACGTAACCACAACAATATTTTGCAGGTTGTAATAACATAGTTAGGACGTTGTGGCTGTGAGCGCCGAGACACTGACTAGCATAAAGAACTGTCTTGCTCTTATTCTGCTTGAGGTGAGAAGTTGAGCCGGTGACTAACACAGTGTTGTTAGTGACTTCAGAGGTGTCGCTGTTACGCTGCTTGATGTAGGAAGTGTGAAGTATGATTGTGATGTCTTACTGTGACATCACTCACCTCCTTCAGTGAATGATATTTTAAGAATGCCTCTCATCTCAAGTATAGGGCGACCTATACTCTATTCTGGGCATTACCCTATGATACCCTATGATTTGATTTGGAAACTGTAATCTAGGCCTGACGGCCTGACAGCTGAGTGGACAGCGCTTAGCATTCGTAGTCCTGAAGTTCCGGGTTCGATCCCCGGTGGAGGCAGAAACAAATAGGCAGAGTTTTTCACCCTGATGCACCTGTTCACCTAGCAGTAAATAGGTACCTGGGAGACAGCTGCTACGGGCTGCTTCCTAAGGGTGTGTAACAAAAAAGGAGGCCTGATCGAGGACTGGGCCGCGGGGACGCTAAGCCCCGAAATCATCTCGAGATAAACTCAAGATGGGCGTCACACATATAGCACTATTCTCACACGGATATGGGAGGTCACGGGGTCACGTGACTACAGGGCTGTTTGTATAAAAGATTGTGATTGACCTTAACACAACTTAGAATAAGACACTACCGACTGATATCAAGGCGATCACCTTCACAAATCATTTCCAGTAGAGGGGATCATGATGCAACGTATTTGCATTTGGCTGCGTTGAATAATAATAGTCATTTTTCTATTCAACTCTGGATTTTGTCATGATTCTCTGTAATGTTTCTTCTCACGGTTAATGCTGCTGCTTTGGAAACATCTGGAAATATGATATGACGGAGCAATTTCCTGCGTCATGTCACGTCCTTGTCATGACAAGTACAAGATCAGATTTGGTTCTTGTACCAACCCATGTCATACTCCATTAATTACTGCTTTCACCTCTATCTCGTCTTTGAAATCAGCCTCAGTTTCCTTGCTGATAGGCACTCCTCCCTCCCTCTTTAGCATTTGACCAGATGTGTGGACAGTATCAAATACTTTCTGGCAGTAGCGTAATATGCAGCTTGCCCAGACCTCTATTGTTTTATTTATATTCTCATATGTTGATAAATATATGTTTTATCAAGCAGGTCTTCTCTTTACTGAGCCCATGCTGGTGTGTGTAGATAATATTTGTACTGTACATCATTATACTCCCTCTGGGTATGATACAACTATGCTCTCTTTAGTTATGGCATTCCACCTTTGGGTAGGTTATCATTCATCTTTTCCGTATAACGTCTATTCTCCATTTTCTCTCACCTGCTGTCTCTCCCTCCCTCCCTCCCTCCATCCCTCCCTGGCCCTCTGAGGTAACACCTACCTGAGCAAACTCTCTGTTGCTGTAAGATCAAAGGTCATGGCCAGGGCGGTGGTTAGAGTGGGCTGCATGGCTGGCCACCTTAAGTGGCCTTAACCGTGAACTTTAACCAAGCCCAAGCTGACATTTGTTGACGTTATTGCTGATATTTTAGCGGTGACTAAAATCTTCGGAATGCAGTTTGATTTCTGTCTTGTAGTAGTCCATTACTCGGGTGAAATGCTAGCAACTGGACGTCGTCTCTGAACTAGTTTAAACGCTACCATTGTAGCCCCTTACAACGCTACCATTGTAGCCCCCCACAACGCTACCATTGTAGCCCCCCCCCACAACGCTACCATTGTAGCCCCAACAACGCTACCATTGTAGCCCTTACAACGCTACCATTGTAGCCCCCACAACACTACCATTGTAGCCCCCACAACGCTACCATTGTAGCCCCCCCACACACTACCATTGTAGCCCCCACAATGCTACCATTGTAGCACCACCCCACAATGCTACCATTGTAGCCCCCACAACGCTACCATTGTATCCCCTTACAACGCTACCATTGTAGCCCCCACAACGCTACATTGTAGCCCCCCACAACGCTACCATTGTATCCCCCTTACAACGCTACCATTGTAGCCCCCACCACAACGCTACCATTGTAGCCCCACCACAACGCTACCATTGTAGCCCCACAAACGCTACCATTGTATCCCCTACAACGCTACCATTGTAGCCCCCCACACAACGCTACCATTGTAGCCCCCCACAACGCTACCATTGTAGCCCCCCACAACGCTACCATTGTATCCAAGAACTTTTTTAGTGTCAGATGGTTGACAATGGAAGGCAGTAGGAAGTGATGGGGTGGGAGGCTGGATGACCTCCATACACAGTTTCAAGTGTGGATATGATAGAGCCCAAAAGCCTCAGGACACCTGTACATCAGTTGATTGGACAGTTGAGAGGCGGGGACCAAAGAGCCCACGCTCAACCCCAGCAAGCAAACTAGGTGAATACACACACCAGGACTGGGAACCCGGGCGTTGCCCGGGGTCGCTGTGCTTATCTGTATCTCCCCCCCCCCATCCCCCTCCCTATGGTCCTCTGTCTCTATATCTTTATCTCTTGAACTGTTGAATTTTCTCGAGCTACTTCATCACGAGCCATCTTCCCAAATCTCTCTCTTCATCACTGTTATTATGATTTTTATTATTAATTATTATTATTATTAACACATTAAAGTACATGCGCACATTGGTATAGCTGTACTAGACGATATGAAAGGGGAGTACAGTGTGGTCAAAAGTTAGCTACGTGATGCTAAAAAAAAATCCCATCACACAGGATGGCTTGTCATACAGAGCATGTGATAGTCTGCACTGGCAGACTCGGGTGCATTATGAGGAACATATCAAACACAAGAGTGAATAAGATTTTTTTGTTATCTTCCATAACGATTAAGCAGTGATACTCAAAAGTCTCCCATCTCGCAGGATGGTTAGTCATACAGGGCCATATGTTTAGTAGCCTGCACTGGCAAATTTTGGGTTGCCATATGAGATATTGACACGACCACACACTAGAAGATTGGAAAGGGACGACGAACGTCGTCGGTCTCGTCCCTGGACCATTCTCAAGTCGAAACTAGACGACTTGGTTTCGTTTCGGTCCCAGGACGGACCGAAACGTCGACGTCCCTTCACCTTTCCTAGTGTGTGGTCGTGTCAACATACTTAGCCCCGTTATTGTGAGCTCAGTCGCCTGCATGTGAGGGATATCTTTCAAAACACGAAGGTAATAAAGTAATTGCAAGCTTCCAGGTACCTCATGCCAACTGCTCTGAATGGTCTAATAACTGGGCATTCCGGTGATGTAGTGAGGGAGATCATACCAGCTAAAACCTACCGAAATCACAGCCCCCGATTTAATTTCATTCGTGAAAATCGCGCATTCGGGTAGCGTTATAGGCTAATATTTCTTAAGGCATTCAAACTTAACCTACACCTGACTAGCCTATGTCCATCGCAGTACCCCAAACCATGTCCCCCCTGCAAATTTTGATGAGGCTAGCTCAAGCATCTGGCCCTCTAACATTGTACACAGACAGACAGACTTGTCCTGAGAGATAATGATAAACACGCTCACATGCGCGCGCATACTGAAAAGAAAATACCCCCGTATAATATTATCATAAAAGAGAATAACTGGCAAAAGTATATATTTATATCATAAATGGCTTAAAATAGCAAATCATCCCCGCGTAATAAGGACCTTAGGAAGCTCGTTCAGTGGCCTTAATTACGAGAGTCCAAAAGGCAACTTGAGGAGACAAAGTACTCCTCGTCGGTATTAACTTTCCTCGTTAAGGAGGCAGAGTCCTAGTTGAGGCGGTAGCCCCTCCACTCTTACCTTTGTGGGGCTACCAATGGTAGCGTTGTTGGGGGCTACAATGGATAGCTGTTTGGTGGTTTTGTGTTTTGTTGTGATGTTGTTTGTGGGGGGGGGCTACAAGGTCGTGTGGGAGGGGGATGTGTGAGTGTGGGGGGCTACAATGGTAGGTTGTGTGGGGGGGCTACAATGGTAGCGTTGTTGGGGCTACAATGGTAGCGTTGTGTGGGGGCTACAATGGTAGTGTTGTGTGGGGGGGCTACAATGGTAGTGTTGTGGAGGGTACAATGGTAGTGTTGTGTGGGGGCCTTACATGGTAGTGGTTGTGTGGGGGGCATACAATGGTACCTTGCTGTAGTGTGTGTGGGGGGGCTACAATGGTAGTGTGGTGTGGAGAGGGGGCTACAATGGTAGGTTGTGGGGGCTACAATGGTAGTGTTGTGGTGGGAGCTACAATGGTAGTGTGTGTCGGGGGCTACAATGGTTAGTTGGGGCACTGTGGTTGTGGGGGCTACAATGGTAGTGTTTGTGGGGGCTACAATGGTAGTGTGTGGGGGGGTTGGGCTACGTTTTGGGTTTGGTAGTGGTTGTGGGGGGCTACAATTGGTAGTGTGTGTGTGGGGGGCTACAATGGTAGCGTTGTGTGGGGGCTACAATGGTACGTGTGTGTGGGGGCTACAATGGTAGTGTGTGGGGGGCTACAATGGTAGCGTTGGGGGGGGCTACAATGGTAGTGTTGTGGGGGGGCTACAATGGTAGTTGGGGTACATGGTCGTTGTGTGTGGGGGGGCTACAATGGTAGTTTGTGTGGGGGGCTACAAGGGTAGTGTTGTGGGGGGCTACAATGGTAGTGTTGTGTGGGGGCTACAATGGTAGTTGGGGCTGTAGGTGTGTGGGGGGCTACAATGGTAGTGTTGTGTGGGGGCTACAATGGTAGTGTTGTGGGGGCTACAATGGTAGTGTTGTGGGGGGCTACAATGGTAGTGTTGTGGGGGGCTACAATGGTAGCGTTGGGATATGTTGTTGTGGGGGCTATAATGTAGTGTTGTGGGGGCTACATAATGGTATGTGTGTGGGGGGCTACAATGGTAGTGTTGTGTGGGGGGCTACAATGGTAGTGTTGTGTGGGGGGCTACTAATGGTAGTGTTGTGTGGGGGCTACAATGGTAGTGTTTGTGGGGGCTACAATGGTAGTGTTGGGGGGGCTACAATGGTAGCGTTGTGGGGGGCTACAATGGTAGTGTTGTGGGGGGCTACAATGGTAGTGTTGTGGGGGCTAAATGGTAGTGTTGTGGGGGCTACAATGGTAGCGTTGTGGGGGCTACTAATGGTAGCGTTGTGGGGGGGCTAAATGGTAGTCGTTGTGTGGGGGGCTACAATGGTAGTGTTGTGTGGGGGGCTACAATGGTAGCGTTGTGGGGGGTGCTACAATGGTAGTGCTTGTGTGGGGGGCTACAATGGTAGCGTTTGTGGGGGCTACAATGGTAGCGTTGTCTCGGGGGGGGGGGGCTACAATGGTAGCGTGTGTGGGGGCTACAATGGAGTGTAAGGTAATGGTCGTTGTGGGGGCTAAGGCAGCTTTGGGGCTATGCAGCGTGGGGCTCATGTAGCGTGTGGGGTGGTGCTACAATGGTAGCTTAGACATGGTACGTGGGGGGGCTACAATGGTAGCGTGTGTGGGGGGGCTACAATGGTAGCGTTGTAAGG
>WNGS01162531.1:49432-62464 GCA_020271785.1 Procambarus virginalis | reverse complement strand
TGATAGAGTTCTCTCTCAGAGTACCTGTTGCACCTCTGCTCTTCAACGGGGATATTCTGCACATCCTGCCATGTCTTCTGGTCTCATGTGGTGTTGGGGACACAGGTGGAAACTGAGTGCCCAAATGAGCCACAGAGATATTAGAAAGAACTTTTTTAGTGTCAGAATGGTTGACAAATGGAATGCATTAGGCAGTAATGTGGTGGAGGCTGACTTCATACACAGTTTCAAGTGTAGATATGATAGAGCTCAGTAGGCTCAGGAATCTGTACACCAGTTGATTGACAGTTGAGAGGCGGGCCTAAAGAGCAGAGCTCAACCCCCGCAAGCACAACTAGGTGAATACAACTATTATACATTCGACAAATAAATACGCATTAAGTCTAGTGATTCGCTGCAGGTGCCAAATGCGTCAACATATCAGCCAGTTGGGTCAACAAATTAGCCAGTTGGGCCCAACAAAGCACCCTTCAGTGTTTGCCGTAATTGGAGGGAACACCTATGAAATGACGAAGCTGTTGGAGGTCTTCAAGGGGGCAGTTCACCCCAGAGCTCAGCTCCTCTTAATTACCCGGCTTCTTTCACTCGGAAAAATGCTCTAAGAGCTAAATCATTTTTAAATGTTCTTGAATTAGTCGATCAAATGTTCCAGGAGCATTGCCTTAAGGGTTCTAATTCTGTCGACAAAGCAGATAAATCCCACTAAGGTAGATAAAGTCCCCCTACCTAAGGTAGATTAAGTCCCCCCCCCTACATAAGGTAGATTAAGTCCCCCTACATATGGTAGATTAAGCCCTCCCCCTACCTAAGGTAGGGGGGGCTTAAGGCATTTGATACCTTCCCGGTTTGGTGCCTTCTTTTGATAATTACTTAAGGCATTTGATAAGTGTGACAATGGAAGATGAAAGATAAACTATAAAGGAGATCAATAGGAATAACAGGTAAAATGGGGCGTTGGATTTTGAACTTTCTGTCAAACAGAATGAAGACAGTAACAGTCAGTCAAATAAGATCAAGTCCAAGTGCAGTGAAAAGCTCTGTACCCCAGGGCACAGTCCTTGCACCACTGCTCTGTACCCCAGGACACAGTCCTTGCACCGCTGCTCTGTACCCCAGGGCACAGTCCTTGCACCACTGCTCTGTACCCCAGGGCACAGTCCTTGCACCGCTGCTCTGTACCCCAGGGCACAGTCCTGGCACCGCTGCTCTGTACCCCAGGGCACAGTCCTTGCACCGCTGCTCTGTACCCCAGGGTACAGTCCTTGCACCGCTGCTCTGTACCCCAGGGCACAGTCCTTGCACCGCTGCTCTGTACCCCAGGGCACAGTCCTTGCACCACTGCTCTGTTCCCCAGGGCACAGTCCTTGCACCACTGCTCTGTTCCCCAGGGCACAGTCCTTGCGCCGGTGCTCTGTACCCCAGGGCACAGTCCTTGCGCCGGTGCTCTGTACCCCAGGACACAGTCCTTGCACCGCTGCTCTGTACCCCAGGGCACAGTCCTTGCACCACTGCTCTGTTCCCCAGGGCACAGTCCTTGCACCACTGCTCTGTACCCCAGGGCACAGTCCTTGCACCGCTGCTCTGTACCCCAGGGCACAGTCCTTGCACCACTGCTCTGTTCCCCAGGGCACAGTCCTTGCACCACTGCTCTGTACCCCAGGGCACAGTCCTTGCACCGCTGCTCTGTACCCCAGGGCACAGTCCTTGCACCGCTGCTCTGTACCCCAGGGCACAGTCCTTGCACCGCTGCTCTGTACCCCAGGGCACAGTCCTTGCACCACTGCTCTGTTCCCCAGGGCACAGTCCTTGCACCACTGCTCTGTACCCCAGGGCACAGTCCTTGCACCGCTGCTCTGTACCCCAGGGCACAGTCCTTGCACCACTGCTCTGTTCCCCAGGGCACAGTCCTTGCACCACTGCTCTGTACCCCAGGGCACAGTCCTTGCACCGCTGCTCTGTACCCCAGGGCACAGTCCTTGCACCGCTGCTCTGTACCCCAGGGCACAGTCCTTGCACCGCTGCTCTGTACCCCAAGGCACAGTCCTTGCACCACTGCTCTGTACCCCAGGGAACAGTCCTTGCACTACTGCTCTGTACCCCAAGGCACAGTCCTTGCACCACTGCTCTGTACCCCAGGGCACAGTCCTTGCACCGCTGCTCTGTACCCCAGGGCACAGTCCTTGCACCGCTGCTCTGTACCCCAAGGCACAGTCCTTGCACCACTGCTCTGTACCCCAGGGCACAGTCCTTGCACCACTGCTCTGTACCACAGGGCACAGTCCTTGCACCACTGCTCTGTACCCCAGGGCACAGTCCTTGCACCACTGCTCTGTACCCCAGGGCACAGTCCTTGCACCACTGCTCTGTACCCCAGGGCACAGTCCTTGCACCACTGCTCTGTACCACAGGGCACAGTCCTTGCACTACTGCTCTGTACCCCAAGGCACAGTCCTTGCACCGCTGCTCTGTACCCCAGGGCACAGTCCTTGCACCGCTGCTCTGTACCCCAGGGCACAGTCCTTGCACCGCTGCTCTGTACCCCAAGGCACAGTCCTGGCACCGTTGCTATATCTCATCCTTATCTCGGTTATAGACAAAGATACAAGTCACAGCTTCGTGTCATCCTTTGCTGAGGACACAAAAATCATCTTGACAATTTCCTCTGTAGAAGACACTGAAGAACAACAGGCAGATATTAATAAAGTCTTTGATTGGCCAACTGAAAATAACATGATGTTTAACGGTGACAAGTTCCAGGTACTGAGGTGTGGGGTAAACGAGCAACTTAAAGGAAACACAGGGTACAGGACACAGGGTACAGGACACAGGGTACAGGACACAGGGTACAGGACACAGGGTACAGGACACAGGGTACAGGACACAGGGTGCAGGACACAGGGTACAGGACACAGGGTACAGGACACAGGGTACAGGACACAGGGTACAGGACACAGGGTACAGGACACAGGGTACAGGACACAGGGTACAGGACACAGGGTACAGGACACAGGGTACAGGACACAGGGTACAGGACACAGGGTACAGGACACAGGGTACAGGGCACAGGGTACAGGACACAGGGTACAGGACACAAGGTACAGGACACAGGGTACAGGACACGGGGTACAGGACACAGGGTACAGGACACAAGGTACAGGGTACAGGACACAGGGTACAGGACACAAGGTACAGGACACAGGGTACAAGACACAGGGTACAGGACACAGGGTACAGGACACAAGGTACAGGACACAGGGTACATAACACAGGGTACAGGACACAGGGTACAGGACACAAGGTACAGGGTACAGGACACAGGGTAGAGGACACAAGGTACAGGGTACAGGACACAGGGTACAGGACACAAGGTACAGGACACATGGTACAGGACACAGGGTACAGGACACAGGGTACAGGACACAGGGTACAGGACACAGGGTACAGGACACAGGGTACAGGACACAAGGTACAGGACACAGGGTACAGGACACAGGGTACAGGACACAAGGTACAGGACACATGGTAGAGGGTACAGGACACAGGGTACAGGACACAGGGTACAGGACACAGGGTACAGGACACAGGGTACAGGACACAAGGTACAGGACACATGGTAGAGGGTACAGGACACAGGGTACATAACACAGGGTACAGGACACAAGGTACAGGACACGGTACAGGACACGGGTACAGGACACAAGGTACAGGACACGGGTACTGGACACAAGGATACAGGACACAGGGTACAGGACACAGAGTACAGGACACAAGGTACAGGACACAGGGTACAGGACACAAGGTACAGGACACGGGTACTGGACACAAGGATACAGGACACAGGGTACAGGGCACAAGGTACAGGACACAAGGTACAGGACACAAGGTACAGGACACAGGGTACAGGACACAAGGTACAGGACACAGGGTACAGGACACAGGGTACAGGACACAGGGTACAGGACACAAGGTACAGGACACAGGGTACAGGACACAAGGTACAGGACACAAGGTACAGGACACAGGGTACAGGACACAGGGTACAGGACACAGGGTACAGGACACAGGGTACAGGACACAGGGTACAGGACACAGGGTACAGGACACAGGGTACAGGACACAAGGTACAGGACACAAGGTACAGGACACAAGGTACAGGACACAGGTACAGGACAGGGTACAGGACACAGGGTACAGGACACGGTACAGGACACAAGGTACAGGACACAAGGTACAGGACACAAGGTACAGGACACGGTACAGGACACAAGGTACAGGACACAAGGTACAGGACACAAGGTACAGGACACAGGGTACAGGACACGGTACAGGACACAAGGTACAGGACACAGGGTACAGGACACGGTACAGGACACAAGGTACAGGACACAGGGTACAGGACACAAGGTACAGGACACAAGGTACAGGACACAGGGTACAGGACACAAGGTACAGGACACAAGGTACAGAACAAGAAGGTAAAGTTGATTAAGGAAGATAGAGTTAAGAAGCAAGAAGGTAAAGAAGGGGGGGGGGGGGGTCGTGTAGCAACAGTGGTTGTCGTTGATCGTAGTTGATCAATCCAGCAACCAGGAGGCCTGGTCGATGACCGGGCCGCGGGGACGATAAGCCCCGGAAGCACCTCAAGGTATCCTCAAGGTAAGGTCGTGGTCTAGTCGGCTCGTCGCCCCTGATTGGTCATTACCGGGAGTCGTTAATTAGATAACGGGGTGGAACCTGCAGTGACCAATGAACTTCGTTGGTCACCGGCGACCAATGAGGAGAGTGGGCGCCATCAAGCTCTCAGCCAATAGGAGGTCGCGCCGCTGATATTAATCGTCGCTTCTAGCTGAACGAGGGAAAAGTTGACTCGTAAACGTAAATATTGCGATGCTTTAACGCTTACTAATACGTCACATTTTTTGACGTATTAGTCGATTCCGTAACAAAACGCGACGTTGGGCGTTATATTTACACCCAAGGGGTCTGATAGCTGAGTGGACAGCGCGTCGGATTCGTATTCCTGAGGTTAGGGTTCGCGCCCCCTGGCCTCCCCCCCCCCACCCCACATTAGCGATAGTGCCTAACACACTCCAGGGTCGTAGTTCGAGGTGGTTAAGCCCGGCTCCGAACTCGTCAAATGTTTGGGAATCACATATTTGAAACTTGTTGGTGAAAGTTGGCCTCAACTGCCCCCCCCCCCACCTGCGGGGGCAGGACTTATGCAAGCGCTGATCAGGTGCCCACTGGCGAAACCGCTACATCTTTTCTCGATCACGGCGGCTTGGTATGACGCTACGGGCTCACCATAGCCCGTGCTACTTGGGGACGTTTTCTTCCAAGTAGCGAATCTTTAACAACATAGGACGCGTCGGAGCTCTCTGGTGTTTATAAACTGTTTACTTAATACCAACTAAGCCGCCTTGACTGAAGAAAAGATGAACAGGTTTCGTAACCCACAAGTGCTTGATCGATCCATGAATCCCCAGGCCTCAGGCCCCCCCGGTTCGACTCCTGCCGCAGGACAAAGAAGACCTTTGAGCACGTTTCCTTTCACCTGATGTCTCTGTTCACCTACAGCAGTAACCGGGTACCCGGGATTTATGCGACTGTTGTGGTTTGCATTCTCGGTACAGAATATAGGCAGTCCCATAGGCCGTAAACTAGAATGGTTTGGGTTTAGGCTCGTCCGTCACCTCTACATAGGCCTACAGAAATACCCGAAATATTCCAACGATGCTTTGAAACAAAGTATCTTTCATGCTCACTGGCACAGGATTTCGTGACATATTTGCATGGGTTCGAATCCTCATCACTGCTGCTACGGATTTTCTCATTGATGTTTTATTATTATTATTATTATTATTATTATTATTATTATTATTATTTAAAATGCCTTGCAGTTAACGGTGGTTTAATGGGGTTTTAAAGAAAACGGGAATAGTATTGGTTTTGTTAATTGTCACAGACTGCCTTATCGTGTAGTCACCTAGTTGTACTCACCTAGTTGTGTTTCCGGGGGTTGAGCTCTGGCTCTTTGGTCCCGCCTCTCAACCGTCAATCAACAGGTGTACAGATTCCTGAGCCTATTGGGCTCTATCATATCTACACTTGAAGCTGTGTATGGAGTCAGCCTCCACCACATTACTTCCTAATGCATTCCATTTGTCAACCACTCTGACACTTAAAAAGTTCTTTCTAATATCTCTGGCTCATTTGGGCACTCAGTTTCCACCTGTGTCCCCTTGTGCGTGTACCCCTTGTGTTAAATAGCCTGTCTTTATCTACCCTATCAATTCCCTTGAGAATCTTGAATGTGGTGATCATGTCCCCCCTAACTCTTCTGTCTTCCAGCGAAGTGAGGTTTAATTCCCGTAGTCTCTCCTCGTAGCTCATACCTCTCAGCTCGGGTACTAGTCTGGTGGCAAACCTTTGAACCTTTTCCTGTTTGGTCTTATCCTTGACTAGATATGGACTCCATGCTGGGGCTGCATACTCCAGGATTGGCCTGACATATGTGGTATACAAAGTTCTGAATGATTCTTTGCACAAGTTTCTGAATGCCGTTCGTATGTTGGCCAGCCTGGCATATGCCGCTGATGTTATCCTCTTGATATGTGCTGCAGGAGACAGGTCTGGCGTGATATCAACCCCCAAGTCTTTTTCTTTCTCTGACTCCTGAAGAATTTCCTCTCCCAGATGATACCTTGTATCTGGCCTCCTGCTCCCTACACCTATCTTCATTACATTACATTTGGTTGGGTTAAACTCTAACAACCATTTGTCCGACCATTCCTTCAGCTTGTCTAGGTCTTCATGAAGCCTCAAACAGGCTTCTTCTGTTTTAATCCTTCTCATAATTTTGGCATCGTCCGCAAACATTGAGAGAAATGAATCGATACCCTCCGGGAGATCATTTACATATATCAGAAACAAGATAGGACCGAGTACAGAGCCCTGTGGGACTCCACTGGTGACTTCACGCCAGTCTGAGGTCTCACCCCTCACCGTAACTCTCTGCTTCCTATTGCTTAGGTACTCCCTTATCCACTGGAGCATCTTACCAGCTACACCTGCCTGTCTCTCCAGCTTATGTGGATCTCTCCAGCCCGGCGGATCAGCCGGGCTGTGGTGGGTATGTGGCTCTGCGGGCCGCTCCAAGCAACAGCCTGGTGGATCAAACTCTCACAAGTCGAGCCTGGCCTCGGGCCGGGCTTGGGGAGTAGAAGAACTCCCAGAACCCCATCAACCAGGTATCAACCAGGTATGTACCAGCCTCTTATGCGGTACTGTGTCAAAGGCTTTCCGACAATCCAAGAAAATGCAGTCCGCCCAGCCCTCTCTTTCTTGCTTAATCTTTGTCACCTGATCGTAGAATTCTATTAAGCTAGTCAGGCAAGATTTACCCTCCCTGAACCCATGTTGGCGATTTGTCACGAAGTCCCTTCTCTCCAGATGTATTACCAGGTTTTTTCTCACGATCTTCTCCATCACCTTGCATGGTATACAAGTCAAGGACACTGGCCTGTAGTTCATTGCCTCTTGCCTGTCGCCCTTTTTGTATATTGGGACCACATTTGCCGTCTTCCATATTTCTGGTAGGTCTCCCGTCTCCAGTGACTTACTATACACTATGGAGAGTGGCAAGCAAAGTGCCTCTGCACACTCTTTCAGTACCCATGGTGAGATCCCGTCTGGACCAACAGCCTTTCTAACATCCAGCAGGTGTCTCTTGACCTCTCTCGTAATTTCGAACTTTTCCAAGGCCGCCTGGTTTACCTCCCTTTCTCCTAGCACAGTGACCTCACCTTGTTCTATTGTGAAGACCTCCTGGAACCTCTTGTTGAGTTCTTCACACACCTCTTTGTCATTCTCTGTATACCTGTTCTCGCCTGTTCTAAGTTTCAATACCAGTTCTTTCACTGTTTTTTTCCTTCTGATGTGACTGTGGAGTAGCTTTGGTTCGGTCTTGGCTTTGTTTGCTATATCATTTTCAAAACTTTTCTCAGCTGCTCTTCTCACACTAACATACTCATTCCTGGTTCTCTGGTATCTCTCTCTGCTTTCTGGTGTTCTGTTATTCCGGAAGTTCCTCCATGCCCTTTTGTTCAGTTTCTTCGCTTCTTCGTGTGTGTGTGTGTGTGTGTGTGTGTGTGTGTGTGTGTGTGTGTGTGTGTGTGTGTGTGTGTGTGTGTGTACTCACCTATTTGTGCTTGCGGGGGTTGAGCTTTGGCTCTTTGGTCCCGCCTCTCAACTGTCAATCAACTGGTGTACAGATTCCTGAGCCTACTGGGCTCTATCATATCTACATTTAAAACTGTGTATTGAGTCAACCTCCACCACATCACTGCCTAATGCATTCCATTCGTTAACTACTCTGACACTGAAAAAGTTCCTTCTAATGTGTCTGTGGCTCATATGGGTACTCAGTTTCCACCTGTGTCCCTTGTTCGCGTCCCTCCAGTGTTGAATAGTTTATCCTTGTTTACCCGGTCGATTCCTCTGAGGATTTTGTAGGTTGTGATCATGTCTCCCCTTACTCTTCTGTCTTCCAGTGTCGTAAGGTGCATTTCCCGCAGCCTTTCCTCGTAACTCATGCCTCTTAGTTCTGGGACTAGTCTAGTGGCATACCTTTGGACTTTTTCCAGCTTCGTCTTGTGCTTGATAAGGTGCGGGTTCCATGCTGGGGCCGCATACTCCAGGATTGGTCTTACATATGTGGTGTACAAGATTCTGAATGATTCCTTACACAGGTTTCTGAACGCTGTTCTGATGTTAGCCAGCCTCGCATATGCCGCAGACGTTATTCTTTTTATGTGGGCTTCAGGAGACAAGTTTGGTGTGATATCAACTCCTAGATCTTTCTCTCTGTCTGTTTCATTAAGTACTTCATCTCCTATTCTGTGTCTGGCCTCCTATTTCCACTGCCTAGTTTCATTAATTTGCATTTACTCGGGTTGAACGTCAACAGCCATTTGTTGGACCATTCACTCTATCTAGGTCATCCTGTAGCCTCCTACTATCGTCCTCCGTTTCAATCCTCCTCATAATTTTTGCATCATCGGCAAACATTGAGAGAAACGATTCTATACCCTCTGGGAGATCATTTACATATATCAGAAACAGTATAGGTCCAAGGACTGACCCCTGCGGGACTCCACTCGTAACGTCTCGCTGTGTGTGTGTGTGTGTGTGTGTGTGTGTGTGTGTGTGTGTGTGTGTGTGTGTGTGTGTGTGTGCTGCCTGTGCTTATTTGTAAGTGTATATAAAGCACACACACACACGCTCACAACACTGCACCATCGACCAATGTAAATGTTGACAAGCACCATTTCCTGTGCTTATACACTGTTGGTTCCTCTTGCCTACATCACTTGTGGGTTGTGCTTTGCTGGTTGTGGGTTCCCCCCTCTCTCTCATCCCACTGTAGGTTCCCTCTCTCATCCCACTGTAGGTTCCCCCTCTCTCTCATCCCACTGTAGGTTCCTCCCTCTCATCCCACTGTAGGTTCCCCCCTCTCTCATCCCACTGTAGGTTCCCTCTCTCATCCCACTGTAGGTTCCCCCTCTCTCATCCCACTGTAGGTTCCCCTCTCTCATCCCACTGTAGGTTCCCTCTCTCATCCCACTGTAGGTTCCCCCTCTCTCATCCCACTGTAGGTTCCCCCTCTCTCATCCCACTGTAGGTTCCCTCTCTCATCCCACTGTAGGTTCCTCCTCTCTCATCCCACTGTAGGTTCCCCTCTCTCTCATCCCACTGTAGGTTCCCTCTCTCTCATCCCACTGTAGGTTCCCCCTCTCTCTCATCCCACTGTAGGTTCCCTCTCTCTCATCCCACTGTAGGTTCCTCCCCTCTCTCATCCCACTGTAGGTTCCCTCTCTCTCATCCCACTGTAGGTTCCCTCTCTCTCATCCCACTGTAGGTTCCCCCCCTCTCATCCCACTGTAGGTTCCCCTCTCTCATCCCACTGTAGGTTCCCTCTCTCTCATCCCACTGTAGGTTCCCTCTCTCTCATCCCACTGTAGGTTCCTCCCCTCTCTCATCCCACTGTAGGTTCCCCCTCTCTCATCCCACTGTAGGTTCCCCCTCTCTCATCCCACTGTAGGTTCCCCCTCTCTCATCCCACTGTAGGTTCCCTCTCTCTCATCCCACTGTAGGTTCCTCCCCTCTCTCATCCCACTGTAGGTTCCCCCTCTCTCATCCCACTGTAGGTTCCCTCTCTCTCATCCCACTGTAGGTTCCTCCTCTCTCTCATCCCACTGTAGGTTCCCCTCTCTCATCCCACTGTAGGTTCCCTCTCTCTCATCCCACTGTAGGTTCCCTCTCTCTCATCCCACTGTAGGTTCCCCCTCTCTCATCCCACTGTAGGTTCCCCCTCTCTCATCCACTGTAGGTTCCCTCTCTCTCATCCCACTGTAGGTTCCCTCTCTCTCATCCCACTGTAGGTTCCTCCCCCTCTCTCATCCCACTGTAGGTTCCCTCTCTCTCATCCCACTGTAGGTTCCCTCTCTCTCATCCCACTGTAGGTTCCTCCCCCTCTCTCATCCCACTGTAGGTTCCCTCTCTCTCATCCCACTGTAGGTTCCCTCTCTCTCATCCCACTGTAGGTTCCTCCCCTCTCTCATCCCACTGTAGGTTCCCCTCTCTCATCCCACTGTAGGTTCCCTCTCTCATCCCACTGTAGGTTCCCCTCTCTCATCCCACTGTAGGTTCCCCTCTCTCATCCCACTGTAGGTTCCCCCTCTCTCATCCCACTGTAGGTTCCCTCTCTCATCCCACTGTAGGTTCCCTCTCTCTCATCCCACTGTAGGTTCCCTCTCTCTCATCCCACTGTAGGTTCCTCCTCTCTCATCCCACTGTAGGTTCCTCCTCTCTCATCCCACTGTAGGTTCCCTCTCTCTCATCCCACTGTAGGTTCCCTCTCTCTCATCCCCACTGTAGGTTCCCTCTCTCTCATCCCACTGTAGGTTCCCTCTCATCCCACTGTAGGTTCCCCCCTCTCTCATCCCACTGTAGGTTCCCCCTCTCTCATCCCACTGTAGGTTCCTCTCTCTCATCCCACTGTAGGTTCCCCCTCTCTCATCCCACTGTAGGTTCCCTCTCTCTCATCCCACTGTAGGTTCCTCCTCTCTCATCCCACTGTAGGTTCCCTCTCTCTCATCCCACTGTAGGTTCCCTCTCTCTCATCCCACTGTAGGTTCCCTCTCTCTCATCCCACTGTAGGTTCCCCTCTCTCATCCCACTGTAGGTTCCTCCTCTCTCTCATCCCACTGTAGGTTCCCCTCTCTCTCATCCCACTGTAGGTTCCCCCTCTCTCATCCCACTGTAGGTTCCTCCTCTCTCTCATCCCACTGTAGGTTCCTCCCTCTCTCATCCCACTGTAGGTTCCCTCTCTCTCATCCCACTGTAGGTTCCCTCTCTCTCATCCCACTGTAGGTTCCCTCTCTCATCCCACTGTAGGTTCTCCCTCTCTCATCCCACTGTAGGTTCTCCCTCTCTCTCATCCCACTGTAGGTTCCCTCTCTCATCCCACTGTAGGTTCCCCCTCTCTCATCCCACTGTAGGTTCCCTCTCTCATCCCACTGTAGGTTCCCTCTCTCATCCCACTGTAGGTTCCCTCTCTCATCCCACTGTAGGTTCCCTCTCTCTCATCCCACTGTAGGTTCCCCTCTCTCATCCCACTGTAGGTTCCCCCTCTCTCTCATCCCACTGTAGGTTCCTCCTCTCTCATCCACTGTAGGTTCCCCTCTCTCATCCCACTGTAGGTTCCCTCTCTCTCATCCCACTGTAGGTTCCCCCTCTCTCATCCCACTGTAGGTTCCTCCTCTCTCATCCCACTGTAGGTTCCCCTCTCTCATCCCACTGTAGGTTCCCTCTCTCTCATCCCACTGTAGGTTCCCCTCTCTCATCCCACTGTAGGTTCCCCCCCTCTCTCATCCCACTGTAGGTTCCCCTCTCTCATCCCACTGTAGGTTCCCCCTCTCTCTCATCCCACTGTAGGTTCCCCCTCTCTCATCCCACTGTAGGTTCCCCCTCTCTCATCCCACTGTAGGTTCCCCCTCTCTCATCCCACTGTAGGTTCCCTCTCTCTCATCCCACTGTAGGTTCCCCTCTCTCTCATCCCACTGTAGGTTCCCCTCTCTCATCCCACTGTAGGTTCCCTCTCTCTCATCCCACTGTAGGTTCCCCCTCTCTCTCATCCCACTGTAGGTTCCCCCTCTCATCCCACTGTAGGTTCCCTCTCTCTCATCCCACTGTAGGTTCCCCCTCTCTCATCCCACTGTAGGTTCCCTCTCTCATCCCACTGTAGGTTCCCTCTCTCTCATCCCACTGTAGGTTCCCTCTCTCTCATCCCACTGTAGGTTCCTCTCTCTCATCCCACTGTAGGTTCCCCCTCTCTCATCCCACTGTAGGTTCCCTCTCTCTCATCCCACTGTAGGTTCCCTCTCTCATCCCACTGTAGGTTCCCTCTCTCTCATCCCACTGTAGGTTCCCCTCTCTCATCCCACTGTAGGTTCCTCTCTCTCATCCCACTGTAGGTTCCCCTCTCTCTCATCCCACTGTAGGTTCTCCTCTCTCTCATCCCACTGTAGGTTCCTCCTCTCTCTCATCCCACTGTAGGTTCCCCCTCTCTCATCCCACTGTAGGTTCCTCTCTCTCTCATCCCACTGTAGGTTCCTCCTCTCTCTCATCCACTGTAGGTTCCTCCTCTCTCTCATCCCACTGTAGGTTCTCTCTCTCTCATCCCACTGTAGGTTCCTCCTCTCTCTCATCCCACTGTAGGTTCTCCTCTCTCTCATCCCACTGTAGGTTCCCTCTCTCTCATCCCACTGTAGGTCCTCCTCTCTCATCCCACTGTAGGTTCCTCCTCTCTCTCATCCCACTGTAGGTTCCCTCTCTCTCATCCCACTGTAGGTTCCCCTCTCTCATCCCACTGTAGGTTCCCCCTCTCTCATCCCACTGTAGGTTCCCTCTCTCTCATCCACTGTAGGTTCCCTCTCTCTCATCCACTGTAGGTTCCCTCTCTCTCATCCC
>WNGS01162531.1:5225-28860 GCA_020271785.1 Procambarus virginalis | reverse complement strand
TATATATATATACACGATTAAAACACATGTGTAATAAACAATTAATATATTTTTTGTATTTAATGATTTTGTTTTTGTTCTTTCAGGTGAGTGGGAGCGCTGAGTGCCTTTGTCTTTGACGCTGGAGCCTCTGTACCTCAAGTGTGAGTAGGAGCTTGAGTGTGTGTCTGAGTGCATGACCTTGAGTGTGTCTTAAGACCTTGAGTGTAAGAGTGTGCGTGCGGGCGTGTACTCGCCTAGTTATGCTTGTAGTGGTTGAGCTCTGGCTCTTTGGTCCCGCCTCTCAACTGTCAATCAACTCATGTGTACTCGCCTAAATGTACTCAAAAGTATTTGAAGGGTTGAGTTTTAGCTACTGGGCCCCACCCTACCAGGTGTTGATGTCAACCAGTCTCTCTTATTTTCTCTCGTATCTACTTTTTTTAACTACTTATTGAATCAGCTTCCTTCTATCTACTCTTTAATCTACTTACTCGTCTTCTACTATCTCTACTCATATTCTATTTGTTCACTGTTTTTTAGGCGTAAAAAGTTCTTTATAACATTTGTGATTCGTGTTCATTACGAGTTATCATCTATGTTCTATTGTTCTACGTTACGTTGTGCTAACATGTTGCCTGTTTAACCATATTAATTCCCTGAATTTTGTATGTCGTGATCATGTCCGCGAGAGCATTTTCAAGTACCTTCATCTCCATAAGCACGATATATACAGATTAGTGTCGTTACTCCTATGAATACCCTCAGAGCTTGACCACTCCAGGCTCAGGCTAGAGAAGTGCGTAGACTCTGTGACAGATATTTGCCTAATTAGCAGAATACGATCGTTAACGGGAGCAAAATACTCTTGATCTGATCTTCACAAACAAGGAAATAATTAGGCTCTTAGATGCGTTCTTGCAAGAAGTGCCGGACCAGTTAGGCTGTGGTGGGTATGTGGGCCTGCGGGCCGCTCCTAGCAACAGCCTAGTGGACCAACCGGGCTGTGGTGGGTATGTGGGCCTGCGGGCCGCTCCCAGCAACAGCCTGGTGGACCAACCAGGCTGTGGTGGGTATGTGGGCCTGCGGGCCGCTCCAAGCAACAGCCTAGTGGACCAACCGGGCTGTGGTGGGTATGTGGGCCTGCGGGCCGCTCCCAGCAACAGCCTGGTGGACCAACCGGGCTGTGGTGGGTATGTGGGCCTGCGGGCCGCTCCAAGCAACAGCCTGGTGGACCAACCGGGCTGTGGTGGGTATGTGGGCCTGCGGGCCGCCCCCAGCAACAGCCTGGTGGACCAACCGAGCTGTGGTGGGTATGTGGGCCTGCGGGCCACTCCAAGCAACAGCCTGGTGGACCAAGCTCACAACGCCTTAGGCTGGACTCAGTAGAAGAACTTCCAGAACCCCATCCAGGTAGGCTCCAGGTACATTACACTCTGACAAGCTACAAATTGAAATCATAAACTCATTGAGGTTAAAACTAACATCAATTGTGGAACAATTGATTGCTTAATTTAAAATTTTTAAATTTTGCCCCGAGGAGCGAGTTTATTGGGCAGCGCCACTTATCCTGTGAGGAGTGGACACACCGCCATAGTGACAGTATTGGGCAGCGTCACTCATCCTGTGAGGAGTGGACACACCGCCATAGTGACAGTATTGGGCAGCGCCACTTATCCTGTGAGGAGTGGACACACCGCCATAGTGACAGTATTGGGCAGCGCCACTCATCCTGTGAGGAGTGGACACACCGCCATAGTGACAGTATTGGGCAGCGCCACTCATCCTGTGAGGAGTGGACACACCGCCATAGTGACAGTATTGGGCAGCGCCACTTATCCTGTGAGGAGTGGACACACCGCCATAGTGACAGTATTGGGCAGCGCCACTCATCCTGTGAGGAGTGGACACACCGCCATAGTGACAGTATTGGGCAGCGCCACTCATCCTGTGAGGAGTGGACACACCGCCATAGTGACAGTATTGGGCAGCGCCACTCATCCTGTGAGGAGTGGACACACCGCCATAGTGACAGTATTGGGCAGCGCCACTCATCCTGTGAGGAGTGGACACACCGCCATAGTGACAGTATTGGGCAGCGCCACTCATCTTGTGAGTGGACACACCGCCATAGTGACAGTATTGGGCAGCGCCACTCATCCTGTGAGTGGACACACCGCCATAGTGACAGTATTGGGCAGCGCCACTCATCCTGTGAGGAGTGGACACACCGCCATAGTGACAGTATTGGGCAGCGTCACTCATCCTGTGAGTGGACACACCGCCATAGTGACAGTATTGGGCAGCGCCACTCATCCTGTGAGTGGACACACCGCCATAGTGACAGTATTGGGCAGCGCCACTCATCCTGTGAGTGGACACACCGCCATAGTGACAGTATTGGGCAGCGCCACTCATCCTGTGAGTGGACACACCGCCATAGTGACAGTATTGGGCAGCGCCACTCATCCTGTGAGGAGTGAACACACCGCCATAGTGACAGTATTGAGCAGCGCCACTCATCCTGTGAGTGGACACACCGCCATAGTGACAGTATTGAGCAGCGCCACTCATCCTGTGAGTGGACATACCGCCATAGTGACAGTATTGGTCAGCGCCACTCATCCTGTGAGTGGACACACCGCCATAGTGACAGTATTGGTCAGCGCCACTCATCCTGTGAGTTGACACACCGCCATAGTGACAGTATTGGGCAGCGTCACTCATCCTGTGAGTGAACACACCACCATAGTGACAGTATTGGGCAGCGCCACTCATCCTGTGAGTGGATACACCACCATAGTGACAGTATTGGGCAGCGTCACTCATCCTGTGAGTGGACACACCGCCATAGTGACAGTATTGGGCAGCGCCACTCATCCTGTGAGTGGACACACCGCCATAGTGACAGTATTGGTCAGCGCCACTCATCCTGTGAGTGAACATACCGCCATAGTGACAGTATTGGGCAGCGCCACTCATCCTGTGAGTGAACATACCGCCATAGTGACAGTATTGGTCAGCGTCACTCATCCTGTGAGTGGACACACCGCCATAGTGACAGTATTGGTCAGCGTCACTCATCCTGTGAGTGGACACACCGCCATAGCAGCATATACAACACTCCCCAATAGGAAGAAAACCCGCTGGGTTGTTTAGCCTGTCACTTGTACCCAGACACAGCTGGGACTTGCTTAACTGTCACAAGTTTTTCCCGAACATCAAGATGAGGACCATCTTAGATAGGGAACGGAGGTGTCACTACAGAATGATGACGCTAATGAGTGAAGTTGGGGGTGAATCACGCACTTGAGTTGACGGTGAATCACTTGTGTTGGGGGTGAATCATGCCCACCTCCTGCCACCACCCCCTGAGATGGGCGTGGGCCTGGGGGGCGGCGGGGGGCAGGGGGGGCGACAGTGGGGGCGGGGGTCGCCCCATAAAGATGAGTCTGGCAGCTTAACAAAACTTACCTCTGATATATTGCTCCCAGACGATCTTGTAGATAACTGAGGCACCAGTGTGTGTGTGTGTTGGCCACCCACCCCTCCACCCCTGGGAGCTGTGGGGGGGGGGGAAGCGTCCTGGTGGAGGTCGAAGGGGGGGGGGTCAGCAAGGTCACTCCATTAAAGCAAGTCCTACAAAAAAGGGCATCAATCTCTCACCTTGCAATGCGGCTTTCATGCCAAAGCGCAATCAAGCTCATCCTTAAAGATCAACGTGTCCGTAAGATCCTGTGTCCCATTGCTCGAGGTCCTCCTTGTACACTCATCAATCTGAGTCATCAGACTATCGCGTGAGGTACTCCTGCAGTTCCTCCAATCAGCCGCACATGAAGTCGTCCTTGAATGTCAGTGAAGCTCCTCCACCCGCTTCACACAAGATACGTTTAGCTCCCAACACTCCTCGAAGGTTCACTATGTCACTGGAGTGCCACTCCTCAACTCGAGGTCCTGCATCATACTCTTCCTCCTCCAGTACCAAGTTCTCTCACTAACTTCTCCCACATAAACGTTGGAGTTCTCCCACACAAACCCACAAATCCATCATCATGCCATAATAAATGTTTTCCTAACAAAACAAAATTAAATGTATTCACAGAAAATAAAAACTCCTCCATTCCACATCTCTTTAAAGACCAATGCGTCGCTGCGACGGTCCTCCCCCATCCTGGGCGAGTCCACACTGGGAACATGTCTTGACACGTCGCAGGGGCCGCCGTCCCTCAGTCACCACTTGACCTTCGGCGAGGGAGGATGCACCACTCCTCGTCCAGCATGTTCTCGCAACTCTAACTCCTGATATTTGCTAGCTGGCTCAATAAAAATGTATATCCTACATGCATAAGCACTTGGCATGATCACTGGGCACACGATCAAGCACAGGCAAGCACAGGCAAGCACTGTAACAACTGCTACATGAGCTTACCGCAGAATTCGTATCTCGAGGGAGTTCAACTCCGGCCTCCAAGATGGCGTCCTCTAAGGCGTCCAACAAAGTTTCTTTAAGACTGCCTCACAGCTCTTCTGCTCCTGACTTGAGTACATGGAGTCGCCCAGCAGGCGCCACAACAGCCTGCTTGCTTCCTTCCTCTTGAAGAAGCACCACAATTAAGAGTTCCACAAAGGCACGACCGACACACACACACACACACTTCCAGGTCGCTAATTTATCAAAATCACAATGAAATGGTGTACGAAATTCCCTTACAGTTTCTTCACACTTCACATTAAGTAGCCTTCACTTCAGCACTAATACAGGGTGCCATACCCTTCTTCTCCCAGGAGACCACGACGTACAAGCCATCGCTGACGACTCCTGTAGTTCAGGTGAGGTCACGACCTCCCGCTAGCTACTTCACGTATAAATAAATGACGTGAAGTAGCTAGCACTTCACTTTGACGTGAAGTAGCTAGCACTTTCAGCGCCGTGGAGACGGGGGACCTGCTGCATGGGTAACAGCTTCTCCCCCGAGTCAACCTACCCTGGCTTTGCGCCCTATTGAGGCCACTCCAGACCGACAACCAGAGCGTAACTCCATAGTCTCCTGAGACTGATGGATGTCTACTAAAACCCCCCCAACGGCCAAAATATGGTGTACTACAACTCATAGCGGCTCGCAAAACTGACAGGCTGTCCCGTTTTCTGTGGGTGCGTCCTCGATTAGGTTAGGTTCGGCCAATTTAGTACATCATATTTGCGACGTTGCGACAACTGGAGAGGACGGCTATGAGAGCCGTAGACTAAGCTGGCCAACACAAGACCGCCATCTAGGAGTCGGAGTAAGAAATCATTCACGGCCGTATATGCCACGTATGTAAGACCAATACTGAAATATGCAGCTCTGGTGTGGAGTCGTCATCCTGACTAACAAAAAATGAAGTTGGAGAAAGCCTATCAGAGCGGTGAGGGGCCTATCAGAGGGGCCTACCCCCACAGCAGCTGGGGTAGTGTGGGGCCTTTCTGGGGAGGAGGGGAAGGAAGGAAGGAATTATCAAGAGAAAGCGCCAAGCCATTACGACTATATAGCACTGGGAAGGGGTCAGGATAAGGATTTGGGACGGGACAGCGGGAAGGGAATGGTGCCCCAACCACTTGTGGACGGTCGGGGATTGAACGCCGACCTGCATAAAGCGAGACCGTCGCTCTACCGTCCAGCCCAAGTGGCTGGGAGGGGGGGGGGGGAGCCACAGAAGCGACTACGGGCGCTTGGTTATATATCGACTACACAGCCTTTTGGGCAGGAGCATCGGACCGCGGTCGTCCCCTCTGCAGGCCGCTGCACTATTTCCATATTTGGTGAATATTTCGGGAGAATCTGAAGGGGGGGGGGGGGGTGAGGAGGAAGAGATGTGTGAATTGAGGGAAGTAACAGGTTGTGTGTGTGTGGTGTGGTGTGTGTGTGTGTGGTGTGTGTGTGTGTGTGTGGTGTGTGTGTGTGTGTGTGTGTGTGTGTGTGTGTGTGTGTGTGTGTTTGTTGTGTGTGTGTGTGTGTGTACTCACCTATTTGTACTCACCTATTTGTGCTTGCGGGGGTTGAGCTTTGGCTCTTTGGTCCCGCCTCTCAACTGTCAATCAACTGGTGTACAGATTCCTGAGCCTACTGGGCTCTATCATATCTACACTTGAAACTGTGTATGGAGTCAGCCTCCACCACATCACTGCCTAATGCATTCCATCCGTTAACTACTCTGACACTGAAAAAGTTCCTTCTAACGTCTCTGTGGCTCATGTGGGTACTCAGTTTCCACCTGTGTCCCCTTGTTCGCGTCCCCCCAGTGTTGAATAGTTTGTCCTTGTCTACCCGGTCGATTCCTCTGAGGATTTTGTAGGTTGTGATCATATCTCCCCTTACTCTTCTGTCTTCCAGTGTCGTAAGGTGCATTTCCCGCAGCCTTTCCTCGTAACTCATGCCTCTTAGTTCTGGGACTAGTCTAGTGGCATACCTTTGGACTTTTTCCAGCTTCGTCTTGTGCTTGACAAGGTACGGGCTCCATGCTGGGGCTGCATACTCCAGGATTGGTCTTACATATGTGGTGTACAAGATTCTGAATGATTCCTTACACAGGTTCCTGAACGCTGTTCTGATGTTAGCCAGCCTCGCATATGCCGCAGATGTTATCCTTTTTATGTGGGCTTCAGGAGACAGGTTTGGTGTGATATCAACTCCTAGATCTTTCTCTCTGTCCGTTTCATTAAGTACTTCATCTCCTATTCTGTATCCTGTGTCTGGCCTCCTGTTTCCACTGCCTAGTTTCATTACTTTGCATTTACTCGGGTTGAACTTCAACAGCCATTTGTTGGACCATTCACTCAGTCTGTCTAGGTCGTCTTGTAGCCTCCTACTATCGTCCTCAGTTTCAATCCTCCTCATAATTTTTGCATCATCGGCAAACATTGAGAGAAACGATTCTATACCCTCTGGGAGATCATTTACATATATCAGAAACAGTATAGGTCCAAGGACTGACCCCTGCGGGACTCCACTCGTAACGTCTCGCCAATCTGAGACCTCACCCCTCACACTGACTCTTTGTCTCCTGTTGGTTAGGTACTCCTGTATCCAACGGAGTACCTTCCCTTTCACTCCAGCCTGCATCTCCAGCTTTTTCACTAGCCTCTTGTGTGGCACTGTATCAAAGGCTTTCTGACAATCCAAAAATATGCAGTCTGCCCACCCTTCTCTTTCTTGCCTTATTTTTGTAGCATGGTCGTAGAATTCAAGTAACCCTGTGAGGCAGGACCTGCCATCCCTGAACCCATGTTGATGCTGTGTTACAAAGTTCCTTCGCTCCAGGTGTTCCACTAGCTTTCTTCGCACAATCTTCTCCATCAGCTTGCATGGTATGCAGGTTAGGGACACTGGCCTGTAATTCAGTGCCTCCTGTCTATCCCCTTTCTTGTATATCGGGACTACATTAGCTGCTTTCCAAATTTCTGGCAGTTCCCCTGTTGCCAGAGATTTGTTATACACTATGGAGAGTGGTAGGCACAGTTCTTCTGCTCCTTCCTTAAGTATCCAAGGAGAGATTCCATCTGGGCCTATAGCCTTTGTCACATCCAACTCTAGTAAACACTTTCTTACTTCCCCGCTTGTAATCTCAAACTCTTCCAGTGGTTCCTGGTTAGCTATCCCCTCTCCTAACTCTGGGATTTCTCCTTGTTCTAGGGTGAAGACCTCTTGGAATTTCTTATTCAGTTCCTCACATACTTCCTTGTCGCTTGTAGTGAATCCTTCTGCCCCTATCCTTAATTTCATAACCTGTTCCTTTACTGTTGTTTTTCTCCTGATGTGGCTATGCAGCAATTTAGGCTGAGTCTTTGCCTTGCCTGCGATGTCGTTTTCGTATTGTCTTTCCGCCTCTCTTCTCATCCTGACATATTCATTCCTGGCAATCTGGTATCTTTCTCTGCTCTCCAGTGTCCTGTTATTCCTATAGTTTCTCCATGCCCTTTTACTTTGTTGCTTAGCTAGCCTACATCTCTGATTAAACCATGGGTTTCTCATCTTGGGTTCTGAGGGTTCGCGGGTTAGGGGACAGACGTGTCGTCGTCGCGCTCCGTGAAAACACTGGAATAAACCGGGATTTTTTAGGATTACAACTATGGATTACGGCCACAGTGATCACCCAGTGCATAGTGACCCGTAGGAAAGTTGAATACAGAAATTAAAAATGGAACTTTGAGTTAAATACAGAATAAACGTGGTCCCACGTGGTGAGCCAGTGCCACCAGGCTCATGTGTACAGGCAAAAGCGATATATATCAAATATAGCGAGCAGTGATACGGTGAACAGTGAAATGGAACGTGTAACATAACATATAAATTAGTGAATAGTGTTAGAGAATTGTTCATAGAAAAAGTATAAATGTAAAGTTGTGGAGGAGGCATCACACGTGTGTTTACACCACAGCCACGAGGCCTACACAGTGTAGTGGACGTCGCTCAGTAACAGTATACTCCCTCAGTGATAATATACCAGCAATATATACTGTAATCTGGGCAAGTAGGTTTAGGAACTAGTAATAGAGTAAGTTAATAACATTGTAAGCCGGAAGAAAGCAGAAATTCCCTTAGGAAAATACAGGCAAATAATCAGTGTATAAATCAAGTAACTGGCAACCGGTGACATCCTGCCCCCGACCTGGGACAACAACGGTCAACTATACGGTCCCAAGAGGACCATATTTTCTCCACAAGGCGATAAGTACCCCCACATAAACTTTAACAAATAAACATATGTAATATTATAAATATACTGTATACATATTATATATACATATATATAATATTATAAATATATGCATATAATATTATAACATCACAAACCCAACATGGAGGTGTGTGGAGGCTGCAATAAGGCACTTCGGAAGACTGTTGTAGGCATTGTATGTAATATTTGTAACATAAGATTTCACCTGAGTTGTACAGGATTACCTACACAATATGCAAACAGGGAAGGTACCTACTGGATCTGTGAAAGTGACAGACAGGTGTGGGAAAACATTGCCAAACTAATGAATGACATTCCTGAAGTACACAGGCTACAATTCACACAAAAACTACCAGAAATATATGCAGAGTATATAAAGACAGCAACGAACTCTGAGCACAACCCAGGGATTGAGAATTTAGAGAGTCAAAGTAGCAATGTAGAAGGACATAGCGTCGAGGTACACAAAAATGAAGGCAATATTGTAGAGCAAACTGGTGATATGAATAAGGAGATAAAAATGAGACGAATGAGAAAGACGAAAGCAACAAGGCGAAAGATAAGGGTAATACTGAGAATAAATGCAGAAACGAGACAGTTGGAACAAAAATCACAGAGGTAGCCAAGTCGTACACGGATACAAACAAGAAAAATACAATCACAGATGAAAATATTTGCAGGTATTATGCAAAAGGACAGTGCAGATATGGGCCCAGAGGCACGGAATGCTCATTCATGCACCCACGGAAATGCCGGAACTGGTTAGGGAAAGGCAGATGTCGTTTTGATACAGAATGTAGATATTTTCACCCTAAGCTATGCAAACTCTCAGTTAATGAGAGGAAATGCTACGATCTTCATTGCCCCGATTTCCACGTCAGAGGTACACAGCGCTATATAAGAGAGGAAGTCCAATATAATAGCCCTGAACATTTTTTAGAGGCAGGCAGAAACGGAGGGAGAAACAGACAGGCAGAAACGTGGCAGGAGTACGGATGGAGAGGGGGAAATGCCCGAGACTGGACTACATTTCGTCATCAAGCCCACACATACTACACCCCCCAACTACACAGAGACTACCACACTCCCCAATATCACTTCCAAAACTGGACAAACCATTGCCACAACAACACACCCTGGGTCAGGGTAGAGAGGAGGGAGAACCACCAAAATCTTCCAGAAGTGACACACAATATGGACAATCATTCATTTTTGCAAACATTCAAGGTCTAAAANTGATTGTTATCTACTCAAGGCATTTCCTCCTTTCTATCCTGAAATTCTATCCCCCCCGGGTCTCCTGAGCTCACCAGCGTCCAGTGTGGACGCTTTTAACCTTAAGTGAATGCTTCGAATGGCGAGTAATGTTCAATTAGTTTTTCTTCACTTTAAAGCGATCTTAATGTATACCTTCCAGAACACACACACATGGTGGGAATACAGGAGTTTGTAGCGGTTACAGCGAGGACGGGTTCATGGGTATACAGCTTAAGGTCCCATATATATACACATACATACACACATATACACACTCCCAGCAGCCAGGTGTTGTACACTCCCAGCTGCCAGGTGTTGTACACTCCCAGCAGCCAGGTGTTAAGTGTATAATTCACTCTCAGCCGCTCTTAACTAACGGGAAGGAACGACGTCATAATTCTGCCCCGTGAACCGTCTTGGGTTTATTTCCAGCGTCGTTTTAGCGTGTAACTTGTACCTGTTGTGTGTGCTCTGGCTAGGAGCCCGCTAGGCGGCAGTGGTTGTGTGTGCTCTGGCTAGGAGCCGCTAGGCGGCCGTGGTTGTGTGTGCTCTGGCTAGGAGCCCGCTAGGAGCCCGCTAGGCGGCCGTGGTTGTGTGTGCTCTGGCTAGGAGCCCGCTAGGTGGCCGTGATTGTGTGTGCTCTGGCTAGGAGCCCGCTAGGTGGCAGTGGTTGTGTGTGCTCTGGCTAGGAGCCCGCTAGGTGGCCGTGATTGTGTGTGCTCTGGCTAGGAGCCCGCTAGGTGGCCGTGATTGTGTGTGCTCTGGCTAGGAGCCCGCTAGGCGGCCGTGGTTGTGTGTGCTCTGGCTAGGAGCCCGCTAGGTGGCCGTGATTGTGTGTGCTCTGGCTAGGAGCCCGCTAGGCGGCCGTGGTTGTGTGTGCTCTGGCTAGGAGCCCGCTAGGTGGCCGTGATTGTGTGTGCTCTGGCTAGGAGCCCGCTAGGCGGCCGTGGTTGTGTGTGCTCTGGCTAGGAGCCCGCTAGGCGGCCGTGGTTGTGTGTGTGCTCTGGCTAGGAGCCCGCTAGGTGGCCGTGGTTGTGTGTGCTCTGGCTAGGAGCCCGCTAGGCGGCCGTGGTTGTGTGTGCTCTGGCTAGGAGCCCGCTAGGCGGCCGTGGTTGTGTGTGCTCTGGCTAGGAGCCCGCTAGGCGGCCGTAGTTGTGTGTGCTCTGGCTAGGAGCCCGCTAGGCGGCCGTGGTTGTGTGTGTGCTCTGGCTAGGAGCCCGCTAGGCGGCCGTGGTTGTGTGTGCTCTGGCTAGGAGCCCGCTAGGCGGCCGTGGTTGTGTGTGTGCTCTTGCTAGGAGCCCGCTAGGCGGCCGTGGTTGTGTGTGTGCTCTTGCTAGGAGCCCGCTAGGCGGCCGTGGTTGTGTGTGTGATCTGGCTAGGAGCCCGCTAGGCGGCCGTGGTTGTGTGTGCTCTGGCTAGGAGCCCGCTAGGCGGCCGTGGTTGTGTGTGCTCTGGCTAGGAGCCCGCTAGGCGGCCGTGGTTGTGTGTGCTCTGGCTAGGAGCCCGCTAGGAGCCCGCTAGGCGGCCGTGGTTGTGTGTGCTCTTGCTAGGAGCCCGCTAGGCGGCCGTGGTTGTGTGTGCGCTCTGGCTAGGAGCCCGCTAGGTGGCCGTGGTTGTGTGTGCTCTGGCTAGGAGCCCGCTAGGCGGCCGTGGTTGTGTGTGTGCTCTTGCTAGGAGCCCGCTAGGCGGCCGTGGTTGTGTGTGTGCTCTGGCTAGGAGCCCGCTAGGCGGCCGTGGTTGTGTGTGTGCTCTGGCTAGGAGCCCGCTAGGCGGCCGTGGTTGTGTGTGCTCTGGCTAGGAGCCCGCTAGGCGGCCGTGGTTGTGTGTGTGCTCTGGCTAGGAGCCCGCTAGGTGGCCGTGGTTGTGTGTGCTCTGGCTAGGAGCCCGCTAGGTGGCAGTGGTTGTGTGTGCTCTGGCTAGGAGCCCGCTAGGCGGCCGTGGTTGTGTGTGTGCTCTGGCTATTAGCCCGCTAGGTGGCCGTGGTTGTGTGTGTGCTCTGGCTAGGAGCCCGCTAGGCGGCCGTGGTTGTGTGTGCTCTGGCTAGGAGCCCGCTAGGCGGCCGTGGTTGTGTGTGTGCTCTGGCTAGGAGCCCGCTAGGTGGCCGTGGTTGTGTGTGCTCTGGCTAGGAGCCCGCTAGGTGGCAGTGGTTGTGTGTGCTCTGGCTAGGAGCCCGCTAGGTGGCCGTGTTTGTGTGCTCTGGCTAGGAGCTGGAGTTATGGTTAGAGCAGCTAGAGTTGGTAGTGGTTTAGAGCAGTCTGGCGTATATATAGAGCAGCTCTACACATGTTACACACCTGCCAGCCCCCTCCCCTCCCCCCTGGCCCTCGCTACCCCCAGGTGGGCAGGGATACTGGAGGGCATTGACCAGATGCACTACTGGTATCAGGTGTGTACAATGGGGCTCCTAGCACCCTGGGGTCCTAGCACCCTGGGGTCCTAGCACCCTGGGGTCCTAGCACCCTGGGGTGCTAGCACCCTGGGGTCCTGGGGTCCTGGGAGGTACACAAGATGGGAACAAACCGACGCCTATCAGCCACGCTTCTATCACTTTATAGTGATGTAAAATAATCTTGATTGTAATTGATATTAAACTCCTATGTGTGTATATGGCTTCCGTTTGTAAGAGATTAATCCTATGTAATCCTACTTGGAAATGAAATTTGCAGCACAGATATTAAAGAACAGGCAAGGGGGGGAGGGGAGACAGACAGATGTAGACGAATGCAAGGACAGAGAATACGTAGAGAATATTTAGAGAATACCTAGTGAATACCAAGAGAATACCTAGAGAATATCTAGAGAATACCTAGAGAATACCTAGAGAATACCTAGTGAATACCTAGAGAATACCTAGAGAATACCTAGAGAATACCTAGAGAATACCTAGTGAATACCTAGAGAATACCTAGAGAATACCTAGTGAATACCTAGAGAATACCTAGAGAATACCTAGAGAATACCTAGAGAATACCTAGTGAATACCTAGTGAATACCTAGAGAATACCTAGAGAATACCTAGTGAATACCTAGAGAATACCTAGAGAATACCTAGAGAATACCTAGTGAATACCTAGAGAATACCTAGTGAATACCTAGAGAATACCTAGAGAATACCTAGAGAATACCTAGAGAATACCTAGAGAATACCTAGAGAATACCTAGTGAATACCTAGTGAATACCTAGAGAATACCTAGAGAATACCTAGAGAATACCTAGTGAATACCTAGTGAATACCTAGTGAATACCTAGGGAATACCTAGAGAATACCTAGTGAATACCTAGAGAATACCTAGAGAATACCTAGAGAATATCTAGAGAATACCAAGAGAATACCTAGAGAATACCTAGTGAATACCTAGTGAATACCTAGTGAATACCTAGGGAATATCTAGAGAATACCTAGTGAATACCTAGAGAATACCTAGAGAATACCTAGAGAATATCTAGAGAATACCTAGAGAATATCTAGAGAATACCTAGTGAATACCTAGAGAATACCTAGAGAATACCTAGAGAATACCTAGTGAATACCTAGAGAATACCTAGAGAATACCTAGAGAATACCTAGTGAATACCTAGAGAATACCTAGAGAATACCTAGAGAATACCAGAGAATACCTAGAGAATACCAGAGAATACCTAGAGAATACCTAGAGAATACCTAGAGAATACCTAGTGAATATCTAGAGAATACCTAGTGAATACCTAGTGAATACCTAGAGAATACCTAGAGAATACCTAGTGAATACCTAGAGAATACCTAGTGAATACCTAGTGAATACCTAGAGAATACCTAGAGAATACCTAGTGAATACCTAGAGAATACCTAGTGAATACCTAGAGAATATCTAGAGAATACCTAGAGAATACCTAGAGAATACCAAGAGAATACCAAGAGAATACCTAGAGAATACCTAGTGAATACCTAGTGAATACCTAGTGAATATCTAGAGAATACCTAGTGAATACCTAGAGAATACCTAGAGAATACCTAGAGAATATCTAGAGAATACCTAGAGAATATCTAGAGAATACCTAGAGAATACCTAGAGAATACCTAGTGAATACCTAGAGAATACCTAGAGAATACCTAGAGAATACCTAGTGAATACCTAGAGAATACCTAGAGAATACCTAGAGAATACCAAGAGAATACCTAGAGAATACCAAGAGAATACCAAGAGAATACCTAGAGAATACCTAGAAAATACCTTGAAAATACTTAGAGAGGGTTCTGGGAGTTCTTCTACTCCCTGAGCCCGGCCTGAGGCCAGGCTTGACTTAAGATAACTTGGTCCACCAGGCTGTTGCTTGGAGCGGCCCGCAGGCCCACGGATCCACCACAACCTGCTTGGTCCGGCACTTCTTGCAAGATCCTGCCCAAGTGCTTGCTGGGAGGGTGTTGAACAGCCGTGAACCTCAGCAAAAATCAACCAAGAAAGAGAGGGATGCATATTTTTGGATTGCCAGAAAGCCTTTGACACAGTTCCAAACCAGAGACTAGTGCATAAGCTGGAGATGCAGGCAGGAGTGAAAGGGAAGGTACTCCACTGGATAAGGGAGTACCTAAGTAACAGAAGACAGCGAGTCACTGTGAGGGGTGAGGTCTCAGAGTGGTGAGACGTCACCAGTGGAGTCCCGCAGGGGTCAGTCCTTGGACCCATACTGTCCCTGATACGTAAATGATCTCCCAGGAGAAATTGACTCGTTCCTCTCAATGCTTGCTGATGAGGCGAAAATTGTGAGGAGGATTAAGACAGAGGAAGATAGTATGAGGCTACAAGATGACCTAGACAAACTGAAGGAATGGTCCAACAAATGGCTACTAAAGTTTAACCCAGGGAAATGTAAGGTAATGAAACTAGGAGGAGGAACTAGGAGGCCAGACACAGGATACCAAATGGGAGATGAAGTCCTTCACGAAACGGACAGAGAGAAAGATCTAGGAGTTGATATCACGCAAACCTGTCTCCTGAAGCTCATATCAAAACCGTAACATCGGCGGCGTATGCGAGGCTGGCTAACATCAGAACTGCTTTCAGGAACCTGTGTAAGGAATCATTCAGAGCCTTGTATACCACATATGTAAGACCAATCCTGGAGAATGCGGCCCCAGCATGGAGCCCGTACCTTGTCCAGCACAAGACGAAGCTGGAAAAACTTCAGAGGTATGCCACTAGCCTAGTCCCAGAACTAAGAGGCATGAATTGCGAGGAAAGGCTGAGGGAACTGCACCTCGCATTGCTGGAAGACAGAAGAGCTCGGGGAGACATGATCACCACATACAAAATTCTCAGGGGAATTGACGGGTAGACAAAAATGGATTATTTTTCACGGTAGTAGACGCACAAGGGGACACAGGTGGAAGCTGAGTACCCAAATGAGCCACAGAGACATTAGAAAGAACTTTGTAAGTGTCAGAATAGTTAGTAAATGGAATGCATTAGGCAGTGATGTGGTGGAGGCTGACTAAATACACAGTTTTAAATGTAGATATGATAGAGCCCAGTAGGCTCAGGAATCTGTACACCAGTTGATTGACAGTTGAGAGGCGGAACCAAAGAGCCAAATCTCACCCTCCGCAAAGACAACTAGGTGAGTACCTTGCTCTCTGATTGTGCCTATGGCACCTCTACTCTTCACTGGACCTCTGATGTTCAGACAGTGTTCTCTGATTGTGCCTATGGCACTTCTACTCTTCACTGGATCTACTTTGCATTTCCTTCCGTACCTTTCGCTACAGTATGTTGTTATTCTACTGTGCCAATTTGGGACCTGTCCCTCCAGTATTTTCCATGTGTATATTATTTGGTATCTCTCGTCTCCTTTCCAGTGAGTACATTTTGCGAGCTTTGAGACGGTCCCAGTAATTTAGAAGTTTTATCGTGTCTCTGCGTGCCGTATATGTTCTCTGTATTCCCTCTAATTCAAAGTTGGGAAGTCTGGGGGCCCAGATGGGTTAGGCTTCCCTCGCCCTGATTGTCTCTACCGTGTCACAGGCTTGGTGTTTTGCATTCAGATCTCCCTGGAAAATAGGCTGGTCTGATCCTTCTGGGTCTGATGATTTCGGCCAGGGTTCGTCTCCCCCTCACCCCTCCCCTGCCCCCCCACACCCCTCCCCTGCCCCTCCTCACCCCTCCCCTGCCCCTCCACACCCCTCCCCTGCCCCTCCACACCCGTCTCCCTCCCCAGGCTCCCCACTGCCACTGTCTGGAGGCATATATTGACTGGGATTTCATGGATGAGGCAGCGCTGAGACTGCCAATCTGCTTCACTCTATCCTGTTAGAGGCATTACAACCTTGTTTTTTATACGGTGTATACCCCAGGGGCCTGGGGTCACTGGTGGGGTCGGTGGGGACCCCAGGGGCCTGGGGTCTCTGGTGGGGTCGGTGGGGACCCCAGCGGCCTGGGGGAGGGGGTGGAGTACAGGCGGCTCACTCCTCCCTCAGGGGGTACAGTACAGGCATACTGTATCCCCCCCAAGTGCCCTGGCGGGTACAGTTCTTGTCCTGATCAACCGGGTTGTGATAGTTTAAACTGAGCTGGAAACGCCAATAATGTATATTTTTGTTAGCGAGTCCGCCAGCGGGATGGTTACAGTCAACGACTGTAACTACATTCAGCAGGTGATACAGTGAAGTGGTGTAAACAGGTGATACAGACAATGGGAGAAACTGTGTAATAGGGGGTGAGGAAGGGAGAGGCAGGGGGCGCGGACCCCTTCCACGTGTAGGGGGGTTTTTGTCTCTGTTTGTCTGTCTGTCTGTCTGTCTGTCTGTCCGTCTGTCCGTCTTAATCTGTTCGACCGTTTCCAGCCGCTGGCTTTTACAAGTCGTCAGCTTTCCAAACCATCTGAGATTTCCTCTGAAAATGATCACCATCCTTATCCCACACACCATACAGGTATGGGTATACCCCAGACACCATACAGGTATGGGTATACCCCAGACACCATACAGGTATGGGTATACCCCACACACCATACAGGTATGGGTATATCCCACACACCATACAGGTATGGGTATACCCCACACACCATACAGGTATGGGTATACCCCACACACCATACAGGTATGGGTATACCCCACACACCATACAGGTATGTGTATACCCCACACACCATACAGGTATGGGTATACCCCACACACCATACAGGTATGTGTATACCCCACCACATAATACTCCAAACATATGTCAGTGAGCTGGACCACCAGGAAACCTGTGGTCCAGCTCACTCGACCACATGTGGACGGCCATGACTGGAGAGGCTGTCACCCATCCATCCCAAAATACATGGAATCACAGCATCTCCATAACCCCGGACAACATGGTTTCAGAACAGGGCGCTCTTGCCTGTCACAGTTGCTGGACCACTATGACATGGCATTAGATGCTATGGAAGACAAACAAAACGCTGATGTAATTTACACAGATTTAGCAAAATCCTTCGACAAATGTGACCATGGTGTTATTGCACACAAAATGCGTTCAAAAGGAATTACCGGAAAAATAGGCAGATGGATCTACAATTTCCTGACTAACAGAACCCAATGTGTAATAGTCAATAAAATAAAAATCCCCTGGCCTCAGGCCCGGTTCGGGAAGTAGAACTCTAGAGACCCTCTACAGGTAAGATCCAGGTATTGTATAAATATATGAAGTTAAGACTCCTCCCAGAGCTAAGTCTCCCTTCTCCCTCACAGCCAAGACTCCTTCTCCCTCACAACCAAGACTCCTTCTCCCTCACAGCCAAGACTCCTTCTCCCTCACAGCCAAGACTCCTTTCTCCCTCACAGCCAAGACTCCCTTCTCCCTCACAGCCATGACTCCTTCTCCCTCACAGCCAAGACTCCTTCTCCCTCACAGCCAAGACTCCTTCTCCCTCACAGCCAAGACTCCTTCTCCCTCACAGCCAAGACTCCTACTCCCTCACAGCCAAGACTCCTTCTCCCTCACAGCCAAGACTCCTTCTCCCTCACAGCCAAGACTCCTACTCCCTCACAGCCAAGACTCCTTCTCCCTCACAGCCAAGACTCCTTCTCCCTCACAGCCAAGACTCCTTCTCCCTCACAGCCAAGACTCCTTCTCCCTCACAGCCAAGACTCCTTCTCCCTCACAGCCAAGACTCCTACTCCCTCACAGCCAAGACTCCTCCTCCCTCACAGCCAAGACTCCTCCTCCCTCACAGCCAAGACTCCTCCTCCCTCACAGCCAAGACTCCTCCTCCCTCACAGCTAAGACTCCTTCTCCCTCACAGCCAAGGCTCCCTTCTCCCTCACAGCCAAGACTCCCTTCTCCCTCACAGCCAAGACTCCCTTCTCCCGCACAGCCAAGGCTCCCTTCTCCCTCACAGCCAAGACTCCTTCTCCCTTCCACCCAAGACTTCTCCCTCACAGCCAAGACTACCTTCTTCCTCACAGCCAAGACTCCTTCTCCCTCACAGCCAAGGCTCCTTCTTTCTCACAGCCAAGACTCCTTCTCCCTCACAACCAAGGCTCCTCCCTCACAGCCAAGACTCCTCCCTCACAGCCAAGACTCCTTCTCCCTCACAACCAAGGCTCCTCTCAGACAACTCATTCCCGACTATAATTGCCGTGGTAATTCAGAGGATCAAATCACCTTGCCAATCAAGAGTTGAGAGAAAGATTGCAACTCTCTGTCCGGGCCCTAATTGAGAGTTGATAATTGAGCCTTTTCGAGACTCTTGAGGTGAAGCCCTCCTCATAACTGGACGGTTATGAGTCAGGCAAGAATATGAAGATTTGATGGTTCAAGCAACAACAGCCTGGTTGACCAGTTCAGTAACCAGGAGGCCTGGTCGGGGACCGGGCCACGGGGATGTTGAGCCACGAAATCATGGCAAGGTAAGGTAAGGAGTTGTTAGTTATACCTTGTATGCCTTGAGCTGGTTTCGGGGCTCAGCGTCCCCGCGGCCCGGTCGGGGACCGGGCCGTAGAGACATTGATCCTTGGATTCACTTCCACGATACACGATATGTATAAATTATATACCTCGTATATACAGCGTATACGACATATATACGCGGTATACGCAACATGTATATGACCTGTATAGGTCACGAGGGGGAGGGAGGGGGGGGGAGTGGCCATAACAAGCGACTCAGGTAAACCGGGCAGTAATTAAGGTAAAGGCAGGTATTGATTAGGTCACTTGGCTGCCTTCTTAAGGCTTCACCTGCGCACTCTTCCAAGACGGTAATTCCCAGAGTTCTGGGAAGACTGATGGAGAACTAATCTCTGGATTGGGAATGGGGTGGATTAGGCGGGGGGGGGGGGAGATTGGCGGTGAAGAGGGCTTCACCGAGCATATGGTAATGAGAAAGGCAATTCGGCGGTTAATTTAGTCGCTTGAAGGAGGGAGCGGAGACATGATTGCTGTCTTGGGGTTATCGGCGAGGAAAAAGATAAATTACAGGTCTGTAATTGTATTGAAAGGGGACGGTGGTGGTGGCCTTGGAGTTGTGGCCCTTTGTTTCCAGTGCCAGGCTCGTCTGGGCAGGTCCACGCCTGCCTTCTTCCTTGTCAGGTCAGGTCATTTGCTCCATAAATCCAAAACTCCTGAAGAGATCAGCTTGCTGACCGAACGTCTGAATACAAATGGCAAGACATTTAAGAAATTTAGTCAAAATAATGAAAATATTGAGTTAAAATTCATGAATGAATATATATATATATATATATATATATATATATATATATATATATATATATACACGATTAAAACACATGTGTAATAAACAATTAATATATATTTTTTGTTATTTAATGATTTTGTTTTTGTTCTTTCAGGTGAGTGGGAGCGCTGAGTGCCTTTGGCTTTGACGCTGGAGCCTCTGTACCTCAAGTGTGAGTAGGAGCTTGAGTGTGTGTCTGAGTGCATGACCTTGAGTGTGTCTTAAGACCTTGAGTGTAAGAGTGTGCGTGCGGGCGTGTACTCACCTAGTTATGCTTGTCGTGGTTGAGCTCTGGCTCTTTGGTCCCCCTCTCAACTGTCAATCAACTCATGTGTACTCGCCTAAATGTACTCAAAAGTATTTGAAGGGTTGAGTTTTAGCTACTGGGCCCCACCTTACCAGGTGTTGGTGATGTCAACCAGTCTCTCTTATTTTCTATCGTATCTACTTTTTTTTAACTACTTATTGAATCAGCTTCCTTCTATCTACTCTTTAATCTACTTACTCGTCTTCTACTATCTCTACTCATATTCTATTTGTTCACTGTTTTGTAGGCGTAAAAAGTTCTTTATAACATTTGTGATTCGTGTTCATTACGAGTTATCATCTATGTTCTATTGTTCTACGTTACGTTGTGCTAACATGTTGCCTGTTTAACCATATTAATTCCCCTGAATATTTTGTATGTCGTGATCATGTCCGCGAGAGCATTTTCAAGTACCTTCATCTCCATAAGCACGATATATACAGATTAGTGTCGTTACTCCTATGAATACCTCAGAGCTTGACCACTCCCAGGCTCAGGCTAGAGAAGTGCGTAGACTCTGTGACAGATATTTGCCTAATTAGCAGAATACGATCGTTAACGGGGAGCAAAAATACTCTTGATCTGATCTTCACAAACAAGGAAATAATTAGGCTCTTAGATGCGTTCTTGCAAGAAGTGCCGGACCAGTTAGGCTGTGGTGGGTATGTGGGCCTGCGGCCGCTCCCAGCAACAGCCTGGTGGACCAACTGGGCTGTGGTGGGTATGTGGGCCTGCGGGCCGCTCCAAGCAACAGCCTAGTGGACCAACCGGGCTGTGGTGGGTATGTGGGCCTGCGGGCCGCTCCAAGCAACAGCCTGGTGGACCAACCGGGCTGTGGTGGGTATGTGGGCCTGCGGGCCGCTCCAAGCAACAGCCTGGTGGACCAAGCTCTCACAACGCCTTAGGCTGGACTCAGTAGAAGAACTTCCAGAACCCCATCCAGGTAGGCTCCAGGTACATTACGCTCTGACAAGCTACAAATTGAAATCATAAACTCATTGAGGTTAAAACTAACATCAATTGTGGAACAATTGATTGCTTAATTTAAAATTTTTAAATTTTGCCCCGAGGAGCGAGTTTATTGGGCAGCGCCACTCATCCTGTGAGTGGACACACCGCCATAGTGACAGTATTGGGCAGCGCCACTCATCCTGTGAGGAGTGGACACACCGCCATAGTGACAGTATTGGGCAGCGCCACTCATCCTGTGAGTGAACACACCGCCATAGTGACAGTATTGGTCAGCGTCACTCATCCTGTGAGTGGACACACCGCCATAGTGACAGTATTGGGCAGCGCCACTCATCCTGTGAGTGAACACACCGCCATAGTGACAGTATTGGGCAGCGTCACTCATCCTGTGAGTGGACACACCGCCATAGTGACAGTATTGGGCAGCGCCACTCATCCTGTGAGTGAACACACCGCCATAGTGACAGTATTGGTCAGCGTCACTCATCCTGTGAGTGGACACACCGCCATAGTGACAGTATTGGGCAGCGCCACTCATCCTGTGAGTGGACACACCGCCATAGTGACAGTATTGGGCAGCGCCACTCATCCTGTGAGTGGACACACCGCCATAGTGACAGTATTGGGCAGCGTCACTCATCCTGTGAGTGGACACACCGCCATAGTGACAGTATTGGGCAGCGCCACTCATCCTGTGAGGAGTGGACACACCGCCATAGTGACAGTATTGGGCAGCGCCACTCATCCTGTGAGTGAACACACCGCCATAGTGACAGTATTGGGCAGCGTCACTCATCCTGTGAGTGGACACACCGCCATAGTGACAGTATTGGGCAGCGCCACTCATCCTGTGAGTGGACACACCGCCATAGTGACAGTATTGGGCAGCGCCACTCATCCTGTGAGTGGACACACCGCCATAGTGACAGTATTGGGCAGCGTCACTCATCCTGTGAGTGGACACACCGCCATAGTGACAGTATTGGGCAGCGCCACTCATCCTGTGAGTGGACACACCGCCACTCATCCTGTGAGTGGACACACCGCCATAGTGACAGTATTGGGCAGCGTCACTCATCCTGTGAGTGGACACACCGCCATAGTGACAGTATTGGGCAGCGCCACTCATCTTGTGAGTGAACACACCGCCATAGTGACAGTATTGGGCAGCGCCACTCATCCTGTGAGTGGACACACCGCCATAGTGACAGTATTGGGCAGCGCCACTCATCCTGTGAGTGGACACACCGCCATAGTGACAGTATTGGGCAGCGCCACTCATCCTGTGAGTGGACACACCGCCATAGTGACAGTATTGGGCAGCGCCACTCATCCTGTGAGTGGACACACCGCCATAGTGACAGTATTGGGCAGCGCCACTCATCCTGTGAGTGGACACACCGCCATAGTGACAGTATTGAGCAGCGCCACTCATCCTGTGAGTGGACACACCGCCATAGTGACAGTATTGGGCAGCGTCACTCATCCTGTGAGGAGTGGACACACCGCCATAGTGACAGTATTGGGCAGCGCCACTCATCCTGTGAGTGGACACACCGCCATAGTGACAGTATTGGGCAGCGCCACTCATCCTGTGAGTGGACACACCGCCATAGTGACAGTATTGGGCAGCGCCACTCATCCTGTGAGTGGACACACCGCCATAGTGACAGTATTGGGCAGCGCCACTCATCCTGTGAGTGGACACACCGCCATAGTGACAGTATTGGGCAGCGTCACTCATCCTGTGAGGAGTGGACACACCGCCATAGTGACAGTATTGAGCAGCGCCACTCATCCTGTGAGTGGACACACCGCCATAGTGACAGTATTGAGCAGCGCCACTCATCCTGTGAGTGGACACACCGCCATAGTGACAGTATTGGTCAGCGCCACTCATCCTGTGAGTGGACACACCGCCATAGTGACAGTATTGGGCAGCGCCACTCATCCTGTGAGGAGTGAACATACCGCCATAGTGACAGTATTGGGCAGCGCCACTCATCCTGTGAGTGGCCACACCGCCATAGTGACAGTATTGGGCAGCGCCACTCATCCTGTGAGTGGACACACCGCCATAGCAGCATATACAACACTCCCCAACAGGAAGAAAACCCGCTGGGTTGTTCATCCTGTCACTTGTACCCAGACACAGCTGGGACTTGCTTAACTGTCACAAGTTTTTCCCGAACATCAAGATGAGGACCATCTTAGATAGGGAACGGAAGTGTCACTACAGAATGATGACGCTAATGAGTGAAGTTGGGGGTGAATCACTCACTTGAGTTGACGGTGAATCAGTTGTTTTGGGGGTGAATCATGCCCCCTCCAGCCACCACCTGGGGGGCGGCGGGGGGCAGGGGGGGCGACAGTGGGGGCGGAGGTCGCCCCATAAAGATGAGTGTGGCAGCTTAACAAAACTTACCTCTGATATATTGCTCCCAGACGAGCTTGTAGATAACTGAGGCACCAGTGTGTGTGTGTGTGTTGGCCACCCACCCCTCCACCCCGGGAGTTGTGGGGGGGGGGGGAGGAAGCGTCCTGGTGGGAGGTCGGGGGTGGGGGGGGTCAGCAAGGTCACTCCATTAAAGCAAGTCCTAAAAAAAGGCATCAATCTCTCACCTTGCAATGCGGCTTTCATGCCAAAGCGCAATCAAGCTCATCCTTAAAGACCAACGTGTCCGTAAGATCCTGTGTCCCATTGCACG